>CM019177.2:38854546-39231924 GCA_009739505.2 Apolygus lucorum | reverse complement strand
CCACAATGACCAGTAATATTACTCTTCGCGATAATGATATTTATCGTCTTAACACAATTTAAATCGCGGTATCTCAACATTAAACAATGGAAAGAAAATTTGGTAAATTCAGAAGAACCCGAGTAGGGTTTACCATAGTTTTTGCCGTCAATTATAATGAAGGTAGACAAGAATCAAGTTTCGAGTCATTCGAGTCTGTTTGAACTCATCATAATGAGTCTATAAATCTACTTTAATGAATATTTACCGGTATTATTTATTATCAAAATGTTTTCATCAATCGAACGAACGAGGGTCTATGTTACAAAATACCAGTTTTTTCAAAAATTTAAACCGCGGTTCACTTTTTTCGTTCTCCTGAAAAGTTGCAAAAACTAACATCGACCCTTGTTAGTCCGAGCTCTTCAAATGTTCATAATCAGATTTCATACTATTTCAAATTCCTTGCTTGATTATTTAGAAGTATCCATGTATTTAGTAAATATTCACTTACTCAGATTGCTTGACTAGAATACACCGCACGAGGTTCATACAAAAAATATTGGTTGGCTCTTGGCAACAGGTAGAAAATCTATCGTAATCCCATTTTTCCCTCTTGAAAACTGTTTCTCTCGGCCTCCCAGCCACCATTTTTTCATCTTCCCCGAAAAGAAGTGTCGAACTCCCACTCGTTGATTTATAGCCCAGCCGTTCTCTCTACACTTACGTTTTTTTCACGTCTCGTTTCCGTTAAGCGTTTTGCCTGATAATTTTTCATGGTATCCACGGATGAATGCTCTCAAAAATGATAGGCTGACTGAGTGCTTATACAAACGGCTAGTAGTTTGATTTTAATCTTGAAAAAAATCTATTTTGCCATAAATACAGCAATAGTGGTGATTGAAGATAAACATAACTAATACCAAAAGCGATTCGCTTCAATTATTGTTTATCTCCAAACAATTCATTATGTCGGTGGTGACAACTGAACTAACTATATTGGAGAGAGCAGAGAAGTTCTGGGTTCAGTTCAGATGAAACCATAAGCTCCAACTACATAATACGATCAACGATATAGCTGGTAGTTATGCATTATTAGGAACTCAGCTATTTGCAAGGAGCTTCAAACTTTACCAACAAGACGTTGCGTAGTTGTATAGCCAAGTTCCTCCCTCCTCAGTGAATTCATAGGACTGTTATTGATAGCGTGTCATGAATAGCTCTTCGCTGATTATCGCTCCTGGCAGGTCGACCCGTTCAACGGTCGTTCTAGATATTGCCGTTGGAACACACAGTAACTCGTTGCCAAATAAACTTTGGAACAGCGACTGATGCCAGTTTACTCAAATGCTACCCTTTCATTCTCGCGTTCAGCGGGAGTTCAATGCCCTTTACAGTTTGAAAGCAAAATCAGGATCAGAATACATTATACGTATGGCATATCCCCTGAAACCACTGTGAATTAGATGCTTGAACATGTTAACCTGAAAGTTGAACTTGGAATTCTCCTATCCTCACATTCGTTAATCGAGTAAAGATCATGATTCTTGTCATTTGGCTTTCTCAATACTAAAGAAGAATACTTGGTATTAACGAATGAGGATAAAGAAAAAAATGGTCCTCAACAAATCAAATATTTTCCTCCGCATTTAGCGTTTCAACGCTTTTTGAAAAAAATCTTGTTCACTTATCTGTCCACAGCCTAATTCTGGTCAAGGCATACCTACGGGTTCAAATGATGAATTTCCGCGGTTCGTGCAGATCCAACATAGTTGGAGTATTTACTGCGAAAAATTAGGAAAATACCGTTAAGTTTGCTGAGTGGATGGGTAGTACTGCTTTCTGACAGCAGATTGATAAATTGACTCATGAAATTACAAGTAACTACGTAAAATAGAAATAGTTGGAAGTATTCATGAAGTATGAACTTCATGATTCCATTGCTGGTTTTCGACACTTTTGTGAAAAACTACCCTATTAAGGGGGTCTCAGTCGGTCGCCATTCGTTCTTAGTATTTCGCCAAAATGAAGGAGAAAAAACTTGAAAAGTTGTACCTAAATTGGAAATTTTCAAGGATTTTAAGATTCATTAAGTGCACGGCCCTAGGAAATTGAAAATCTGAAATATTGCCGCTGTAATCATCAAAATCAAACAATAATTGCCGAAGAGAAATGGGAAAAACTACCGAATAAACGGTTTTTTCCAAGTTTTTCTCTTATTTCTCTGGCAATTATTGTTCGATTTTGATGATTCCAGCGGCAATCTTTCAGTTTTTCAATTCCCAAGGCCCGTGCACTAATGAATTTCTAAAATCCTCGAAAATTTCAAGTCTAGCTACATTTTATGGGAAAAACACAATTGAATTAACGGTTTCCCCCCATTTTTCTCTGGCAATTATTGTTCGGTTTTGATGATTCCAGCGGCAATAATCAGTTTTTCAATTCCCTAGAGCCGTGCTCTAATGAATTTCTAAAATCCTTTAAAATTTCAAATTTAGGTACAACTTTTTAAGTTTTTGCGCTTTCGATTACGTGAAGTACTAACTCAGAACGAGGAACAAACGGCGACCGACTGAGACCCCCTTAAGAATTCTTTCTGATTTATGTTGATTTAGGATAATTTGATTTTCTCTCAAAATTCCCCCACTAGTAAAAAAAAAAGAAATCAACCAACTCTGATTGAATTTTTGTCCAAAAAACATTCCTGGCATCGCCGACATCATCAGCTGTCTTCCAAAGGGAAGATCAGAATTGGATCTGACGATTTAGCTCATGGCTATTTACTAACTCACCCACTTAAGCGGAGCGGTGTTCATTAACGCTACAATCCGAAAAATTATCAAGACTTGCGATAACCGCCCTTGGGCGGTCTCCAATCCAGATAATCTCCCGGGCAGACTGGCCTTCACTTCTGTGATCTCAAGGAAATCGGTTCGAAAGATCGATATTTTTTTAAAATAACGTTTGTTAAGTTTGCGTGCACAACAAACGGAACACCTTTTGTTGCAATGGGAATGACATTTAGAATGATCCATCCAGAGACTCTTCGTCTTCAAGCATTTACCCTGAAAATGTCATCAAATTGATAATCTTTTCATGTCATTTTCCCTGGCTAAGGAATTTAGGTTTTATTTAGGTAGGGCACTGTACTTACTACCTACCCTCCCTTGAAAATTAACTTGAGGGATATTAATTTGGT
The DNA here is from genome assembly GCA_009739505.2 of Apolygus lucorum. Lineage (NCBI taxonomy): Eukaryota > Metazoa > Arthropoda > Insecta > Hemiptera > Miridae > Apolygus > Apolygus lucorum. Next base: position 39,228,746 of record CM019177.2, on the reverse strand, counting down.
TTTACATTTTATATTTAACTGTTATAAATTCATTATTTTTGATAAGCGTGAGAGTGGAGTTCTAATGAGAATCGTAGCCACTCACACTAACTACTGCTCCCTTGTCCTTTGTCGCAAAATGTTGCCTCACTTTCTGAACAAGAAACGCGGCTAATGAGTCGCCCTTCGATCCCCTAATGAACGTATAGATTTCACAAACTTGCTAATTTGGAAGTTTAGACAGCAGGTTCTAATGCCTCTAGTCCTCTTTTGTTATTTAGACCCGAAAGCTTTCCTCTCATCATTAATCATTTACCTTTGTTATCTTCTTAGCTAAAAACGTGGGTCTTTCTCTCTGGGAGTAGGATGTTTCAATGATCGTCTTTTGTAAGATCTTTGTCAAAACTGGGTACGAACAAGGGCGATACCTACTTCAAAAGAAATTAATAATTTTTTGTTTCTTTAATGCTGCTTTATTATTTATGAAAGGGTGATATTGAGGTAATCGAAATCAAACATGACAAAGAGTAGGCACATCATTTCAAACACAAAACCATTTTCTCTTCCCCTATTGGTTGAAAATTATTCAAATGAGAACGCAATAGAAAGAATAACGTTCGTTTGTACGCCTGCGCAGAGGTTCGATTCTATCATCACAATAATTTCTCATAATATTCATCAAATTATGTATTAGGTACAGGATTTCACTTGAATTGATCAAAAGGTTGCCATAGCATCGTCCAATAAATTCAACTGGTTTTCGACTCCGTGTTGTTTCAAGTTCATACTCAATCCTGTCGTATAATTATCATGTAATCCTTCATTTTAGATAATACTGAAAAATCACTGAGTAAGCTAGGAATATTTTGAGTGGTAGTTTTGAAGAAGCTGTTCATTACGCATTAGGTATTCATGATTACCAATTTCTAGATATCTTACAAGTTTGGTTGGCCTAATATAGGCTCTAGAGTTAGCACAGGTATCAGAATTGAGTGGATTGTATCAATATCCTTGTTTGTCTTGACCTCAATCAACTCTCTCAACGCGTCAACGATTAATTAAATTGAATCAGTTATGATAGGAAGCTCAAGGATTATCAGGGTACCGTTCGATATATTGGTTAGTGGTCGGAGAGGGCGTGTTAGATTGTTGAAGCCGTCGCCGGATCGCTACTTTAGCTGACCTCTTCCTTTCGAAGTTTGAAGGGTGTTTGTTAGTAATATTGAACATCTCTTGGCACAATTTAAGCGTAATGAATAAGTAAAGTTATCTGGCCTTGAAAGTAAACTCTGTTCAATTTCTGCATTCTTGATAATTCATATCCCCCAAAAACGCACCGTGTGAAAAGAGCGCCGTGCCCAATTATTCCGATTAAAAAAAAGTGCCAAGTGGGTGTGGCACATAGCTTCCTCGTATCCATAACCCGTTTATATAGATGATCAGATGCATAGTTGTTAATCTCAAAACACCAATCTCTAAGTACCTTCCACTACCCTCATAGGGGACCATCTACACGCTAATCTGGACAATCCTAGAAAATTTCATCAAATTCGGATGAAAAATTAAGTGAGTAGATATATGTGATTGGATCAAAAAAATACTTAGCCTCGGCTGGGATTCGAACCCGCGACCCCTGGGGAACAGTTGATGTTACGGCTGTTAGAAGGAATTTACGTTTGCGCATGCCCAGTCGCTTCTATCAGTCCGGGGATGATGATTTTCATAGGGGACTATCTACAACCTAATCCACATAAATCCTGAAAATTTCATTGAAATCGGGTGGATAATGTGGAAGTTATGGCAGTTACAAGCAAATTCACGTTTGCGCATGCGCAATGTCTACTATCAGTCCGAAGTTGACGATTTTCATAATGGACCATCTAAATACTAATCTGTAACATCCCTGAAAATTTCATTGAAATCGGATGGAAAAGTAGAAGTTATGGCCGTTACAAGGAATTCACGTTTGCGCATGCGCAGTCGCTTCTATTAGTCCGGGGATGATGATTTTCATAGGGGACCGTCTACACACCAACCCGCACAATCCCTGAAAATTTCATCGAAATTGGACAATAACTTCGTATAGTTATGCGCGTTACAAGGAATTCATGACAGACACACAGACAGACAGACACACAGACAGACAGACAGATAGACACGGAACCAAAGTTGTTCAGAAAGGTCTAAAACGCAAAACGCGAGTGGAAATTTTGATTTTGGAGATCTTTTTTTTTCGTCCTTGAAAAGTGAAAACAAAGCTTCCGCTACCTTGGTAGACTCGGAAGCAATATATATATCCGATTAGCAGCTATTTTAGACTTCAAAAACCTTAAAAGATATTCTATTTATCTCCATAAACCCACACATGAATTGTTGATTTTTAGCATGGACCATGCATTAGCCTTGACCTAACTGGCAAAAAGTGTTACGTTTCTCGGGAACGGTAACTAGAAACGGTATCGAGTTGCGACATTTTGCTTAGTCGTTGATATGGAACTAAGAATCGTGTATCGTGCAGTAACGTATGAGATACTTCCATTAAAGGTAGTAGTGAGTCATCATAAGCCCTATTAAATTCTACGTGAACTCTTACGTACCAGTCTTACTCTAGCCGTCCTCAGGAGATGTGCCCTGGACCGGATTGCCCTCCGTCAACGTCTTCAGGTGTATGTACTCGTCATTTCACTAATACATTTAGGCCTAGATTCGGAAAGCCGACTTCTGATGATGGAACAACCATACCAAACGAAAGATCGCATTCTTCCAAATAGAAAAATAAAATTAATCAGAAAAAGATAGTGCGGCTAAAGCATGTTCTATGTTTCTTGAATTTTAGCCGTAGGCTCTAAGCGAAAAGCAATCGGGGGGTCCAGGGGGCTTGCGTCCTGGCGAGAACCAAAGGGCCGAGTTTTCTTCGATTTTCATTGAACCCATAATGTATGCACAGGAGAAGTTTTAAAAATGTTCAAATAAAGTCACTATTCGTGCTCAGCTCATCTCCACGAACTTACAGAGCACCCATTCGACTCTTATTGAGTCATTATGGATCTGAAAATAAGAACGTAATAGTCTTGATTTGAAAAACCTTTACTTCCTCAATCGTACCTTCGGGACAACTGTCCATCTGTAATTATTGAGATTCAAGGATGAGGTTTATTACAACCGAGCCCCACATAATAGTCCAATAAGTTAGCGCAATCAATCAGCAACAGTTGTTTTACGATAATGAACGTTTGGGTTTTTCTGATTAAGTGTCAAACAAATCTGATTGAATTTTGATTTCAAGTTATTTTTTCAGCATCGATTCTCGTTCTGTTTTTGGTCTTACTACTTGAAAGTAATATTGGGCTTTAGATATTGGTTCTGAAATTTCAAACTCATATTTTGGATTTCACAAGCCCCCGTTGACAAATGAAACTCCCGTGAACTAGGTAAGTACCTATGTTTGGCAACTTGCCTCGAAACTAAACCCATAAAAGGGTAGAGATTGAAGTCGTAAATAATGTTTTACTGCTCTGTTTTGTGTTGGACAAATGGACGCAGTGAATGTGCGTTTTATTTTTGTCTGCAACCTATTTCCGGTTCCGTGATAATGGATGTCCAGTGAGTTTTGATTTGATCATAAATGTACAGCTCATGTAGGTATCGGTTCTGATGACATTTTCAGGAGTTAAGCGTGGTAGAACCTATTGATTCTAGTAAACATTCTATCCCTTCCAACTATCCGATTCATCCATTCATTCACTATTAGTAAAAAAAGTAAACTTTTTTGGTATGATTAAAAGAACAAATTATTGTTTTGTAGGTACTTAATGCATGCATTCCAGTAAATAGGGATTAGATCAATTAAGCATTCAAGCATTCAATTAAGTATTAAACGTTGAATCGTTCCGATGAACCGGTAAGTGATAAATTTGTGTTTTTTTCCTTTCTACTGCACATAACAGTTTTATTCAATCTAATTTAGTAACCTAGAATGCTGATGAAGTAATATATCAATTTTAGCATTATGAGAGTCCAAAACTAGATGTTTTGATATCGGAAATCTTCGATAAAAAAGTACCTACCCAAAATCTATACCCCTCACATCACCATGACCACCATAACACACTTCTAGTGACATTAGAGCCCCTCCTCCCTCGGTGACTACCTGGCACCACAACTGTAGTAGGTCGTAACATTGAACTTCCATCTATTGGTTTTGGTCAGTTGTCCGTAGAAGATCATAATTATGTTCCTTAAAATAATTATTTAAAATAATTATAAATAAAAAATTACAAATAATCAGATTTTGAGATCCTTCGAGATCCTTAATATAGTATTCCACTGTCATCACCGCTTCCATTTTGGAAAAATAATAAGTAATTAGGAAAACAGGAAGTAGAAAGACTTATCATTATTAGGGAATCGAACTATCGAACCGTCGAGATCTATTTGCCACTTTTCAAGGATAACTTGAATCCCGGACTTATCCGAATAAAATATGGTTAAGTAATACATGCATTTCAGTGGACGACACATTGGATAAGCATTAAGTCAATGAAACCAGTAGGTAAGCGATAAAACGTGCATTTTTACTACCTTCCTAGAGCAAAAAACTGATTCACTCAATGTAATTTAGTTAGTAATTTGAGTGAGAAATTGTAGACCCCCCTCCTCCTCCTCCTCCACCACCACTTTACCTATCCACCATAAATTTCTAGCGGTATGAGAGCCTCGAATTTGAACAGCATTTTAAAATTATCATCATCTACGAAAAATTATCATTATCTACGACACCCAACATGCGATTTCGACTTCAACCACCCCCGTTGGTGCCAGTCTGCCACCAAAGCGGTAATATTTTGTAATGTTGAACTTTTATCTATTACTTTTGGTTGGCAGTCCGTAGTGGGTAGTTCAAATCCGTATTCAACGTGAAACACTAAAACACCCACGAAATATGCGGTTTCTGGTGTCCTGGCACCATGGTTGCACCACTGCTTTGTTTCACGGTGGCACAGATAATACTTAATGAGAATCCAAAGGTATATTGAGAATTCAATTTCTTCAATTTCATTGATTAGATACAATTAGTAGGCTATGAATGAACGAACCTAACTAACTAATTAACTACACAGCACTACAGGCCGATGTGGCCCTTGGGTTCCCGAACTCCCTTCCGCCACCGGGTTCGGTCACCCGCCTGAGACCTCCGCAATCCCACCACCTGGAGGTCCCTCAAGACATCATCAAGCCAGCGAGTCCGAGGACGACCTCTTCGTCTTCTAGTTTCCATCCTAGCTCGCAGCATCATTCTCGGGCAGGCCTCCACCGGCATGCGGTCTACATGTCCCAGCCATTGGATGAGCCCAGCTTTGATGAATCGGACTATGTCTTCATGTTTTAATAATTCATCAATTTCTGCATTCTGTCTTGCTCTCCACCCTTGGCCCTCCATGACCGCTCCATAGATCCTTCTTATAATCCTTCTCTCAAATATCCGCAGTCTAGCCTTATCCTCAGCCCGCATGGTCCAAGCCTCCGATCCATAACAAACCAGAGGCCGCACCAGGGATCTACTCGTATATAGCCTCATCTTCGTTGATCTGAAGATCACACGGCTCTTGAAGAGTTTTATATTGGCATAAAATGCTCGGCTGCCTGCCATTATTCGTGAGCATATCTCATCCCATACTTGGTTTCTATTCGTGACCAAGCTCCCCAGATAGATGAAGGGCCTGACTTCATCAAACTTATAAGAACACGGATTTGGATTCAGAATGGTCTAAAACGGATTAGTGTGTGGTTATTTGTTTTCTGTTGAGTGTTATCCAACTTTACCCCAGATCAATCGCATAAGGACGCTCACAGTCCTACTGTGGAAAAACGGACCCCCCCCCCTTCACTGCTAATCTCTATGCTATTCTGTATGAGGAAGCGTTCCCCTTTCCCTTCTCATGCACAGATATTTTGATAGACGTTTCTATACTATAAGGAGTACTCTTTGTACAGTTGTACATGGAATTATTATTCTAAACGATATCACTATAATCGTGGTCGAATTGTAGCAACTCCCATCAATTTTAAGCTCAGAAAATTCCTGCTTCCTTCAGTTTCTCCGCGCTCTCTAGTTGCCTACTGTTTCCAGAACCCTCTGCTGCACATTTGAGAACCACTGAACTGGCCACACTCATTTCCTCATTCTCTTTCTTCTTGACGGCCATCGGACGTACCTCTCCCGAAAGTTGAAGGAAAGGTTCATCGGAACATGTCAAACTCCACGAGGCCCAACAATGAGGTGTCGAGGACTGAAGACCGGGAAGGGGCGCCGTTCAATAGTGCTCAAGCGTCATCTCCCGCACCCCATCCCATCCAGATCAAACCGGCTCCACTTGAAGTCACCCCTCTTTCCTACCAGTCCGCTTTTCCCCTCTTCAGAGATACCTCCTCTCGAAAACCCCTGACCGAAAAACGGCATTCAATTTCCCCAGTGGGAACTAAATAGTTTGAACGGGCTGTCCAAAGTCTGTAGAGGATGGAGAGACGTTTAGTTTGACAGCACACGTTTTTATTGTGGTAACGTCAACCACTTCCATGACGTGAACGCGTGATGTTGACGTATATCTGACTGATGTATGTGTCACCCATATGTATGATATGAGGACCACAGATTTCAGATTGTCCTGCCTGAAACCAACTAATAGAAATTTCCTTTATCTTTGAATGGGGAATTTCACCCAATTCTGTTTGCATTTTTCCTGAATAGTGAATGGTGTGGGATAGATGAAAATCGGGTTGATTTCGGAAAATAAATCTCCTGTTATTTTTGGGAGACAATCAAAATTAAATTATTTCAAAAAATAACCGGGAAAACGGACCTCTTCAACGTGAAGCGGAAACGCTCGCTGATTGGCTCTTCGGATCGCTGTCTCCTCCCATTGTTGCCCAATGGTACGACGGAATTGCGTTATCTAAGAGGAAAGTTATCAAAAAAAAAAACAAAAAAAAAAACAGAGAAAACCTAATTTTCCCCATCTTGGTTTATCTATTTTTTTTCTTCAGTTTTTTGATTTAGATCTTTGCTGGTTTTGTGAAATGTTGCATCTGAGGAGTATAGATTTCACGATCTCAGCGCTTCAAGCGGCCCTACATGAACTATTCAAGGTTGACGTCATCCCCCCTTTTTTTTCAAACTTTCATATTTTCTACACTGTTTTGTTTGTTCCTAAATTAGGAAGTACGGGCTAAAAGTTGGCGTAGGGGGTTTTTCGAGGTGCTGAATCCGATTTTGGGGTCAAAAATAAGAAATTCCGACATGGTGAAATTCCTCATTTAAAGGAAAATTTTTTCCACCAAGTTGAGTGGGCAGTACTTCTTGAAAATGGCGAGAAAATGATTGAATGCTCACTGTTAATTTCCTTGAACCAACATGAAATTACCTTTGAAATTGGGTTATAATCAGCAATTACATAGTTGAATCGATTTTTTAGGGATATCAAATTTGTTATGTTTACTCGTATTTTGACGTTGCTTTTGTTGCGACAAAGATGAAACATAATGGGACCACCTTGTTACTAATACGCCATGTCTGGAAAATTGATGGGTATATTCTCACATGGGATAATGAATCTGACCTTTATTATTCTTAGGTTTCTTCTACGCAGATTGGTCATGGCAGCTATTGAACAGTTTTGATCGAGACCCCAAACAATTTGAACACACTTCGAACGAAATAATTTGAAAAGTAACGAAAACACTGTAACGTCATTTTGTTTCTACTTTATCAATTATTTGTGTTCTTTAATTTAATAATACAATTTTTTGACATTTTCTTGTCTTTGCTTTGGCACATGAACTGAAAAATCGTCACGAAAACTAAGCAAATCTTGCTCACGCGACCAATAAATAAATAAAATAGACTCACTATGTTGCGTAGAGAACAATCAACTGTTTTCTTATTTTGATGCTTGGGTACATGAACAGTTCTTGTTGTTAGTTACTAACAACCTTACTTCACTACCTTGTTGTGTAGTGGTTGACATGAAAATGTCCCAATGTGTTGCAGACTCGTATGCAAGCATTTAAAATTGTTAAACATGTTCATAAGGACCATCATCGGAACGAAACAAATTGAAACACTCAAATAACACTGGAAGAATTTTGTCATTCTTTTGATCGTTCATGCTTTTGCATTTCGAAATTTTCAATAGTTTTGACATTTTATGTCTTTACTATGGCACATAAATGAAAAATCGTCACGCGGGGAGCGTTACGCGGAAATTTCTGATGATTTTCACGTACAACCAATCGTTCCTAGGGAAAACTAACTTCCTCATTTTCCACCCCACAAAAATCGTTCACCACTCATTGGAAAGCTCTCAATTTATTAAACATAAGACATAAAATGTCTCTCGTGGTTGCGTACTTGTACGAAAGCTGTATCCACCGTTTGTGTTTTCATTTCTTTCACTCTCCTTGAAATGTCAAATAATTACAAAATCTTATAATCTGATAGATATTATCTATTAATAGCACAAAAATTGAAAGAACTCTTGGTTTCAAAGGATCACCTAAATCGTCCTCTTCAACTACCTATATGTTCAAAAGTTACCAACTGTTTAATAAGTTTTTGGGATTCAATTTTGGTTTTCTGATTTATTGTAAGTCCAACCCGAGTTCAGTTCATAAAGGGAGCGAACGTTTTGGGAATTTTTCTAAAGTTCTTCCTCTTAATTAACGAATATTGTAAGGCGATATCTGAAGCTCTTTACACAATATGTACTGGTAGACGTTAGGACGGTGCCACAGTGATGAAGTTGTGTACATATCTACCCTGAGTAGGGTTATTCCTCAAGCGCAATTCCTCCTATGCTGTTTGTATCGGATCCCACATGAGAAGGAGTGTGGGACACCCTTTGCGTTCAGTTAATAATGCAAAGGCGTCGGTCCTTTGGAAATATTGGATGGGGACCTCCTCTCGGTTACGCTGACACAAGGATAGGAAGTCGAGAGTTCCCCGGGGCTCTGACACTGAGACAAGGAAGGTCGGGTTAAAAAACAAGTGATGTGGCAGAAAAGACTCTCTGAAAACGTCGCGAATGGGATGGAATAGGGAGTACGATCGCTGAGCAAAAAAAGAAGCGAAAACGTAGCAGCTAGGGGTTGATCGTTGGAAGTTGAAAAACGTCCCCAAGAGGGTACCCTGCCTCCGTTCATCACTGCGGTTGAAGGAAAAGGTGTTTGTGACGTCAGCAGTCCTATCCCATCCCCTTCTTTCCCTTCAGTTTTCCTCGCTGGTGACAAATCGTCGGGCGCTCTTCGTGATTCGTCGAGGAGCATCAGGCAAATGGCGAAGGTTTTCGGTTGGAGGGCACCCGTAGAGGTAATGTATGGCACCCGGGGGTTAGCCCTTTACCTTAAACCGACCCAATACAAACACAACGGCATTCATCTCGAGCGGGCTGAAACATTATGCGGAGAAGAGGGGGACCAGAAGCTATCAGTTAGGACCACCAGGAATTCCGTCTTGGTACTACCTATCTAATTACTTCCTCTGCCGTATTTATATTCAACATCCCGGTTGTAATTTCAATTACTACGGTAATTTTTCCAACTCTTTCTCCCGTAGTTAAGCCCAAATTATTTGTATCAAAAATCTACTGTTGTATTTTGCTTGCTTTGTATATAAGGTAGCAAAACGTGTTGATCTCGTCTGGTAGTCTTAACTGTTGTTTATAACAAATGTTGCTCAACTTGAAAACGACCACTGCATTAGATTCTCAATTTCGTCATATAACACGTTGTCTCTTAGCCAAAAGGCATTTATCATCATCAAGAAGGCTTCTATAATTTTCCTTCATTCCCTTCATCATGATGTCAGCTGTAAAGATAGCAGTAGGTACCTGTAAAATGAATAACTAATGCATTTTTGTGACAGCTTTACTGGTATTATACGATTGAGGAAAATTCCTGGAACCGTTTTTCGCCCGACGGGAGCAGCCTGCCTTGAGATCCAAGAGAATTAGGTCAAGGGAGAAGGGATGGTAGCTAAACAACACGATCTCCTCTGGGCCGGTAGAGGTGCTGCTAACGAACCCAGGGAAAGGAGGCATGGTAATGTAAATCATTGGCTCCGTCCTCAGGGCCTATACCTACTTTTACCCCAGTAAGCCACCCCCGATCACCTCCGCTAAGCCCGCCTCGACCTGGTACACGGACCCAGTGGCGGCGTGGAGCGGGGTTTATACCACATGGGAAATGCGGGGTGCCCTTTCTAACCATAACTCTTCTGACCGCACCTACGGGGGCGGCCTGCCGCCCCCGAGCATTGGGGCTGGGGGAGACATAAATTCTTCCCTCACACTTCTCATGTGGGCTCGAGAGTGGAGGGGGCACCCGCTCTAAGATTCAATAACCCCGAACTCCTGGATCTGAGTATTTTCTTCCCCTTGGTTCAAAAATTTCTATTACCTACCGACAACTCTTATGGAGCACCTACTTACTCAAAACAAACTTACAGATTGTAACAAGGCTAGAAATTATATTTAATTGTAATTTCGGGTAAAAACATCTACACTCGGCATCTATTTTGCTTTTGTCGGCACAATGTTCCTCCTTCGGAGATTCACGAACGTCTGATGATTTGTAAATGCTCCGTGGTACATTCGTAATGATGACCTCCACAAGGACCTCAAAATTGAGACTATTAGCGAGGTAGCTAAAAGATACGCGAGAAACTACGAAAAGAGGCTTCACGCACACACAAACCCAGAAGCCATCCAGCTTCTGGACAACACTCAAGAAATCCGACGTCTAAAAAGGACCAAGCCACTGGACCTTGGATGCTGAAGTGTAACTTTAATGTAGTGAAAGTCATTGGACTAACACTTGCATGAGAAACGCGTAATGTATATGTGAAGTAAATATCTAGATAGTTACGTGATGTATAATACCTCAATTGTAACTAGTTGATTTATCGACTAATAAACGCTTTAAAAAAAAAATTGTAATTTCGACCTTGTCTAAATAAAATGGTAAAATAAATTGCAGACTCTGCTACCACCCTAGTATTTCTAGGGAAAACTAATCTAGTTAAACAAAATTAGATTGAAATAAAATTAATCTATGTTCACACAGAACGATGGAAAAAGGGGAAATAAGCAAAATCAAACAATATAAGGAGAAACGAAAATATACTGAAATGAAATGCAAAATGAAAATGGCAGGAAAACTCCTCTGCTTAAAAATGGAAAAATTAAATAAAGGAAGATGAAAAAGTAAGGGAAAATCCTTCCCACAAAGAAAATAAAGAAAATTGACTAACAGTCAAATTAACCTATGGTTTACTAAAAACCAAAAAGTAAAATTCCTTCTGAATAGAAGAGAAAAAATAAATGAACAAAAAAATGACCAACTTGTCTTGGAAAAAGAGAAAAATAGAAAACGAAGAAATAAACTGACCTGAAACTCTCTGGTTGAAGAAAACAAAAGAAAAGAAAACAGAACTGGAAAACTGGAGAAAAGAAAATCGAAAGAAAACACCACAAAAAGGTTTTAGAAAACGAGGTTTGGAAAACTCTGAGAACAGAAGTGGAAAGCTAGAGAGCTAGTACTTGCAGCGACGGAGCCTAACTGACAAGTGGTGGTGATTGATAGTTACATTGACTTATGAAGGTGTATTAATTCGAAGGCAAGTCCGCTAGATGGCGCAAGACTTGCCTTATGGTAATTTTGCATAGGGAACAGCCCAGAGTTATTAACGTAGTGTTTAAGAGTAGCTCATGGCCTATTTATAGTATAATATCACCATCAAATTAATGTTGTTGGGGGAGAGATGTGACAAGATTTAAGTCAGAGGTGAATGATCTAAGTCACCATACTCCTTCTGTATAGATCCCTCCCTACCAACCAAATGGAAATGAAGGGTTGAAATTTTTCAAAAAATGCCCCAGTAGGTAGTAGGTACCCACGGTTGGTAGGGAAGGATCTATACAGAAGGGTGATCTGTACAGAAAATAATAAACCTTTGGGTAATGATTTGCAGCGTTTTTTTTACCTATCAACTTTTTTTTACCTACCACCTTTTTTTTCACCTACCAACGATTGGTAGGTACTACCTACTACTCCAGACTGCCTTCACACCTTCACAATTAAGTTTATTAGAAAGAACTCAACGCTTCACACTCAATTCGAAAAATAGAGAACTTCATATGGAAATTTGATTACTGGCAAACTGAATACAAATCGGAGAAATGAACAGCGATCGCATTTTACTCAGATAAAATTCGAACGGAGATTAGACCTCTTTGGTGATTCACACTCGTGATTCTATTTTATCGATGGAATACCCTTAAGTACTAGTAGGGAGCGAACGGTCTGTCCTGCAGAGCGGACGGAAAATTTTTTATACGATTTTCGGATTCTACGTACCTAGAAACGTGAAACATCAAATTTTGAGCGGGGGGGGGTTAATTTTTTTTTCTTGCTCGTTTCCAAAGGCTTATTATTGAAAATAATAAACCAATATGCATCGATAAATGAATAATTCCGTTTGAAATAAACTCTGGTTCCTTGTATGTAACATAATATGTATATTATACATAATGTTATATAATAGATAACATAACTCAAATATAATAATAATTTAATAATTGTATAGTATAACTCAAACTTCTCGTGTGATAGCTCTATTTGCCTATTTACAATACGAACCAGGGTGCCGTCATTGCGCAGCATCGCACATTAATTTATAGACAGCACTGATAGACAAAAAAACATGAGTGTGGCTCAAAGCTTCCTCGTATCCAAAACCCAATTGTGTAGATGATCTGATGCATAGTAGCTAATTCCAAAACTTTTATCTTTAAGACTCCATAAGGGACCATCTACTCCCCAATCCGCATAATCCATGAAAATGACATTAGAGTCGGGTAGAAAATGAGAAGTAATGGTTGTTATGAGGGTTTAAGGGGGTTCGACAGCAACAAAATTATAATTTTTTTCGATTTTAGGTTTTGAATTTATTATTAAAATGGATTTATTCTGCACATTTAAAAAAAAAAAAGCATCGCAAAATTCCAACTGGAAGACCTTTTTCTAACCTTCCAAACATAGGTTTGAATCCGCCCGGAGCGTAGGATGGTGTGTCGCCTTTTTCCTGCTGCCACTGATTTTCTAATCTTCTCATACCTCTATATCTCTTCTGTCTTTCTCTTTCGTCATCTCTTGAGCTGTTTACGGGATTTATTTAACCTCCTTCGGTCTTTTTCGTTGCAATATTTCAAGCAGGAATGACATGGCTGCTAACCCAAAGCCAAAAGCAACTTGCATTTTCCAATGTTTCCCTCGTAGAAAGTTAGGATAGCTTCGTGAGCCTCAAACGTCAATGTCTTGATGCCAACGAAGATTTGCTTCAGTAATTTTGACCACAAGAGACTTCTTGAGAATACAAAACCGTTCAGAAACTCGAATCACAATATAGAACAACAAAAACAATCAAAACATCGCTTTATTGTTCTTCAATGTTACCTACCGATTTTGAAATATGGACACTATAAGAATGGAAATAGCGGAACCCAATAGAGCGATAAATATCTATGTGATAAATATCACAGAGAATGAATGAAAAATGAGACGCGAGCGTGGAGCCGCTAACTCGTCAGGTGGGTAAACAAACTCATAACATGCCGCGCCTTCAGAAAGTCAGCTGCACTGAAAAGTTTTTCAACATTCAAGAACACAAATCTTGGGAACTACTGGACGTATCCACTAATTTTTTTAAATTTTGCTTTCGAGTCTACCAAGGTAGCGGAAGCTTTGTTTTCACTTTTCAAGGATGAAAAAAAGTCCATTCATGCAGCATGAATTAATGAATCCCCCCTCCCCCCGATTTTTTTCGTCAAACTAATTGCGTCAATGTCTTCCTCACGTTCTATTTACAATATTTCAAAACATTGTTTTACTGGCTTGCAGAGTTTCAAAGGAAGCGTACTTTGAAGTAGCGAATTCTGCAGTTTGGGAACGTTTGAAAATGATGGAAGCGATACTTTTTTATTTGCAATCAAATGAAGACGTGGGTTGCCAACCGGGCGAATGTTGCGGCCGAACCCCCTTAACGATTCTGCATCATCTACTATCGATCCAAGAACAATGATTTTCATAGGGGATCATCTACACCTAATTCTATATACAATGGGCTCCATTGGGCTCTTAGTTGTGCCGCGATGCTTTTGGTTAGTGTCAGTCACTTCTAAGGGGTGAAAAATAGGGGTTGTAATATTCAAATCTCTATCTCTGAATCTCATGAAATAGAAATATTGTTTTTTTTCATAAATTTAAAATAATATTTATATCTCAAAATTAAAATAATAATAATAATTCCTAATAATAATAATAATACCTAATAATAATAATAATAATAATAATAATAATAATATCTCAAAAATTAATTATATTATAATTAAATTTTGAGAACCGAATGAGACCACCCAGATCTTTTGGGACAAATTGTTCGCTCCCTATGACGTCCTAAGGGTTGGACTTGCAATAAATCAAAAAACCGAGCGTGGATCACAGAAGAGGCCTACGATTAGTTCAAATTTTAGCTGATCAAATGCGATCGTTGTTAATTTCTTTGAATAAGTTTTTTGTTGTAGTTAGTTGTGCGTCTTTAGCATCCAAGATAAAATTCATTATAGCTTCAAGCTGGTCGAGTGAAGTTGAACAACTCGGTAGTTTTCGAGCAAAGTAATAATTGGAGAGGTGGAAAGCAACCTAATGAGCTTACCAGCGCGACTAGGAGGGTTAGGGATATCAAACCCCACAGAAACAACCCAAGCATTCCAAACCTCTCAGAGATCTTGTCAACTTCTCTGCACTTCAATTCGCTCAGGAACTCTACTGAATTTCAATGAGCACTACAACGAAGTTGCGGCAGTTCAGAGAGAAGAGAGGACAGAGCGAGAAAAACGTCATAGCCAAAGGAGTACCGATCTCATTCAAGAACTGCACCCAAATCAGCAGAGAGTTCTCCGACGTGTGGTAAGATCTTCACAATGGCTATCGGTTCTGCCCACAGCTGCTGATGGCTTTGATTTGTCAGCCACTCAGTTCAGGGACGCAATCGCCCTACGATATGCCCATATCCCTCAAGACCTCCCTACTTGCTGCGACGGCTGTGGAGCAGCGTTTGATGTCTCCCACGCACTCAATTGCAAGAAGGGTGGAATGGTGAAAAGAGGGCACGATGATTTGAGGGATATAGTTGCAGGAATTGCCAATCTTGCATGGGGAGGGGCAGTGACCGAACCAATCATGCGAGAGGCAAACGGTAGCCAACCAGCCCTGATAGGAGACATTATGGTTAATGGGGTCTGGGAGAGTGGGAGACCAGCGTTTTTTGATAACCGCATAGTGAATGCCGACGCTGCCTCCTACCTCTCCCAAGACTGGGAAACGACCGCTCGAATAGCTGCCCATGCGAAGCACTCCAAGTACGACCGAGCCGCCGAAGACTGCCGCGGGTCATTCACACCACTGGTTTGCTCGTGCGATGGGGCCATGGAGAAGGAGTTCTTGGCATTCGTGAGAAGAGCATCCCACGTACTGGAGATGAAGTGGAAAAAGCCGTTTTCAAAAGTGGTTGGGTGGATGAAAACCAAAATCCAATTCGCCATAATTAGAGCGGTGTCCCTTCGGATACGAGGTGCCCGAAGAAGAGTGTGGCCACTCGAATTGGAGGATGGTGCGGCCGTTCCATTGTTGGAAGACTATTAACGGACCCCCCAAGAAAAATTCCCTTTCTCTTTGATAGATACAGTACCTATTGTTACGTTGCTCAAAGGTTTATTATTTTCTTTATAGATCACCCTTCTGCATAGATCACTGGTTCTCCATCAATAGCACCTACCACCATCGGTATTCTCCCTTGACCTTCCCTCTCAAATTTCAGCTTCCTGCGTTCAATAGGATTGAAAATGACTTCGGAGCTCACTCAGCTGATCAGTGATCTGAGGAGTGAAGAAGATCTCCTCGAATGCTGGAGACGCCTGGAAGAGCACTTCCATTCAATAGGAGTAAAAATGGTTTTGGAGCTCACTCAGCTGATCAGTGATCTGAAGAGTGAAGAAGATCTTCTCGAATGCTGGAGACGCCTGGAAGAGCACTTCCATTCAATAGGAGTAAAAATGGCTTTGGAGCTCACTTAGCTGATCAGTGATCTGAAGAGTGAAGAAGATCTCCTCGAATGCTGGAGACGCCTGGAAGAGCACTTCCATTCAATAGGAGTAAAAATGGCTTTGGAGCTCACTCAGCTGATCAGTGATCTGAGGAGTGAAGAAGATCTCCTCGAATGCTGGAGACGCCTGGAAGAGCACTTTCATTCAATAGGATTGAAAATGGCTTCGGAGCTCACTCAGCTGATCAGTGATCTGAAGAATGAAGAAGCTTTTGAGCAATGATTTGCAGCGTTTTTTACCCACCAACATTTTTTTTACCTACCAACTTTTTTTTTACCTACCAGCTAGGTACTACCTACCACACCATACTGGCTTCACACCTTCACAATCAAGTTTATTAGAAAGAACTAAACGCTTCACACTCGATTGGAAAAATGGAAAGCTTCATATTGAAATTTGATTACTGGTTACGCAGAAGGCAAAACTGTATACAAATCGAAGAAATGAACAGCGATCGCATTTTAGTCCGATAAAATTTGAATGGAGATTAGACCTCTTTTGCGATTCACACTCATGATTCTGTTTTATCGAAGGAAAACCTTCAAGTACTCGTAGGGACCGAACGGTTTGTCCTACAGAGCTCCGGGTGGTCTCAAAAATTTTTAAAAATTCGATACTATTTAATTTTGGTGAAAAAACGATACCTTTATTTCGAGAGTTTTCGAGCTAGGGCACTCTTGAAAATTTCAACCCTTAATTTTCACCCCTTCGAAGTGACCTACTTCAACCAAAAGCTTCGCGGCACAACTAGACCCCAAATGGAGCCCATATACCAAATTTGAACCAAATCGGTCTAGTGTTGCTAAGAAAAGTGCCACGGACGGCGGACGGGGGACGGCGGACGGACATTGCAAATTTGGAGTTTGAGGGGGGGTTATGAAAATTTTTCGCGATACGATCACATAGGCTTATTATTAGAAATAATAAACCAAAAAAGATAATAAAATAGAAACCTTCTTAACAAAAAAAAACTGATCGAAATTTTTCGTTGACCTCAAAATCGACCGGAAACACTTTCAAAATCCAATTCGATGATTAACAAAACAATAAAAAAATAAAGATGATAAAATAGAAACGTTTTTAACAAAAAACTGATATACACCCCGAAATCGACTGGAAACACTTTCAAAATCCAATTAACAACACAATAAAAAAATAAAAAAACGCTGCAAATCATTGCTCAAAGGTTTATTATTTTCTGTATAGATCACCCTTCTGTATAGATCACTGGTTCTCCATCAATAGCACCTACCACCATCTGTATTCTCCCTTGACCTTCCCTCTCAAATTTCAGCTTCCTGCGTTCAATAGGATTGAAAATGACTTCGGAGCTCACTCAGCTGATCAGTGATCTGAAGAGTGAAGAAGATCTCCTCGAATGCTGAAGACGCCTGGAAGAGCACTTCCATTCAATAGGATTGAAAATGGCTTCGGAGCTCAATCAGCTGATCAGTGATCTGAGGAGTGAAGAAGATCTTCTCGAATGCTAGAGACGCCTGGAAGAGCACTTCCATTCAATAGGATTGAAAATGGCTTTGGAGCTCACTCAGCTGATCAGTGATCTGAGGAGTGAAGAAGATCTCCTCGAATGCTGGAGACGCCTGGAAGAGCACTTCCATTCAATAGGATTGAAAATGGCTTCGGAGCTCACTCAGCTGATCAGTGATCTGAAGAATGAAGAAGCTTTTGAGCAATGATTTGCAGCGTTTTTTACCCACCAACATTTGTTTTACCTACCAACTTTTTTTTACCTACCAGCTAGGTACTACCTACCACACCATACTGGCTTCACACCTTCACAATCAAGTTTATTAGAAAGAACTAAACGCTTCACACTCGATTGGAAAAATAGAAAGCTTCATATTGAAATTTGATTACTGGTTACGCAGAAGGCAAAACTGTATACAAATCGAAGAAATGAACAGCGATCGCATTTTAGTCCGATAAAATTTGAATGGAGATTAGACCTCTTTTGCGATTCACACTCATGATTCTGTTTTATCGGAGGAAAACCTTCAAGGACTCGTAGGGACCGAACGGTTTGTCCTACAGAGCTCCGGGTGGTCTCAAAAATTTTTAAAAATTCAATACTATTTAAAATTGGTGAAAAAACGATACCTTTATTTAGAGAGTTTTCGAGCTAGGGCACTCTTGAAAATTTCAACCCTTAATTTTCACCCCTTAGAAGTGACCTACATCAACCAAAAACTTCGCGGCACAACTAGACCCCAAATGGAGCCCATATACCAAATTTGAACCAAATCGGTCCAGTGTTGCTAAGAAAAGTGCCGCGGACGGCGGACGGGGGACGGCGGACGGCGGACGGCGGACGGGGGACGGCGGACGGGGGACGGCGGACGGCGGACGGACATTGCAAATTTGGATTCTACGCACCTTGAAACGTAAAGTGACAAAGTTTGAGGGGGGGTTATAAAAATTTTTTGCGATACGATCACATAGGCTTATTATTAGAAATAATAAACCAAAATACAAAATAGAAACCTTTTTGAAAAAAAAAAACGGACCGAGCTCAACTTAACAACGCTCTTCTTAGAGAGTTCCTACTCATTTCATATCAGCAATTCTTGGTTTCGCGGTTTATTCAAAATTAACGCTTGAACGTGAGATCTACTTTTGATAACTTCTCCCCATTTGGGAAACTGTCAACGGTGGTTGGGAAAGTGGCGTTACGTGATTATTAAAAGATAAGGCGTGACTTCCAGGAAGCGCCCCTTCTTTTTACCGAAGATGCCAGATGGGGCTAAGTGCGGTCTCGGTCGGGAACACCACGACTTAGCAATATCTCCCGTCGAGAACCTGGCGGTAAGGGAACGGTTTAGGGGTAATAGGAGAACCGATAATGGTGAAGGTGCTCCGATCCATAGCCATCCATAACTTTCTTCCACAGAAGCTTTCCCTCCTAAGAAACTAGATGGAGAGGTCGACGATTTCCTCCTCTAACTTCCAAATTCCTGCCGTTTCAGTCCTAGAACGTCTTTCCCTGATCGATATTGGTAAGGTGGTATGCCTTTATTCCATCAATTTGTGTGTGTGTATTCACATCGACGGTAATGTAAAAACGCTGCAAATTATTTCAAGAAGGTTCATTATTATTCTGTATAGGTCAAGGTCAAGTAGTCAAGGTCGCAGCCATCACCCTGATGTTGTTGGGTGCCACTCCTTTTAGCTCTACCATAGTTACCTACCTACCTAATAGTAATAGGCAGGTACCTACTTAGTTTAGTAGTTTTACCAACCATAGTTACCTACCATATGTACCTACCTGCTACTTACCTACTTTGCAATCAAGGAAATAAATGCTTCACACTCGATTCGAAGAAATAGGGAGTTTGTATTGCATTAATCGAACGAAAAATTATTAATGAGCAAGTGAACTGTAGGTTTTATCAAATTTAATTATACACGAACGAGCTGAATCCAAAATGTGGAGAAGATTTAAAACAAGGCAGCACTTACCAATCGGACGGCGCCGTCCTCTCCAATATTTCGGTTCTCCCAGTCTGAATTTTGCCTCCAGGGACCGCAAACACCACCAATCAAAAGGGAACAAATCCTTGAGGGGAAAGCCGGCCGGCAAATTTAATAAATTTCAGTTTTGTTGGGAGCGCAAATTACATTGAACACAACAAGGGACGAAGTGAAGGAATCTACCTAATTATAGCTCAGTGCTGCCACATAGTTACCTACTTCTCCAAAGAAAAATAAGTAGATCTTCTGAGAAAAAAAATAATTTTAAATTTGGAACACGACCGAACATCCTGGCCGCCTTGGAACAATCACGTTCCAACGATATGAAATCTAAGGTAATTTATTTATGTGGTTGAATTGGATTACATCTAGTTACAATTAAATAGTTCTATTATGCTACAAAGTTTACTTACTTGTGGTACAAAATCAAAGACAAAACAAACGGATTGAGATCCTACTTTTACAAAGGATAGGAAAGGAAAAAAAAATGCTTCACTCCAAGGGGGCGTTCATGGAGACTTTGCGAATAGGTCAGGAAGCCCACGGAAAGGAAAATGATCCAAATTACCAATTACAATGAAATTAATAAGTAATTACTACTTCAGTAGGTACCACAAGTATTTTAATTTGATTTTATTCAATTTTGGGAAGAGGGCACAGCTTTTGGACAGTGCGAGAATAGATACCCCGTTCATTGCTTACTTCGGCCACCCTTACCATTCCATCATCTCCCGGAAAAACATTAACAACTCTAGCAAGCTTCCATTGACAGGGTGGTAGATTGGGCTCCTTCATTATTACAACATCTCCAATTTGAAGGTTGTTGGTCTTCTTCGTCCATTTGGACCTAATTTGGAGAGTTGACAAGTAGTCGCGTTGCCACCGATCCCAAAAAGAGCGAACGAGCTGTTGAATCAATTTCCATCGTTGATTCAAATCAATAGCTGATCTTGCATTTGCAGGAGGTTCCGCCATTGCTACAACTGGACGCTGCATTAGGAAGTGTCCTGGTGTTAGGGCTTCTACATCTGTAGGACTGGAGCTGATGGGTGTAATTGGTCTAGAATTGACGACAGCCTCTATTTGGACTAGAACCGTATACATCTCTTCGTAGGTCAATATTTGATTTCCAATCACTCGAGCGAGATGCTTCTTAACCGATTTTATGGCAGCTTCCCATAATCCTCCTAGATGTGGACTTCCAGGTGGGTTGAATTTCCAAGCAATACCTCGCTCACTCGCCATTCTATCTGCGACTGCATTATAATTCTCAGATCCAACAACCTCTTGCCATGCTTCCAATTTTCTTCTTGAGCCCACAAAATTGGTACCGCAATCACTATGGATTTCTGTAACTCCTCCTCTCCGAGCTATGAAACGTCGAAGAGCAGCTATAAAGGAGTCAGTCGACAAATCAGAAACCAATTCCAAATGAATCGCACGTGTAGAAAAACATATGAACAGACAAATATAGCCCTTATACAGCTTCGCTTTCCTAACTCGTCCGAGTTTTATGTAATAGGGACCTCCATAGTCAACGCCTGTTACATTGAAAGGACAAATCGACTCCAGACGAGTTGAAGGGAGCTGATCCATGAGTTGTTCAGCTTCCTTGGGTTTTGCACGAAAACACGTGATACATTTACCCAAACGATTTCTAATTACTTCTCTCGCATTGATTATCCAAAATTCTGTTAGAATTAACGAATGAACATGCATTGGTCCAGCATGTAAATACATTTCATGAACATGATTTATCAATAAATTCGTGAAATGATGGGTTTTTGGAATCAACATTTGGTGTTTTCTACTAAAGGTGAGAGGAGCTTTTTCTAAACGCCCACCAACTCTCAAAACACCATTTGAATCTAAGAATGGATTCAATTTCCTCAGACGAGCAGGTAGAGGTTGTCCTTTCTCTAAACAACGAATTTCCTCACGAAACGATTCTCGTTGGACTAGCATGACTAACCGACTTGTTGCTCTACTAAGCTCCTCCGTTGATGGTCCACCAATCCAGAATTGGTGAGTTAAAGGATTACGTAGGTATCGAAAGTACCGGATCCAATAAGTCATTGCTCTCTTCAATTTGGTTAGATTTGAAAATGCCAGCATCCAGTCTATATTTGACTGAGGTGTGATTTCCGTCAACAAGTTTATAACTCGAGCTTCCAATTTGTCATCATCATTCGACTTCACGCGATCACAAGGCCAATTTTCTGCAGGTAGTTTCAACCATCCAGGGCCGGTCAGCCACATCGAATCTTCAAGGAAGTTTCGTGGCAGTGCTCCTCTAGAACCTATATCACTAGGATTTGACGCAGTAGGCACATAACGAAATTGATCAGGAGACATCCGGGCGTGAATTTGGCCAACTCTGTTTGCTACAAAGGTTTTCCAGTTGTGAGCTGTTGACTTGATCCATTGCAGTGCGACCGTCGAATCACACCAAGCTGTGATAGAGGAAATTTCACAATGATGCTTCAGCAAATTTTTGGCATGGTCCAATAATTTTGAAACAAGAACTGCACCACAAAGTTCAAGCCTAGGAAGAGTTATTTTCTGAAGAGGAGCAACCTTTGATTTCGAAATAAGCAACGATGTCGAAATTTGCTTATTTTCACGTACAACTCGAACGTAGACCGCTCCACAGAATCCCTTTTCCGAGCTATCCGAGAACCCATGGAGCTGAACGTCAACAGCAGAATCCAGTCCGACACAACGAGGAATTTCAAAAGAGGACAATAATGGAAGTTCATTCTGGAACTGTTTCCATTTTTCAAAAACATCCTCTGGGGTGGGAGTATCCCAGTCTACACCCAAATACCACAAGTGTTGGATCAGCCATTTTCCATAGAATATCACTGGGCTCAAAAACCCTAGAGGGTCGTACAAACGCGCCAACTGAGATAATATGGTTCGTTTGGTGATAGGTCCATCGATATTCCTGACTCTGAAGGAGAATACATCCTTTACTGGATTCCAAGCCAACCCCAAAATTGCTGTTCCAGGATCGACATCGTGTAAAAATGAAAATAGTTCTGGATTTATAACGCAGTCACTCACTGGTAAGTCGGATAACAATTCGACTCGGTTCGATATCCATTTCTTCAAAACGAACTTAGCACGGCCTAACAGTGCGGTCAGCTCACACTGAAGTTGCTTGGCACTCTTTAGAGAAGGTACAGATGTGCAGATATCATCCATGAACGTATTTTCTCTAATTGCTTTAGATGCTGCTGGGAAATCATGGCCCTCATCTGAGATCAGTTGGTGAAGCGTACGTATCGCCAAGTAAGGAGCAGATGTATTTCCATACGTTACAGTCGTAAGACAAAACTCTTCAAGAGGTTCGTTTTTTGAAAAACGCCAAAAAATCCTCTGAAAATCGAATTCAGATGGGTGAACTTGTATTCCCCTGTACATCTGACGAACATCAGCTACGACACAAACGTCATGAAGGCGAAAACGAGTGAGAATGTCAACTATGTTGAGTTGAAGCTTTGGACCTACATGGAGAAGGTCGTTCAATGAAACTCCATTTGTTGTTTTCATTGAGCAATCGAGTACAACTCGAAAACGAGACAAGTTATCTTCCTCTCTATAGATACAGTGATGAGGAATATAATAGGATCCATTACGAGGAGGATTTTTAGCACGAATCATGTGCCGTTGATCAGCATAATCCTTCATAAATTCATTGTACTTCTCGCGAAGTATGGGCGATTTTTCAAGTTTGCGCTCCAATGTCTCAAAACGACGTCGAGCAAGACCATAACTATTTCCCAATTGGAAATCTGTTGTCTTAAAAGGTAATTTAACAACATATCTACCTTCAGAACGGCTCACATTTTCACAAAAATGTCGTTCACATTCCTTTTCATCATCATTAAGCAAGGTGAATTTTGAAGGACATTCCTCAATTTCCCAGAACTTCCTCAGTGTACTATCGATATTGTCCAGAGTGGAACAGTATACATTTACCTTTTGGGGTTCTAAGTTGACTCTTCCAAGGAGACTATAGCCAAATATAGTATTCATAGCATCAGGGGTGCCCTTGAGGCCAACAATCGGTGCACCAACGACTATGCGTGCATACCACTCTGAGCCAAGTAAAATATCTATAGGCTGGTCGAGATGGAACGAACTATCCGCCAACTGTAAATGTTTCAAATGAGGCCAATCTGTCGCACTAACTGGCAATTTGGTACACTGGGTAATATGTTCTACCACTAGGGCTTCAATATCCAAATTTATTGAATTTATTGAGGATTTCACATTGAAGTTTACTATACCCTTTGATGTTCCAGCTTTCAGATGTCCAAGTCCAAATAACGAGGTATTATGGTTCTTTTGAAGGAGCCCTAATCGTTTGACACACTTATGGGTAATGAAGGTGCCCTGGCTTGCAGTATCAATCAGAATTTTAACATACTGATCATTGCCCTTTGCATCTGTAACGACTGCCCTAGCTGTCGAGAGTAGGACCACAGAATCAGAGGAACGAGCTTCTGCTTGCTTAGTTGTTACATTACAATTGGTGATATCTTCGATCAACTTCGGTTTATTAGGCGAGTTGATTTCTAACGACGTTGGATTCGAAATACGTTTCGGTAGTTCCAATTCATTTCTATCCGAATTATTTGTATCACTCTTAAAACAAAGCAAGGCATGATGTGTACCATCACAAAATTTACAAGTAACATATTGAGTACAATCTCTCGAAAAATGATCACTATTCAAACAACGGATACAATAACCTTTCGATTTCACAAATTTGAAACGAGTACCAACAGACATTTTTTGGTACTTTGGGCATTTCGTCAATGAATGTGCAGCTTTGCATGGGCACAACCTTTTCTGATCAGATTGAATGCTCGTAACACAACTAGTAGCGCTATGATTCCCACGAGGTGAATTATTCTGATTCAATTTAGTAGTGGACCTTTTATGGGATTTATCATCCGAAATACCTAGTTGAGTATTTTCGGCTAGTGTAACTTGGTTGTCAATAAAACTAATGAAATCGGTGAGAGTGGAAAGTACCAAATCTAAAGCGTGGATCTCCCACTTTTCTCTGATTTGCGGTGACAACTTACGGCGCAATAAAAATATCAGGGGTACACTCCACTGATCGACATTGTGACCTAAGGCTCTTAAACCGCCAGTATACTTAACAAGAGAAGTATTAAATGCACGAAGCTGCTCAGGATCCTTCGTACAAACAGGCAAGTCAATAAGTGCTTCAAGATATGCATTAGTCAAACGAGATGGATTGTTATACTTATTAGCAATCAAACCCCAAGCATTCTGATAATTAGCTGCCGTAGTGGGAATAGAGCTGATTAAAGATTGAGCTTCCCCTGTTAACTGAGCCTTCAAATACATGAATTTTTGCACCTCAGGTATGTGATCCTGAGAATGAACAGTACTGTTGTACAAATCATAAAATGCTTGCCATTGCATGAGATCACCACCAAAACTCAACAATTTTAATTTAGGCAATGGAATAGAAACTGCGGTTTGAGCATTTGTGAAAGTCGTAGAAAGTAAGGGAACTGATGGTCCAGTTAGATCCTCAGGAATATTTTTGAATACAACTGCCTTGGAATTGAAATACAATTTTTCAAATTTCGATAATTTAGTTTTCAATTCTTCTGTGTCCTTTTGAGGCTCTGATTTGGAATATAATGATGCTAACTTAGTAGTAAGTTTCTCATATTCTTCATACAAATCATCTAAATTAATTGTCATAACTTTGAATAATGATCTAAGTTTATCATCAGTCGGAGTTGTTTCAAAAGCAGTAGCAGTTGAATATATTCTCTCAATCTTCTTGAACAATGTGTCAAGACGGAAATCAATTTCTTCTATCCGTGCCATTATTTCTTGAATAAACAATTACAATTCAAACTAATTAAGTATTGAGAGACTATGAACTTTTTTAAGTGCGAAAAACTACGGAATTTTTTCGCGACTCGAGAATTAGTTGGCAGCAGTGAAACAAAAAAAGAGGCATGAGTGGGGAACTGAGGATTACAAGGAAGTGTTGATGGTTTACCAAGAACCTGTTCGAACAGACACTAAAATCTTCTCAATCTCCTCCCAGGAAATGAGCCTCAATCTACTGTGACCTTGAATAACTCACAAGGTTACCAGAAATATTCATTCCATTACGCTCATGAGAAACACAAAAAGCAGGAATAATAAGCAGGAATTTCAGGGTAATAATCCAAATTTATTATTACTTATAACCAATTCAACCACAATAATACAATAAAGACCAAGGAACATTAAAGTGAGATATTTCTCACTACAAATCTGGCTCGAAGCTCCAAATAATGTATTGCATTAATCGAACGAAAAATTATTAATGAGCAAGTGAACTGTAGGTTTTATCAAATTTAATTATACACGAACGAGCTGAATCCAAAATGTGGAGAAGATTTAAAACAAGGCAGCACTTACCAATCGGACGGCGCCGTCCTCTCCAATATTTCGGTTCTCCCAGTCTGAATTTTGCCTCCAGGGACCGCAAACACCACCAATCAAAAGGGAACAAATCCTTGAGGGGAAAGCCGGCCGGCAAATTTAATAAATTTCAGTTTTGTTGGGAGCGCAAATTACATTGAACACAACAAGGGACGAAGTGAAGGAATCTACCTAATTATAGCTCAGTGCTGCCACATAGTTACCTACTTCTCCAAAGAAAAATAAGTAGATCTTCTGAGAAAAAAAAAATTTTAAATTTGGAACACGACCGAACAGAGTTTGATATGGGAAATTTGAATACTGGAAGCAAAACTGAATACAACTTGAAAAAACGAAAAAAGACCGCATTTTTGTCAGATAAAATTTGAACGGTGGGAAATTGTTTCTGATTTATCGTAAGTTCAACCCGTAAGTTCCCGTAGGGAGGAAACGGATTGTTCTACAGAGCTGCGGGTGCTCTCAATCGTTTCTAAAATTTCAATACTAATTCAAATTGATTAAAAAAGCAATACCTTTATTTTGAGAGTTTTTTAGCTAGCACTTTTGAAAATAACAACATCTATTTTTCACCCTTAAAAGTGACTGACATCAACCAAAAGCTTCACAGCACAACTAGACCCCGAATGGAGCCCATATACCAAATTTCATCAAAATCGGTCCAAGGTAAATGAGAAGAAAAGTACGATGGACTTTCGGATTCAACATACCTTGACACGTTAAACATTAGATTTTGAGTGGGGGAGGAGGGGTTAATTTTTTTTCTTGTTCGATTCCAGTGGTTCATTATTGATGATAATAACCAAAAAACGTGTTATCATAATCATAGTAAATAAATTTATGGCATATTCGGATTCAGAACGAAATTTTTGACATAAGTACATCTTCATAAATTGAAAATGACTGTCAAAAACAAATTATTACTCAAAGGTTTATTATTTTTCTCCCTAGATCAATCGCCCGCTTTGTCATTGTCATTACCTACCTACCTACTACATATCTACTTCACAGTCAAAATTGTTTTTAATGGAATAAACGCTTCACACTCAATTCAAAGAAATATGGAGTTGTGGGAGCTTTCACTGGAAAATTTGAATAGGATTGAACCTACTGGTTGCAAAACTGAGTACAACTCGAAAAAACCAGCAAGAATTGCATTTTGTTCAGCTAAAATTTGAACGGAAATTAGGCCTCTTTTGCTATTAATACTCGTGTTTCTTATTTATCGCAAGTCCAACTCATAAGTTCTCATAGGTAGCGAACGGTTGGTCCAACAGAGCTCTGGGTAGTCTCATTTTATTCTGAGAATTCAATAATATCTTATATTGATGAAAAAACAATACCTTTATATCAAAAGTTTTTCAGCTCGGGCGTTTTGAAAATATCAGCCCTTATTTTTCAACCCTTTGAAGTGACTGACATCAACCAAAAGCTTCAAGGCACAATGAGATCTCAAAAAGAGTCCATATACCATGTTTCACCAAAAAAGGTCCGGTCCATGGTGACAAGGAAAGTGCTTGTATGGCGGACGGCGGACGGACGGCAAAATTTTCATTCGATTTTCGGATTCTACGTACCTACTTTGAAACGTAAACTATATCCCGACCAGGCTGGCCTTAACTTCCGGTGACTTCACGGGAACCGTTTCTTTAAATTAGCTAACAGCCATTAGTCACAGAGAAAACAGAAAATATTCATAAGGGCATCCAACGCCCTGCATGCACTGCACTTCTCGGAGAGGTAGGTTAAAGTTCATTGCTGGGTAGCACTGTTCACGAGAAAAGTCAGAAGGTTTTGTGTTATGATTTGATTTAGACTCGTTATAAATCTTATTTGAACATCAATACAATTCGGAAAAACAACAGTACGATTCATGGATTCGTCTCATATTACAACTTCATCACATAATACCATGTCAAGTGAAAGAGGGATGACCAAAATTAGGCCATGAATGGATGGATCTCTCCAGTGCCCTCCTTGCCTACCTAATTCAGCCGCCTCCAGTCTGTATGAGTAGTAATACGAATTTTGGATCGTGTTGTAATAATTTCCAGGGTTTTATTTGGTGTTTTGATAGCTCGGTTCCTTCGGTTCGTTGGTGCGTATAAAACGAGTACGGTGATACTAATGATTAAACTAGCTACATGCCAGAGCTTTGGACTGCTCTGAGCTGACGGGCATTCTCGTCTAAAAAGGTCGTTTGTCGAGGCGTTCCCTCAGGGCGTGTTTTAATAATCATAAACCGCCCCTCACTGCTCAGTCGATGCATGTATTCCAGTGCGGAGGGTCATTTCAAAAGAGAATCAGTAATAAGGGACAAACTTCGTTTGAATATCTGAAACATTAAATTTCATGTGGGTGTATGTTAAGTGTAAAGTTGTTGTGAATCGGTAATGACGAGAGACCGCGGCAGCGAAATGTTGACCAACAGCAATTGGGAAGTTTAATTTTGATCCAGGAAAGAAAGTAGTTTCATTTTTCAATACGAAAACTTCAACCCATTCAATTCAATTGTTTCAATTGTGACGGTAAACGGGGATGAACCCAAGAAAAAAATCAAAATTTAAAATCGCAAGATTCGAAATTTATTTTGAATAAAATAAAATAAACCTTTACTCGAAAGGAAATTCCAGTCCTTTCAAACTACTCAGGGCAGGTATCACAGATACATTCAAGAAAATCATTTAAAATTGTACCTAACTATATTACCTTATATTTCCTACGGCCGTGGAAAAACATCAAAAGAACAAGTACTTAGCCAAGGATTTTCAGAGGTTCTTTACGGGTAGGAGTCTGGACAATTCCAACTTGGCTATGTATGATGTCGCCCTCACCCTGAAACGGTACGATAAACGGAACGATCCCTTGATTCAGCACTCGCACGATGCTCGTAGTCTTCGACTCCACAACGATAATCAGGACGTCAAAGACGATGAAAGAAATCAGGAACAAAGGATTCGTAGCACGAACGATTTCTCCTTAGTTCTTCTAGCAGTTTGGAGAGCCCGCAGACAGAAATTCTCCGATCAGCCGATGACCGTCCTTCCAGTATTTTAAAGGCAATATTTAAAACTTCTCTAAACGCAGACAAAGACAAAATTTTGACGAAAAACGTGATTCAGTAGACGATCGGACGGCAGCAACGAGAAAGTGGAGATTAAAAAAATATGGCCGCTTCCTTCCTTATTCTTCAGACCTCAATTAAATTTTGTTCTCCTTTACCTCTTTTAATGCGGATAAATTCCAAAATTATTTCAATAACATTGTAGAATTTGTTGTTCATTAAATAAAATTGAAGATGTGAAAATAATACGTCGAGATTCAGGATCCAGAGATAGCTCGCTCTAGACTATCTACCGAAACCGCGCAAATACGAACAAAGCGGGACTCGATTTGTCTTTCACGCTACACAATCCTGGAGTATTTAATCCAGTTCATGACAATACTTAATATAATATAATAGTATATATTATCGTAATCGGTTTGATTAAGATATTTTCCGATCATTTTGGTAAACTCTCCTCCCGACAAGAATAGACACCTCGATTTTTGAGGATGTTAACGCTAATGATCACTCTGCGTAATCTTCATGAATTATGGGATGATTCAAAGCTATATTTACCATAAATCTCATTTATTGGAGGTTCTTCTATTCATAATATTTTATGTTGCTACGATTTCAGGTTCACATTGAAGGTTCCCCTAATACTAACAGCATCCAACTGCCCTACAATAACCGTAGGTTTGTGACATAAGGGTGGTCGAAATAGCGATAGAGGAAGAGGGTTTGTGATGGAGGTACTGGTCTTGTCATCATATGTTCGAGCTGAAGTGGTATGCGCTTGACACAGTCGAGAGAAGGGCGGGAGATGCTGTCCCATCTCTGTCTAACGATCGCCCCCAAACACGGTGGCCCGGCGTATGTTGTTGTAAAGGGGCCTCAGAAACCCGCGATGATGGCCCCCGTCTGTTGGTGGCAACGGGAGGTTTGCTTCATTTTCCCCTGCGCTGTAGGGAGGACGCGAAGACTAGGTAAATATTAATTCCTTCAACACTTTTCCTCTGCTTTCATCCATCGTCGACAAAATTGCACTGTCAAAGAATGGCGGGCATCCTGTGATCCTAAGGAATATTCTACATCACCGCCTGTAATTGATTACTGACCACATTAAACATTTTAAACAGTTTACATGTTACACAAATGAAGGCATTTTGTAACATGTTGTGAAACTGACTTCACTATCTTGTAACTCAACAAAGACTAGTGGTTTCAGCTTCGTTCAATCAGCATCTCTCCGTCACCGTCATCTCAATCACCCATTCTGTTCACCCGGTTGACAAACACTAAAACTGTCACTATAAATTGGTGTCTTCCTTCAATTACTTGGCAACCAGTCGACGGAATCTACTGTGGGCGCTGCCTTCAACCACTCAGATAATACTTGTACAAAATAGGAACACTACGAACCTATTTAGCGCCAAGTACCTAAATTTAATCACGTTATTTGATCCATTCTTTTAGAAGGACTTGTATATTCTCATTATACATAAGACGTCTTCCAAATTGGGTGGGTTCTACAGCTTCGTAGGTTTGGACGTAATATAGAATCCTGAAATAAAATTGGTAAAATAAAACAATATATCGGAGCATTAGTAAATTCCTTAATATGAGACATGACTACATCATCAAGTTCGAGTTTTCCAAATTTAGAAGCATCAACACAATTGAGAACTCTCTCCCATTTAGAAGATATTCTTAAATAAGTGCGGAGCCCCCTTCTGATAACATCGCCTTGAAATGTATCAGCAATATTTTAGCAAAGTACAGCAAAGTTTAGCAAAGTTTGCCATTGTATTCGTTTTGTTTGGGGATTAGCAAACGATCCTTTGAGTGGTTACCGTGGACCATCTATGGCGAACCATATTAATTAAGGAAGTATTATCAAAATAATAAACACTAGAAAAGCTAAGACCAGGAGACCAGGAGAGCTCCCTTCTCGGTCGGAAGACCCTAGTGGGGACACTCCCACCAGAACGTCCTCCCAATAAAAGGAAGTGTCCTGCCCGGTTGAGGAAGTTTTTCTTGCAAGCACCCTAAGTTATCAACTCTCTCTCTCTCTCTTTGTCTGTCAAGTGCGACACATTTAAACCAAATTCTTTGAGTATTCTTTTTCACCCTTGATCAAATTTTGCCTACTAAAACC
Source organism: Apolygus lucorum (assembly GCA_009739505.2). Classification (NCBI taxonomy): domain Eukaryota; kingdom Metazoa; phylum Arthropoda; class Insecta; order Hemiptera; family Miridae; genus Apolygus; species Apolygus lucorum. The sequence goes on along the minus strand of CM019177.2, from coordinate 39,197,368 downwards.
TCTCGAAGCTGTTCATTTCTAAATTTTCTTAAATCATCCAAGTCCACAGTTTATTAGTTGGAATTGACGATCTCTATCCAAATGAAAAAAATTGTGCGAAATTCACTTGCCATTACGAGTTGTACGGGTGAAATGTGACGTCCCTAAGGTCTGTTCCTATTACTCTTACAACTCGTAATATTCATAGAAGTTTATTACCGGTAATTGGAATACAACGTCCTAAGCACTGATCTTACCAACGACCGGTGATCGAATTCTACAAGCTTCAAGTTGGAATGTAAACGTCCACTGCTCTGTCACTACCAATTTGAAGCTGCATAGTGAACCGCAAATTCATGCAATAGGAATAACAGTCTAGGGAGTGGAGGAAACCATGTTGTCTTGAGCAAATTACCCTGGAGTCAGAACACTATCTAAAGCCAGATTCACAAAAAAAAATGTCGAAAAGTTCATCATATTCAGCAGCATTCAGAGCATTTTTGGTTCCGAGTTTTCACTTTGAATGTCAAACAAAAAATGCCCTCCTAAATTTAATTTTCCATTCTCGTTTTACGTTTGATTTTCCTGAACGATTTTGGTTTTATGTATGTCTCTCCGTTTGTCTGTCAGTCGGCCTGTGTGTACTCAAACCTTTGTAACGGGGTTAGCTATACGAAATTACCGTCCGATCTTGATGAAATTTGAAGGAATTGTGTGGGTTGATTTGTAGATGGTCCCCTATGGATATAATTGCCCTCAAATTGAATCTACATTTTCCATCCGAACTTCTAGGATACTTTCAGGGATTCTGTGGATGTAACTCTAAACGGTGCACTATTAAACCCATTACGGTCAGTAGAATGGCAGATACCGAGCATGCACCAACGTGAAATCCTTTACATTCGATTCCTACGGGATTTTCGAGGGTTGTAATGGTTGGGACTAGAAAGAGAGAGAGGATTTTTGACTTAAGTGATGATTGAGGATGATTGACGGCAGACATTTTTGACTTAAGTGCCACCAAACTCGGAGTTATTCTCACCATTTTTCCGTAATCGTTTTACAAGTTTATAGAGAGATGCAACTTTTTAGGGGGTAAATTATTAAAGTGAAATAATTCAATTGATTTGTGCACGATAATTAGGTGCACGATAGAAACTTCCTGTAATGTTCCAAACATTTTTAAAAGCCTCGAGAACTATATCGAATTGCCAAAAGTAGACCCAAGGAATACAAAGTACTTGGGTTGGTAGATGTGGAGAAACCTGGCGAGAATATGAAAGCAACTCCCGAAAAAGGAGTCTTTCTAAAAGGGGTAAGGTTCTTGAAAGAGGCCAGAACCGGCGCTTCTTTGGTGGTGGATGTAAGTGAGTTTCAGGCATAAACTAGTTATTGTAAAAACTCCCCCTGGAAGCTCAAGCTGGTTTGAGGGGACGTATAACTCTGTTAAACCTGAATCACTCCTTGAACCGCTGATAGATCTGTACCTTGCCCCTTACGTTCCACCATCAATATTTTTCGTGAAGATTCCTTTCTCAAAAAATATTTATAAATGATAAAGGAGAGAAGACGAAGGGGTAGAACAGATTTCATTCAATTGGTTGCTTTGAGAATTGTAATTTTTCCCTCTTATACATTAAGGTATAGTACAGAGAAGGATGGAGTAAATGTAAAACATATTTTCAACCCCTATCAAATTCTTGAAAAGAAAATTGTGTTCACTTTGCTCTGCTATTTCTTTCCATACCTTTATTTCCCTCAATGCACGAGATAAAAGGACCTGCGTAACGGCAACTTCGAATTAATACCTCACCAAACGTTCTGTCGTTCGCTGTTCATTCCAAAGAACAGATGATAATTTGGCGTGCCCGGCCCCTCTCTTTGATTTCTGGTGGGTGTGATGAACTACAGAGTATAACACCTAATATCATGATCATCTTATGATATGATGCATGTATAAATTTGCTTTTAGTAAAGACTGTCCAAGATGCTAACTTTCGGTAGCTTACAGTGTTTAGCCTGAGTTATTTGCTTCCTGATTTCCGTAGCTAATTAAAGGTCAGTCGGTCTGTCCGGGCTGAGCCGCGTTTCTTTGTAGGCTATGATTTTAAATTTCAGTTCAATTTTTTGGATACGTTTGGGTCAGTTTTCTATGAGTTTCATTGAGAACAAAAATTGGTCTCAATGAAACTCATAGAAAACTGACTGAACAATTATTGTTCAAACTAGCTCGCATTTGGGGAGTTTTTTTAGTAGATTTTTAAATATTTTGATTAGTAGAAGCCATGGCACGTGCGAAAGAACAGAAAAACGCCCACTTACCGACAGTTAACGTAAAAAATGTTTGACTTTGATGGTCTTATAATGGTATACCACGAATTGCATGCACCTCGGGTCCCATTTGTGCACGTGTAAACCTAACATAATTGATTTTCCTAAAACATTAAAATCTTCCTCCATTACTTGATTTGTGTCAACAACAAGTTGGTTCCAGAACAATTGCTAATTTTGATTTTCAATCGTAATGGTGTATCTGAATTTGGGAAGCCATAAACTTAATCGTGAAGTTCTGATTTCATATCAATGAATTCAAATTATCATAGATATCAGCTTCTGATTGTTACAAATTTTTGGATAAATATTCTACACTAATATTGCTTCCGAGTCTACCAAGGTAGCGGAAGAAATTTTTTCACTTTTCAAGGTTGAAAAAAAAATGTTCTCCAAAATAAAAAATGTTCACTCGCATTATACGTTTCAGACCTTCCTGAACAATTTTGGTTCCGAGTCTGTCTGTGTGTCAGTCATGAAATCCCTGCCACAGCCATTACTTCTACATTTCTCATCCGATTTCGATGACATTTTCAGGGTATGTGCGGGTTGGCGTGTAGATGGTCCCCTATGAAAATCATTACCCCAGACTGATAGTAGCCGCTGCGCATGCGCAAACGTGAAATACTTGCCACAGCCTTAACTTCTACATTTCTCACCCGATTACGATTAAATTTTCGGGGAATAGGCGGGTTGGGGTGTAGATGGTCTCCTATGAAAATCATTGTTTCCAGACTGATAGTAGCCACTGCGCATGCGTAAACGTGTATTTCCTTGTTACAGCCATAACTTCTACATTTCCCATCTGATTTCGATTAAAATCTCAAAAATTATGGGAGTTGGGTTGGAGGTGGTCCCCTATGAAAAGCATCGTCCCCGGACTGATGCCATGACTTCTACATTTTCCTACAATATTCGGAGATTGTGCGGGTTGACGTGTTGAGTCATCTATGAGGGTAGTGCAAGATACTTTTGAGATTAACTACTATGGATCGGATCATATTATGTACAATCGGGTTATGGATACGAGTAAGCTTTGTGCCACACCCACTTGGCAGACGTTTTTTGAGATTGTCAAGGACATAGTGACCCTTCTATAATGTGGGTGGCTGAGGGGAAAGGACGAAGAAGACAAGTCGAGAGTCAAGCAGATTCCCAAACTCGGGAGATACACATGAATCAGGCACTTCGTGGATAGCAAACACACCATGATGTGAACTCCACCTTCCAATCAACTCTGCCCTCCACCTACCGTCGTATTTCTTATTTATATTTATCCTCGCGTTCAAGCACCTTTTTTTCCCTCCGGTTTTCTGTTGGAGAGCGAGCCACCGGAAACGACGAGGAGCAACGGGAGAAAATTTCAACCTTAAATATTGACAATGGAGAAAACGGGTGACTGAGCGAGAGTATAAACGTGGTGTTGTGTCCTCCTTTCTGGAAAACAAACATTCTCCAACGGCCATACCACCTTCCTGCTTCTACATTTCGAGTATTTGTCGAGCTCCTCATTCGTCCTATCGAAAAATTGTTCTTCACGTCTGCTGTCAACTCACAAACCAAAGATGGCGAAAAATGTATGCCGACTAAAATTGTTCCTACACACTTTCCTTTTTTCTACTGAATAAAATACATGACATGTTGTATTTTATTCAGTAGGAAAAAGGAACACATTGTGTCCAGAAACCCAACTCACAAGGAGAAGCAGGTACTCCCCTCTCCGATTTTGTTTAAAAGTTTATCGGTTATTCTAGGACCAAAATAAGTCTACAAGTATTCCGCCGTTCTGTTGAATTGAGAGAAATCATCTGATTTCTCTCTTGATGGGAAAAACAATAGATCAGGAACTTGGCTAGGTATTATACAAAAAATGTTGATGCCACTCCCTGGAATCGAACCCGGATCTAGCAGACTAATGATTCTTCCAGTCTTGTTGTCGACTTTGTTTATTGGTCTAGCGGGACACTTTTTCAGGTTGAAAAAATATTTTACAATTTTTTTTTCACTTAGGTACTTCAAGCTAAAAGATATACCCTTGTCAATAAATTATTATGGTCGGAAAATGGCAAAAAATGGCGTTTACGAACGATACAGTGTTCCAACGTATTGCAATCAAATTTTCAGGAGTTTTTCCACGTATAGGGTTGTTTCGAAAATTTCCCAGGAAGGCCAGAATAAAATACCGTGTATGAATGGTGGGAGAACTATGCCTCCTACCCCTCCCATTTTTACTTGACAACTTGTTTTAACCTAAAATAAAAATCTTGGAGTAGGAAAATAAGGGTATTAGTGCTCATGAACGACCAGATATGTGAGGCGAGAATGTATTCGACAATTGAGTTTGACCAGCGAGTTGGTCCGAAGATTAATAACGCGTGATATCGTTGATAAGCATGCTCAATGCGTGCTGATGAAATCGTCTATTGTTGTGCCCATGAGTGGGAGACCACCTTCTTGAGCATGAAGAAGATCTTCTGATCAATTCCATAGTTTTCTAATCAACTGAGTCTGGTATCTCCATATTATTATTCTTTGTGAGGAAACTGTTATCGGACGATCGGCATAAAATGCAACTTACATAACTTACTTACATGACTCAGCAGTTTATCTTACTTAATTGTGGAAAACGGAGAATAACGTAGATCTTGAACATAGCTTCATATTTAATCAACTTCACGAATAAAATACAGTTCAACATCCGTACATCATACAAAAACGAGTAAAATCGGGTAGAATCATAAATCCAGAGCTTCGAGTGTGAAACCGAATCAACCGACGTTCGTCCCGCGACGCTCCGCAGTTCCGCCAACACAACAGCACAGATGTACCATGGAGAAGTGATATTCGTATTTTCTTGACACTCCCTCCCGAATATCCATCAAATAAGGGACATCTGTAGGAACTGACTGTTGGCTCCACTGACGTATTATTGCAACACAGACTTATTGTGATTAACCAGCACAAACGTCCTGTGGAACAAAAGAACACGAGCACAAGTAAACCATTACAAAAATAACATTTACATAACAAGTAAACCAAAATTTGTGTGAATTTGGACTTTTTGCGTGGCTTGATGATCTAAAAGATTATACTTAGATCCAATAAGGACAAAGTTAAACAAAGGTTGTCATCTCAACGGTTCAAAAGAAATCAACCCAAATCCAATTCTTCGAGAAAACTGGAAAAGATAGAAGCCTAAAAGTTGCTAAACAAGTGAAACCACAACGCCACGAGAGGAATCACAGGAAGCGAGCAGGGAAACGACGAAACAAGTGAACAAGGACAATACGACTGAGACGAAGGAAAGCAACGGCAAGGCGGAAAAGAATTGCAACAAGATTATTACAACCAGCATCAAACTTCTATGTGCCCAATAATTATGTGCCCCATTATGTGCCCAATAATGCAACCTAATTGTCCAAATAGAACGGTCCCTGATAATTTCGATACCAAGGAATTTCCTGGTATCACCTGTAATATAAAATGTAGTAACAGATGTTAGATTCTAACATAATTTCAATTTCACAATATTATTCCGATATAATTAGAAGCCACTAAAACATCAGTAGGTTACGGTTGTAAGATGAAGGGCTAGAAATCCAACCTTTTGACATACCTGATTATTTTCCTCTCCTTTCTTCCTACAACTCCAACTAATTATCATAATAATTTTCATACCTGTTGAAATTTCAAGTCCACATTTCTCTGGAGCGACAAATTCTTGATTATTAGCCTCCATCAAACTTATTGCAATTGAGGTGTTTATAGTTGATAGGGTGAAATGTGACACAAATTTACACATACTCCAACGTACTCTGTTCATACATACATACTCCAACGTACTCTGTTCATCTCCTTCTTCCTTACTGATTTATTCACACGTATTTGACTCAGTTTCCTATTCTGTAGAAAACTCTAGAATCTTTCAAATAGGTAGTCTGATAAGGTCGTCTCCTACGAAACTAACCTGCTTGGATCTCACTAACGTTTTTGTTTATTGCATGAAACATATCACAAACATAATAATATTATGTTTATATTATAGACTGTTTCTGTTCATTCCAGCAGAACACATACTAAATTGTTTATATTATGTCTATATCCAGCAAAACACATACTAAGTTGACTCTAGGGGCTACTTTGGTTTTTACTAAAGTCAAACTTATAAGCTCCACACATGTTTGCTATATGTTCAACATGTGTTTTACTGACGGTAATCTGGCACACGCACAGAGCACTGGAGACAAGTTAACAGAGGAGAAAGCAAATGCCAAAATGGCGTGCAAGCACCCCTGAGGCTGCCTCAGTTGCGCCATCTACCCTCAGCTAAGGAACTACTACAGAAACTGAAGTGGTGGGGGAAGGCCACACTCTCTTCATGAATGCGATCTGTTGCACTCATCTAGAACTACGTCCACCAATCAGAACGCTTCTAGGGCTCCCAGCTTCAGCTTTCAGCCCAGTCTCAAAGGTTAGCAGATGAAATGAGTACATCATAACTTGAATAACATGACTCTGAGCAAAGAAGATAATAAATTCACACAAATCTTCTTCTCTAACTCCAAATTCTGCAGCAGTATTATGCTGTGGCATATAAGATTCACAAACAGTTAGACCTATATTTTTTCTAATAAGGATATAATTCACGGATGACGTTTTATACTCCATTCCTCCATCAGTTCCCAAACATTTAATTTTATTTATGCATGGTTCAGTCTAAAGTGTCATCTAAGACCTCCATTATCTCTCATACGGATTTCCTCCTCAATTTTCCTCCCTCACATTATCTCACATAGGTACGTATTTCGTTAGCACTGATTTTCCATATTTTGCCTGGTAAGCCTCAATTTTCCTCCCTCCTAAATTTAGATCAGAGTCACTCTTTCCTCAAAAATCGTTCATCAAAGATTGATTAATTCGAATCTGTTTCTAAATTTACATTTTCGAGTCGTTTTCGTAAAATCAACTGTACCTCAGACTTGCTTTCAACAGTGGTACCATCAAATTTACCTTGTTTCACAAGTTCAAGTGTCAGTTATTAACTCTCTTTTAATTTGCTAATAAATTTTCAATTACTCTCAAACGTTATACTTTTTTTTCAGACTTTCAAACGTACTAACTTTTTTTCGGATTTTCCAACTTACCTTTTTTTAAAATTACTTAGAAATTTCTTTTTTTTTCAGACTTTCAAACGTACTAATTTTATTTCTAAGGCATTTCAAATACTATGCTTTAGCAAACATCCTGACGTTTCAAACTTTTTCAGAATTTCAAACGTGCTAAATTTTTGTAGACTTTCCAACGTACAAAACTTATTAACAGAAGTACTAAACTTTTTCACATTTTCCAAAGTCGCACTAAACTTTCTCAGATTTTCCAACGTACTTAGGTACTAAACTTTTTCGAACTTTCTAACATACTAAACTTTTTCAGATTTTCCAACGTACTTAGGTACTAAACTTTCTAACATAATAAACTTTTTCAGATTTTCCAAAGTAGTACTAAACTTTCTCAGATTTTCCAACGTACTTAGGTACTAAACTTTCTCAAACTTTCTAACATAATAAACTTTTTCAGATTTTCCAAAGTAGTACTAAACTTTCTCAGATTTTCCAACGTACTTAGGTACTAAACTTTCTCAAACTTTCTAACATAATAAACTTTTTCAGATTTTCCAAAGTAGTACTAAACTTTCTCAGATTTTCCAAAGTAGTACTAAACTTTCTCAGATTTTCCAACGTACTTAGGTACTAAACTTTCTCAAACTTTCTAACATAATAAACTTTTTCAGATTTTCCAAAGTAGTACTAAACTTTCTCAGATTTTCCAACGTACTTAGGTACTAAACTTTCTCGAACTTTCTAGCATACTAAACTTTTTCAGATTTTCCAACGTACTTAGGTACTAAACTTTCTCAAACTTTCTAACATACTAAACTTTTTCAGATTTTCCAAAGTAGTACTAAACTTTCTCAGATTTTCCAACGTACTTAGGTACTAAACTTTCTCAAACTTTCTAAAATACTAAACTTTTTCAGTTTTTCCAACGTACTTAGGTACTAAACTTTCTCGAACTTTCTAACATACTAAACTTTTTCAGATTTTATTTGACATGATATAACACATCGTCACACCACTCAAGCAGGTTACATTTCGTGATGAGTATCTCTCCATTGGTGATCATTTTCATTGATCAGGAATATACGGTTGTAATGCCATTATCACTCTCTCACTATTCTATCGCGAGATGAAAGGCAACTCATCCACAGATATATATATATCTATGTATGTAATTTGTAATATATGAGATGTAATATATTACAAAATTATTGTAATTCATTTGTCAGATATATCACAATATTATCGTAATTCATTTTTCTCACTGTACAACCCATTTACTATTATCAAACATATTTAATTTCCCACGTAATTTCAAAACATACCTACATAGATCACACACAACAAATGGATTTTTCCACACCTATATATTTTTGCATACGTCGTATGCTGAAACGAAATGATATACTGAAAAACTCAATTACAATTCACACATATTGCTAACGCACTCTGACGGTCTTCAAATGAAATAACAAACTCACAAACCGCTCACTGCTTACACAAACGTATTTAGCAATCGTATTCTCACTCTAACTTCAAACAAAATAATATACTCACAAACCAATCACTGCTTACCCTTACGTACTCTGACTAACTCTAAATGAAATGATATACTCTCAAATCAATCACTGCTTACTTTACGTACTCTGACTAACTCCAAACGAAATAATAATAGTATTATTAGAGTATATTATACTCTCAAATCAATCACTGCTTACCCTAACGTACTCTAACTCCAAACGAAATAATATACTCTCAAATCAATCACTGCTTACCTTACGTACTCTGACTTACTTCAAACGAAATAATATATAAAAACCAACTTCATAGTGCAACAAACAATATCTAAACAATCAGGTTGCATAGGTCCATCGTTTTCACTTACATGTCGAATTAATCCCATTGACATACTAACACTAACGAGTTAGAAATATATCATTCAGACTCCCTCCCAACTTAACATCGTAATAATTATACTTCATTTAGCTCCTTTTATCAAGTTAGTTAAGTTGGTAGTTACTTCTCAGAGAACAAACATTGACTGGGCCTACGCAACCCACACATATTTTCAAATCGTCCACAGAGAGGGCCAGTTGACTGTTCTAACCAAGGTGATGGGATCTTTTTACCATCCTGAAATTACAAGGTAAGGTATGTGAGGAGACACGACCAAACGAGAATTGCAGCTGATCCGCTGAGTATGCACCAAGTGAACTGCGCTGCTCAGCTGACAACAACCGCAGGGCCATTTACTCTCCCTGTAGCTACGCCAAAAATGGACGGTACCTACATAATCCCACATATTACACCAAGGCCGCACCGAATCGTATTTCATACATGAAGCACTGACACACACACACTGATTATAATTATTTCCTCACACACACTGACTATAATTACATCCTCACACACACTGACTATAATTACTTCCTCACAAACACATACGCATTGATTCGGCACTTGAACATCAAACAGTCCCCCCTTAGGGTCCGCTTTGCTATTATCGGCTAATAAATACCTACCATCTGAAATAAATGGTAAATTAGTAACAAGAAGTCCATTGTCCGATCATACGCGCTTTGTTATACACAAAGTAACTTCAAAAAATTAAAAGGTGTTATGTTAAATTCAAACAAAATTCGAATCCCACAAACTTCAATTCTCATTTGGTAAATTCAAACTAAAATTCGCAAAACTCAAATTCTATTTCGCTTAATACACATCACTAAAAATCAAAATGTGTACTCACGAAATAAACCACACGAACTATTCCGACGTACTTTCGGTGTGACACACCATTACACCAAGTTTCACCCCACATCCCTTTCTACATACAATCGTACAGATGACGATTAATTGACTGGTTCTGACCATTCTTCACTCACAGGGATTTCAACAGACGTACAAACGAATTTACGTACTTCAGGACTTTTTCCATACCATGGTTTTACAGGACACTAACGACACACGTCTTTTCACATGCAAATGCCTTTTCCACTCTTCACACGTGATTCACCAATCTCATACGATCTTCAAACATAATAAATCAACAATATAATTTGCATGCCGTATTGGGTCAGACCAGTGAAACTCTTACGAAATTCGACTCACACAAATACCAGATAAATGCGAAAGACAAGCACAATGTTCTAATCGGACAATGGACATAATAGCCGACTGATTTCTCGTTCAAAATCAGAGCAATGAATTCATATCGGACGATCGGCATAAAATGCAACTTACATAACTTACTTACATGACTCAGCAGTTTATCTTACTTAATTGTGGAAAACGGAGAATAACGTAGATCTTGAACATAGCTTCATATTTAATCAACTTCACGAATAAAATACAGTTCAACATCCGTACATCATACAAAAACGAGTAAAATCGGGTAGAATCATAAATCCAGAGCTTCGAGTGTGAAACCGAATCAACCGACGTTCGTCCCGCGACGCTCCGCAGTTCCGCCAACACAACAGCACAGATGTACCATGGAGAAGTGATATTCGTATTTTCTTGACAACTGTAAGTACTGCTCATCCAATTTCACAGACATTTTTGGAACCGTCTAGAAGGGTATTGGTTTATTATTTCTAATAATAAGCCTATGTGATCGTATCGCAAAAAATTTTTATAACCCCCCCTCAAACTTTGTCACTTTACGTTTCAAGGTGCGTAGAATCCAAATTTGCAATGTCCGTCCGCCGTCCCCCGTCCGCCGTCCGCGGCACTTTTCTTAGCAACACTGGACCGATTTGGTTCAAATTTGGTATGTGGGCTCCATTTGGGGTCTAGTTGTGCCGCGAAGCTGTTGGTTGATGTAGGTTACTTCTAAGGGGTGAAAATTAAGGGTTGAAATTTTCAAGAGTGCCCTAGCTCGAAAACTCTCGAAATAAAGGTATCGTTTTTTCACCAATTTTAAATAGTATTGAATTGTTAAAAATTTTTGAGACCACCCGGAGCTCTGTAGGACAAACCGTTCGGTCCCTACGAGTACTTGAAGGTTTTCCTTCTATAAAACAGAATCATGAGTGTGAATCGCAAAAGAGGTCTAATCTCCATTCAAATTTTATCGGACTAAAATGCGATCGCTGTTCATTTCTTCGATTTGTATACAGTTTTGCCTTCAGCGTAACCAGTAATCAAATTTCAATATGAAGCTTTCTATTTTTCCAATCGAGTGTGAAGCGTTTAGTTCTTTCTAATAAACTTGATTGTGAAGGTGTGAAGCTAGTATGGTGTGGTAGGTAGTACCTAGCTGGTAGGCAAAAAAAAGTTGGTTGGTAAAAAAAATGTTGGTGGGTAAAAAACGCTGCAAATCATTGCTCAAAAGCTTCTTCATTCTTCAGATCACTGATCAGCTGAGTGAGCTCCGAAGCCATTTTCAATCCTATTGAATGAAAGTGCTCTTCCAGGCGTCTTCAGCATTCGAGGAGATCTTCTTCACTCTTCAGATCACTGATCAGCTGAGTGAGCTCCGAAGTCATTTTCAATCCTATTGAACGCAGGAAGCTGAAATTTGAGAGGGAAGGTCAAGGGAGAATACAGATGGTGGTAGGTGCTATTGATGGAGAACCAGTGATCTATACAGAAGGGTGATCTATACAGAAAATAATAAACCTTTGAGCAATGATTTGCAGCGTTTTTTTTTAATGAGCGATTAAGTACTGGCAAATGGAATCCAAATTTCGATTTAGACTTTTTTCCATTATTTCCTATTAGTTTGTAAAACCGTACATTGTGTAGATACCTAGCTTCTCTCAAATTCGATAAGACGAACAGATACTCTTCATAAGAAGAGTATCGTTGTTGTCGATGTCATCATAATATGATGATTGTGATATATTATATCCTCGTTATGAGCTTGCCAGACAGGTAGATAGCAAAATCTACGCTAAAAAAAGCTAGGAACAACGCAACTGTGTTGACTAGTGGTAAACATTACTCGACAAGTATTCCATACACATCAACATTTGCTGACGTCATTCTGTGATTTTCCTATCACTAAATTCATTCAGTTAGTAGGTACAGGTTTTAATTAATTCGTTCTCCTCCATGATATAGTTATGTACTGAATAATGACCAGACTGATTTTACTCTGTTGATTTCCGGAGGTTGCAGTCGATTGAAATTTAAAACGACTACCTGGCTGGGTATTAATACTTAGCTTCCGGTTATCCTTACTGTGGTCTAGCGACTATGCATGCTCGTCATTCATGATCGACCTAGGACTGCGTTAAAGCATGAAAGCCATTACAAAATTCGAGGATTGCCTCGGCATTTTGCATTCCCACTCGGAATTTTGAGTCAATTCTCTTGAAAAACCCCAACTACTAATTAAACTGAAGGTCACAAATCTGCACCCCACAACTACCTGATGTAATTGGTTACGTGTCAAATCAGTTACATTGGTGTAACAGTCAAACCTAGCTCAAAATTAGCGAGGCTGGTTTTTGATTAGATGATATAGAATGTATTATAATATGTTGCATTTCTATTAATGATGAAATGAATATAAATATAAAATAATATTATAATAATATTTATCATTTCTGTCCAATAATTTGCATTTTTTCCTTCCAGGTGAGTTAACCTCCTAGATGTCAATGTCATGGTGATTGAAGTAAGTGTATTCCGATATTTCAAGTAAACAGCCTTCCATACTGGGATTTCCAGCTTGGAAGCTCCTTACTGATAAGGTCTACCTCCTTGAGGGCTACCTATTTATTGGTTATGAAAGGTAGTTTAAGATTAACTTTGTTAGATTATCATTATTTTTAGATTTACTTTGTTATTCTGTTTAAAGGCTATCCACTGTTCCAAAAGTTCACCTATTGTTCATCAGTCACCAACATACTTTGTACAGTTATTATTATAGTTTCGTGCTGCAGTACATTTATGAATAATTGAAGTATTGATTTGATTGGTCACAAGTGAAAATCTTATCGCTTCAGAGGGTATCAAGTATTTTTACTCAATTGGTTTCGCGTCTGTCAGTCTCCGCAAATCCTTGAAACAGGCAAAACTAGACGATGTTACTGTCCAGCTGTGAATGAGATTTTCAGGGATTTTGTAGGTTGTGATGCAGATGGTTCTCTATAATTTCATGGTCACCAGATTGATTGCATCCTCTGCGCATGAGCAATCGCGAAATTCTTTCAACATACATAACTTATAACGTTTTCATCCAAATTTGAATATTTTAATTGTGACCAATTTCAATGTGACCGAATCATTGATAGCCTTCTCCGCTTGTGTTTAAGTCTAATCCTCGTAACATGCAAAACTTTAACAGTTTTACATCCAAATGCCATGGAGTTTTCAAGAATTGTTCCCTGAGAACAGTACTCTGGATGTTCAATACAAGTAGCTACCGTACTCGTTCGATTTTGGTCGGAGATCATCGGTTGCTTGGAAATTGAAATTTCGATTATCCTTAAAACCAGCAGATCAAATCCTTACATGTGTGGGGTATTACGGATTTTTTCGGCGGATCTGATTTCTTACGTCGTGAATATTGTTTTATTTTTCTATGTGAATCTGGGACTTTAACATAAATAAGCACACACTAAAAGCAAAATCCTAATGCACTTATTTCCCCCAAACTGTTGGTTTCTATTGCTATGGAATTCATTGCTATTAAATGCAATTTCTTTTGCAACTTTTCTCAAATTATACTATGAGATTCTCGAATGAATGCTATGCAATTCAATTATTCAATTACATTCCTTTGAAATTCAATTACTTTCGCAACTTTTCTCGAATTACTTAGTGCGATCAGGAAAGCAATCTAAATTATGAGTGGATGCGTCCACTGGTTTTTTCCCCGTTTTTCTTATTCGCTTCTTGTCTAACTTCGCCCCGTTGCATTTTGTACATACTCAATAGTACCGATCTTGATTAAATCAAATATCTTATGAGGGAAATAAACATGTTTTGTAAGATTGATGGTTGATTTAGAAAATAAAAAGAAAAAACCATTCACATAATATTTAGTTTATTATTTCAAACATGAATAGAAGACGGAATGAAATCAAGTCATCATCAAATTATTACTGAGGTGGTTAATTAAACGTTGTTGAATAATGTGGTTTTTTCACTTCTGTCACTAAGCAAGTTCACCAACAGTGGTCGAATCAATAGTGAATTATTCGGAATTATTTCATATGACATCAAAAAATACTGGTGAGATGGAATTTATCGTTCTTAGATTTTTCTCAGTGTCATTATTCGATATAATATTGTGACCCTTATAAACGGTTCCTTCGAAATGTAAAATATATAAAGGAATCATTTATAAAACAGAAGTTATACCTGAAATAATGAAACCAACTGCTCTGCACTTACCAAATGACCCCATACACGAGAGGATTTTTTCGCTGGGTAAGATAGTAGCTATTCTCACGGATGGATCTGATCCGCTGAAAAAATCCGCTCGAGTAAGGCTAGCTATTATTGGAAGATCCTTATCAACAAGATTCGTAATTACAACAATAAAATTTAGTGATTATAAATTGAATAATAAAAAAGGTATGTATACAATTCTTCAAAATACCAACAACAAAAAAAAACTAAAATGAAGTTAAGGATCCAAGATTTTAAGGAATGGGACGACGCTACTTTGAGGAAGAAGTTCAACCCCAGGGGATCAGGGGGCAGCCTTTTAAAAGCATCATCAATCATCGTCTATGTACAATCGTGTTATAATGTGTTTTTGGAATCTAATAAAAATACTCAAGTAATAGGAAGTTTAATACAACTTACTCTGGTGGTAAAAATTCAATATAAAATATCCCTGAAAATATGTATTGGAGACAAATAATGTTGTCAATGACCCGGTTCTCACTACAATGCAATGGAACCCCTATAATTCTTTCACTGTGACTATATGGATGATAACTAAACCATGTTAAGCCACTTAGGTAGACTCCTTCTCTCAATATTTTCGAACATTTGATCCCTTGTCCTGATTCTTGATTTTCTCAATTTCTTTGGTGTCAGTTCTGTGATGATTTTGAATACTATACAACTTCCCAGTAACTAGATGATGTCGTCACCACTCATGTAAATTGTCCAAACCTTCTGAATAGACGTAACTGCGCTGTGGAGTGAAACTGTTCGGAATACTTGAATAGGTACCCCAAATACAATAGAAAGCTAAGACGGAGGATGCTTTTGAATATTTCTCACAGCTTCGGTGAAGGAAGAGGTGGATGACACGTGAAAGAGGAGACTTCCCCCTATTGTGCGTTTAGGCGTTATATCTTTAACGAAAAACTCCCACCCACTCCGCCGCAGATTTCCGTAGATATCATTGTTACCCAGAGAGACATTCATGGTTTCAGGACGTGAAATGGAGATCTTTAGTTATGAACGAGGAAGAGAGAGAGGGGGTAGATGGTGAGTGGGCTTTCATAACTGCGGTGTCGCGAAGGGTCGGGGCGCTTCCACCAGGATTTTTATATACGGTATAAATCCGACTTGAATGCTTGTCCGGCCACAATGCGACCCTCCTCCATTCGTTCGGGAACCGTCCACAGGCTGTGCTACTGTTTCAGAACGTTGAGAGAGTTTGGAAGAGGAAGAAAAGGATTCCACAAATTCTCTTTCCCTTCCTCCTTTTTCTGGTCTTTTTAGAATTTTCTTGGAATTAAGTGGTTTTTTCTTACTTGACTATCGTAGACGAGAAAAAAACGTCTGCCAAGTTGGGTGGGCAGTATAGCTTCCTCACTCATTGTAACATGGACGTACAGAATCAGTTGGCGAAAAAATTATGATTCAAAGAGTTATTGAATACCAAAATATTAGCGGTCCACCGTCTAGGACCTAACCCACACAATCCCTGAAAATTTCATCGAAATTAGTTGAATAGTTGCGGAGTTTTGGTTGTAACAATAAATTTAAAGTTCGCGCATGCGCAGCGGCTATTCCTTGACCAATTTGATTGAAACTTATAGGGTGTCTTTTAGAAGTTAGTACCTAACTAACCTCCAAATTTGAGCAAAATCGGTTCATTAGAAACCGAGAAACCGAGGTTCCAGGAAATTCACGTTTGCGCATGCGCACTCGCTCCTATTGGTCCGAAGGTGCTGAAATTTATAGGGGACCGTCTAGGACCTAATCCGCACAATCCCTGAAAATTTCATCAAAATCGGACCACAGGTTGGTATAGTTTTGCCCGGGACAAGGATTGACCACAGACAGACCGACAGACAGACAGACCGACAGACCGACAGACAGACAGACAGACACGGAACCAAAATTGTTCGGGAAGTTCTAAAACGCAAAAAGCAAGTGGAAATTTTGATTTTGGAGGACATTTTTTTTTCACTTCTTTCACGAATACAAAGCTTCCCTACCTTCGGTAGTGAGGAAGCAAAATAACTTTTTTTTCAAGTTTTAACTGGTAATTATCATTCAACAATCTTGAGTAAGTGTGGCAATTGAAGTCCTATCTACTGGAAAATGTTGTTAACGACTATGGCGATAGACTCAAAATGTTTACTATGGACTTTTTGAAATTTGGATATACTCTGTTCATACAGTATATTTATATGGTATACAGAAAATAGGTAAAAATACAATTTACTTTTAAGTAATCAGTTTGGGGTGACAAAAATAATATTTATTGATTTTTTTTTCAATTTTTAACCAAGAGGTGGTTAATTGCATAATTTTAACGATTCTTGCTATGTGTCACACCCAAGGCTGACCACTCTCTCACAGAGCTAATATTTCGACTTTCTTATCCGTAGGTTTGAAGAGTTCTTGGAAAATTCGCTCATTAGTTCATACTGCATGAATGGAATTAGTTAATTTTGAAAGGCTACTAAAAGAAATTGACCTACCAAACATAGAGAAAATAACTTTTTAAATTTGAACCAGTAGGTAATCCTGTTTGCTACAGTAAGTTTTGCTGATTACATGCATTAGCAGAGGTAATTACATTACATCATTGATGGAGGTTACTACTCCTTTTTGGCACATCTGTATAGGTACCTGATTTCCTCCGTGATTCTCATCATGAGCTCTGTTCTTAAATAGTGTGATGTCAAT
This sequence comes from Apolygus lucorum, assembly GCA_009739505.2. Taxonomy (NCBI): domain Eukaryota; kingdom Metazoa; phylum Arthropoda; class Insecta; order Hemiptera; family Miridae; genus Apolygus; species Apolygus lucorum. Next base: position 39,179,882 of record CM019177.2, on the reverse strand, counting down.
GTTTTAAAAATTGTCCTTTAGGTAACCCCAAAGGGAAACTGCTCTAAATTATTACCCAGTGGTTTATTAATTTCCTAAAAGATCACCTGTCTACGAAGAACACGACTTCTTTAGATAAGTTGCACAATAATATTGCTCATTTAACGAAATTTGATCATAAGGGTAATTTTATTCGTTCCTTAAAATTAAACAGTACCTTAAATTGATGAAAAAAAGTCACGGATTAATTAATGAGGTAAATAATTATCCTCATTAGCAAACGGTTGGGCGTACAGAGCTCTGAGTGATGTCATTTGACTGCAAAAATTCTTGAAAATTTTAAACTAATGAAAAAACAACATAATATGTTATATTGGAACAAGTGTATATCGATAGTTTATGAGCATGGGCGTTTAGACCCACTTTTTACCCTTTATAAGTGACTGACAGTAACCAAAACCTTTGGGGCACCAGTAGACCCCAAATGGAGCTGATACACCAAATTTCAAAATCGATCCTTGCAAAGGACCAAAAGGATGCAAATCGGTCTTGGCGAAGTGCCGCTTTTGGCGTACGGACGGAAAATGTTTCATTCGATTTTTTGATTCTACAAACATTGATTTTGAGGGAGAGGGGTACGTTTAGTTTTTGTTCTTGTTAGATTCAAAAGGTTTATTAGTGAAAATAATAAACCAAAAGTAGGAAATGCTCAAGTCGAGTGAGCGTTGGGAACATTTGCCTCAGTTTGACCAATTAAACATGAGCTGTATGGTTCGTAGCTCAGTTCTGTTGAACCGAAGCTCAGATGGGTTTCGTTTCTCAGTTCATCGAGTTCAGGTTCAAGAAAAGTTTTCAATGTCGAAACGTATAGGGGTAGGGGGGGGGGGGGGGGGCTGTATTCACGATTGGGGTTCCACCGTCCTTTTCAAAGGAAGGCTCACTGACCCCTAGTTGAGATGCTGCTCACCCACCAAGATTACTACATACTGAAATAAATGAAAACAGTTTCATTTCCTCAAGTTTTCTTTCTATAACCTTTCAAAATAGATTCATATCTTCTGCCCCACCCTGCATAAAGGAATGGCCATTCCCACCCTGAACCTCAAAAAAGTTTTTTTGTTTGATGTTTTTTCGACATAAAACGTTGAATCCCCAACGGATCATTCAGTAGAATAACTGACAGAGCGTATGATACCCCATTAAGAATTAGTTTTTTACAGGTTCAATACAGCAAAATATTCCTTTTCAAATCCTCGTTTCGGTGACTTTGATCTCCGATTGTTAGCGCCACTGAAAACCGTTAAGGAAGATACATTATTACGTGTAGCTATGTTGAAAGACAGAAAATGTGAGGCCTTTTCGATTAATTTATAAATCTACAAAAATTTGACAATACGAAGTTACCTTGGAAGAGGATAACTACAAATCCAAATTTTACGTCACACTTTATATTCACCTACATTGAATACCTACTTCAACATCTCCTTTAAATTATAGTAACATCATATCCATCCGCTAATAATTAATTTTAGAACCATCACAAGTTCTACCATTTCTGCTATAATTTCCAAGTTCTGTCTCAGAACCGTTATGGACCCAAGTTTGTTGACGCACATCACTTGTAGTTTTCGCCCTAAGGTTGGAATGGCCACTCTGAGCTCTTCCTATTCAGCTAACCTAGTATAATTCCGTTGTGAAGAACAGTGCCACAGAGGTCGGAGCAATTAAGAGAGAACGATGAAAGTGCTTAGCGTGCCGAGCACTCACTTAGCTAGCGCAGGATGTTGGCAGTAGATAGATTTCTGGCGGGGACGCGCCTCCCAGGAACTTCCTCCCGAAAGTTTCAACTAGTTGTGTGCTCTGTAAATTAGTCATAATGTATTTCAAGCAGAAAGCAAGCAGCGGTGGGTGGAATGGCTTATCAGGAACCCCAATAATTCAAACAACTTGAGCCCTCGACGCACCAGGTACAATGGCCGTTATGTCACTTCACACAGAAGCTCTAATGGCACGTGTCGCTGTGAATGTTAGGAACTTTGTGATGCCGTTTCATAAGATGTAAATGCATCATCTAGAAGGCTGTTTAATTTTCAACGCGAGAGAGTTTCATTTCGGTTAACCGCCTCATGAAAGTATCGCATTCAGTTAGGAGCTCGAACTACGAATGTTCAAAGTCAGCTCAAAGTATACCATCATAAAACGGTTCACCCCTTCATAAGAGTTGAAATCACTGTCATAAAGTGCAGACGATCTGCTGGCGCAACCTCTGGGTAAGTGAACTTTTGCTTCCTTTATCAGTTTTCGTAGGAGGCCTCCTGTTTTGGGGTCAGATGCGACACGACCAAAGGAGTAACTTACCATTTTTTGTACCGATATTTTTTGTATTATTTTCTTTTTTTCCTCGGTTTCTAATGAAAAATGACTGAAATGGAAAATCTGAAATAACGTCTGACAAGTGGATGTGGAAAATAGCTTTCTCTTATCCTCACCCGATTGTATAGATGGTCAGGTGCGTGGTAGATCAATCTCTTAGTGCCTCGCTCTACCCTCCGGGTGGATGAGGGCACACGCCAACCCGCACAATCTCTGGAAATTTCATCGAAGTCGGATAGAAAATGGAGAATAGAAATTATAGTTTTACAGGGATTTTAAGTTTGCCCTTACGCAGAGGCTACTATCGATTAGAATGCGATGATTTTCATTTGGGCCTAAACTGTACGCCACCCGTACAACCCCTAAAAATTTCATCGAAATCAGACAGTAACTTCGTATGGTTTTGGACATTTCAAGGATTTACGTACACATTAACCTACAGACAGACATCAAACCAAAAACGCTGCAAATCATTGCTCAAAGGTTTATTATTTTCTGTATAGATCACCCTTCTGTATGGATCACTGGTTCTCCATCAATAGCACCTACCACCATCTGTATTCTCCCTTGACCTTCCCTCTCAAATTTCAGGTTCCTGCATTCAATAGGATTGAAAATGGCTTTGGAGCTCACTCAGCTGATCTGTGATCTGAAGAGTGAAGAAGATCTCCTCGAATGCCGGAGACGCCTGGAAGAGCACTTCCATTCAATAGGATTAAAAATGGCTTCGGAGCTCACTCAGCTGATCAGTGATCTGAAGAGTGAAGAAGATCTTCTCGAATGCTGGAGACGCCTGGAAGAGCACTGATCAGCTGAGTGAGCTCCGAAGCCATTTTCAATCCTATTGAACGTAGGAAGCTGAAATTTGAGAGGGAAGGTCAAGGGAGAATACAGATGGTAGTAGGTGCTATTGATGGAGAACCAGTGATCTATACAGAAGGGTGATCTATACAGAAAATAATAAATCTTTGAGCAATGATTAGCAGCGTTTTTTACCTACCAACATTTTTTTTACCTACCAACTATTGGTAGGTACTACCTACCACACCATACTGCTTCACACCTTCACAATCAAGTTTATTAGAAAGAACTAAACGCTTCACACTCAATTCGAAAAATAGAAAGCTTCATATGGAAATTTGATTACTGGTTACGCAGAGGCAAAACTGTATTCAAATCGAAGAAATGAACAGCGATCGCATTTTAGTGAGATAAAATTTGAACGGTGATTAGACCTCTTTTGCGATTCACACTCATGATTCTGTTTTATCGAAGGAAAATCTTCAAGTACTCGTAGGGACCGAACGGTTTGTCCTACAGAGCTCCGGGTGGTCTCAAAAATTTTTAACAATTCAATACTATTTAAAATTGGTGAAAAAACGATACCTTTATTTCGAGAGTTTTCGAGCTAGGGCACTCTTGAAAATTTCAACCCTTAATTTTCTCCCCTTAGAAGTGACTGACATCAACCAAAAGCTTCGCGGCACAACTAAACCCCAAATGGAGCCCATATACCAAATTTGAACCAAATCGGTCCAGTGTTGCTAAGAAAAGTGCCGCGTACGGCGGACGGACGGAAATTTTTTTATTCGATTTTCGTATTCTACGTACCTTGAAACGTAAAACATCAAATTTTGAGGGGGGGTTAAATTTTTTTTTTTTTTCTTGCTCGATTCCAAAGGCTTATTATTGAAAATAATTACCCAAAATGGTTCTGAAAGGTCTTGAAAATGAAAAGTGAACAGAAATTTTGATTTTTGACGACTTTTCTCTCTCAATCTTGGGTAGAATCGGAGCACAATTGGTATAAAGGTTGTGGGTCAGTTCCGACTTGACCGAAGCTTCTATTCCGGGTTGGACCCGGAGTATTACCGAAGTATTGCAGGGTTGAATAGTTTCAAACGCCACTACTCATATAATGTGTCACTGAGTTTAATTTGTAGGGTTGAATTGAATTCAAATGAGCCCTTGTCTCTGAAGACCTCTCCTCAGCCACAACGGTACAATGTCTTCGCTTCTTTTTCTCATCTCTTCAGTGGTTTGAGGATTCTCTTTGAAGGTTCTCGAAAGCTCCAGGTGAGCTGTATCCACCCATTTTTGGCGCATCAACTCGCCATCTTCGTACTTATCCCTATTGCTCCCTGAAATTGGACAATAATTGAGAAAGTTAGATATCAACTTCGTCCAGTGGAATCTTGGAAGTAGAAAGTAACCTTTTCTACTAGAAATTTTTTTACTGGAAATATGCTTGTTCCTACCTGGCTCATCTTGTTGCAGTTCAACAATGTGATTTGAATGGTCTTGCGGTTCCTCACGAATGGTTCCAAGTGTGTTACCGTAGTTTGCCAAGCTTGATTCCCATTCGGAACCTGCAAGGATTCTAGACTTTGAATTAGAATCCGCTCTTTCGAGTACATCTTGATTTTTTTCAAATTCTTCCGCTGCCATTTCGTAAGCTTTTACGGTCGGGAATACATTTGAGGATTTCATGAACGAGCCTTGATAGCTTGTTCCATACGGCTTCAACCTGGCGTCGAGCTTTTTGACATGGTTTTGATACTTTGATGCCAGCCGATGGTCACTTTTAATGAGCCTAATTAAAGTAAAAAGTAATTTTTTCATCAGTGTCTAATACGACTCATACTAACTTAAATAGAATATTATCATGAGCACTTGAGCAGTCCCGACTCATACCATTGGAAGGGTAACGGGGTTCTGTTGCTATAACAAAGTTATTGGACATCCCAAATCAATGTGAAATAGAACGAATTCTATCGATTGAATTTTGAATGAATTTGAAGTTTTTTATGCATGTAACTACCAAGGACAGTGGAAGTGGAACAATACTGGAATCTTTCCATTTCCACCCATACATGGTATTTTCGATGAGGTCGATCCCGTCTAAAGGTCGAATTGAAAAATAGAGGTTTATAGCATGAATTAACATTGTTTATATGAATGAATGAATGAATGCATGATGTTTATAGCATGAATGAATGAACATTGAACAACTCTTCAACCATTGAAGAGTTCGCCTAATATGAATGGGGAGTTCGCCTTGATTTTTTTAAAGATTTTTAATTTGAAACTAGACTACATCCTGAGAATTTTGGCACCAACCGCGACCTTCTAGTGTGAGTAGAACTGTTTCTACGATTTTTCAAAGTTTCGACCGTTTATGACGTCACGCGCCCCTCTCGCCTGGGCGGGTCCCCCCAGCCCATTGTGACTTCATAAACGGTCGAAACTTTAAAAATTCATAGGGAAAGATTTACACACGCTAGAAGGTCGCGGTTGGAACCGAAATACTCAGAATGAGGTCTACCTTAGATTAAAAATAACAAACAGTTTTTCCTACTCAGGCGCATACCTATTGTTGATGTACCTGTCCCAGGAATGAGAAGAGGGGTTCACGAATTCAAAGTGTAAATTTTGAATTGAGAGAGAGAGAGAGAGAGAGAGAGAGAGAGAGAGAGAGAGAGAGAGAGAGAGAGAGAGAGAGAGAGAGAGAGAGACTGTTTGACTGTTTATTTATTCACCTGCACAGAAATTAGGGCCGTAAGGCCCTCTCTACCACTCTGGCAGGAAACATAATTATAGAAATACACAAAGAAATTGTCAGACTTCATAACATTGCGAGAGAGAGAAAGAGAGAGAGAGAGAGAGAGAGAGAGAGAGAGAGAGAGAGAGAGAGAGAGAGAGAGATTGATTGATTGATTGATGGATTTTATTTACAAAACAGGACATGGGTTAGGACCATGAAGGGTCCTCTCTTACACCCCCCCTGTACAAATTAGTTCTTTATTCCCCATACAATCATTTACCTAAATTTTAATTATAGCATTAAAGAAAATAACAGTATGCTCGTACTCTCAGCATCAGTACCTATACTACTTATATATACATAACATAAATCTTCCTACTATTTTTAATATCAGTACCTATTTTATATTAATATTACATTATTTGTGTCTTTCTTTATATAATTTCTTTCGGTATCATCTGTACTTTTCTAGAAAAGTTTCCTTCAGCTTATTCTTGAACTCCCTGACAGATACGCTTAAATCAAAAGTGTAATCCTTATCATTAAACAGTTTTATAGTTTGGACCAGAAAAGACCTGCTGTACAAATTCGTGTTATGCTGGGGGATTTGGAGGGTAGAGGAGGCTTGTCGGGTCGAAAGAACATGGATGTCATTCCTGAACTTATATTTCGAAAATAAATATTTTGGTTTTTTGTATTTGAGGATCTTGAAGAGCATAGTGGCAGTTTCCAGTTTTTTTCTTTCACGAATTTTGAGCCAGCCTAGTTTGTCAAAATATGGGGTTACATGTACATCAAGGCGTAGGCGGAACACGAACCTGACTACCGAATTCAGTGCTCTTTGCAATGTATCCGTCTGCTCACTATTTAAATCGCAGTAGGCTATTGATGCATAGTCGAAGAGAGAGAGAGAGAGAGAGAAGAGGGGGACCATATACATGCCCAGATGGTCAGATGGTTGAGCTACATCCAATATGACCATACATGTATCGTTTCTATAACCTTTGCATTTTTTCCTGGATGCTATAAGTTGGTATGAATTCGAAAATTTGTCTGGATCAAAAATGTCAGAATTCTCACCACGAATACGTATTGATGACTTTCAGACGTTTTCACGAATAAACAATTTTTAGGTACCTACTTATTGAAGTGCAACATCAAAAACACATCCATGTTCCTGTGTATTTTAGTAGCAAAAATCTTTACTTTGGTTTGTTTTATGTTGAAAATTTAGATAAATAATTTATGTAAGCTATGTTTAGTGAAACGACATTCTGTTTGCAGTTTGCTACTTACAAAATTTGTAATATTTAACATTTGATATTTAATGTGTACCCATAAGTTTAGTCAGGTTGTAATATAATTCTAATGGCCGACGAAACCAACCAAACCAATTATCTTGTTGGTGTACCAACTATCAATATTTAAAAAATAACTATCATTGTAGGGGGTTGATTCAGTTGAATATTTTTACTGTACCTACTTTATTATATTATACAACATGTACGTTGTTATACATGTACGTTATATTATATGTGCGTTGTCAGACGGTTGAGAAACATTTGGAGAAGAACTTTAGATTGTCTAAATTTAAATCACGTCCTATCAGGATAATACTGACACCAATAAATATTAATCAAGGATGTTGTAGACTGAGAAGTGAGTATTGATGAAAACAAATTAAAGTTGATTACGCAGTTAAAATTCCTACCGGCGCTGCTGTACTTTTTTTCCACTCGACCTCGACTCATGCACGTGGAAATTAATTACGATGAGAATGTCAGTGGGTTGAAGTGAGGTCGGCAACATTGAGCCTGGCCGACCGTGAAACAACAGGGCAGGAGTCTAATAGACCAGCGACACCCGAGGACGAGAACGGCGGAGGAGCACAACAGGCGATTGATTGATGACCACCTAATCTAATTCCCGCCCTGATGCGCCCTCATCTCGGCATACGATCCGCCCACAATCCGATCCCTGGCCACGGATACGATGACACGTCGCCTACCTTATTGATACCGTAGAGCTCAGATTCACTCTGATATGGATGAGTATTAGTTCTGGGAGATATCGTCACATGGGCCTGGAATTTGGGCTCTTGGAGTTTGTGAAGATACATATCTATTGAACTCTACCTATTTCATGACTTACAAGTTGCTATTACACCGGCAATGAATTCAGCTTCTGCTGACAAAATAATTATGTTTATGGTCAAGCGTAAAGAACATCTTAGACGCCCATGTCGTGTGCATTCAATTATAATTATTGTTTGGATGCCTCCGCGTATATGACTCAATTTCCAAGACCGATGTAGTCCGTTTTGCTTAAATTATTTATAAAAATTCTCCGACATATTTGTTTTTCGGTATCGCCGTTTTTTCTGTGGACGTCGGACTTCAATGAAGATGAATTAATACAGACATCATAGATTTCCATTTTACTTTGGGAGATCATGTACTAGAAGTTGTGTTCTGATAGGAACAACGATTTGGGAACATGAAGTGTGCAAATAGATAAAAGTTGAGTACAATACTGTGACAACTCAAAAAACGTCTGCCAAGTGGGTGTGGCAAATAGCTTCCTCGTACCCATAACCCGATTTTATAGATGATCCGATGCATAGTAGTTAATCTCAAAACACCAATCTCTAAGTACCTTTCACTACTCTCATAGGGGACCATCTACACGCTAATCTGCACAATCCTAGAAAATTTCATCAAATTCGGATGAAACATGTAAATGTTATGACTGTTACAAGGATTTTACGTATGCGCATGCGCAGAGGCTTCTATAAATTTTAAGGCCTTGATTTTCATTGGGGACCATCTACAACCCAATTCGCGTAATCTCTGAAAAATGTCATCGAAATCGGGTAGAAAATGTGGAAGTTATGGCTGTTACAAGGAATTCAAGTTTGCGCATGCGCAGCGGCTACTATCAGTCCGGGGGTAATGATCTTCATTGGGGACCATGTTGGGGACCTGTAACATCCCTGAAAATTTCATTGAAATCGGATGGAAAATGTAGAAGTTATGGCCGTTACAAGGAATTCACGTTTGCGCATGCGCAGTCGCTTCTATCAGTTCGAGGATGATGGTTTTCATAGGGGACCGTCTACACACCAACCCGCACAATCCCTGAAAATTTCATAGAAATCGGACAATAACTTCGTATAGTTATGCGCGTTACAAGGAATTCATGACAGACGGACAAACACACAGACAGACAGACACACAGACACGGAACCAAAATTGTTCAGAAAGGTCTAAAACGCAAAACGCGAGTGAAAATTTTGATTTTGGAGAACTTTTTTTTTCGTCCTTGAAAAGTGAAAATAAAGCTTCCGCTACCTTGGTAGACTCGGAAGCAAAATGTCATTTCGAGAAAATCGACTCTAAAGATTTTCAATTTTCAAGGAGTGGGGATTTCCCTCCATGAACTTAGTTGCTCGCAATATGAAACTTTCCTGTTAGTTAGAAGTATATACTGAGGTGTCGTTAGGCTTATTGCAAAATTCCTCCACAAATTATAATCTCTTCGATTTTTTAAAATATAAGGTTTGAGTTGTCACAGTTTTGCATTATAAAAATCCCTGAATTTTTGAGATTGACTTTGTGACTGTACTGTAGTGTGATCTTTGGAGTTGGCACAAGTAACCAAAGTGATTTTTTTTCCAGAGGTCGCTCGGAGTCTGGTGACAACGCGAAAAGGGACGTTCTTGCACGCCCACAAAATCCCCTCCCCACTAATGTAGTAACGTAACCAGCACTGTCACGCGGCACCTGTTGAACCTAGGAATGTCACGGTCCTCTAAAATTGTAGAGCTCAGAATTTGCTATTTAACTGTGGTTCTAACTCAAAAATCAATTTTTTTTGAGTTGTCACAGTATTGCACTCAACGTGCGAAATATGATGTAAGGGGGTAGACATGTTGTCCAGCAAAGATCTCATCTCCTGAAGTATATCACGAACTTTATCTAGTCTGTTGTGGGCCTCCTGCCCTTTTCCTCCTGCCACTAGAAGAAGGAAGAAAACTGTGTCGATTGTTCAAGTGGTATTGATTGAAAATCTTGCTAACAAGATGACTAAAAAAGTCATGGTAGTCGTATAAGAGGGATCGCCTAAACATAAACTAAATTAATTCCTACAGGAATCAATTTCCGTTCCACAAAGAAAGCCTAATTTCATCGTTTTTATAAAAATACTTGCCTCTCCAAAGCTTCCTTGGCAGTTTCACAAACTTCATATTCATCTCCATGTGTATCGATGATTACTGCTGAGTCGGTGGTTTTACCAAAGAGCGAATCATTGCCAGCTGTTTCTTTCTGCTCTTTTTCTCTCTTTTTTGCTAACCGCAGTTGCTTCAAATCTGCCGACAACCGGTCTATGTCTTTCTCCCTCCTACCTTCTCTGTTGAATCCTTCTTTATAATTCCATTTAAACTCTCCTCTGTACTCGGATACTGGTCGATTCCAATCGTTCATTTTGCCGAGGAAAAATGAAATTATTTTCTGAAATTTCTAGATTGATATTGATATAAAAATACTATCCACACACTGAGTTACGGAACTACTGACTCATCAAACACGTTATATAAAATGCTTTGGTTACTCGATGTAGTGACCGTACACTGGTGTATCAGTCATAGTGAAGTAAAAAGTGATTTCTCCAAAGTGGATTGAATTCAGGGTAGTCGTCAAAGAAAATACATGTTTTTCTTCACTTTCCGATTTCAGGACTACCTCGTCAGTGAGTGTAAAGGAGCCACTGATTCAATCGGTATGAAATGTATTTGAAACCATCCGAAGACCGGTCTTCATCCAAGAACAATCTGCGGCCTCTGAGATTGCCTCAGAATGCCTGCAGGTTCGTATCAACCTTCTAAAGAACATATTTATGAACTGAAAAGAGAATATTCCAACAAATTACAATGGAACCATCAAATTGATAGAGTCCAATTACTGAATCAAAGTAGGGTGATATAGAGGGGGAAAATGGATTTTTGGAAGTAGGTGCTAGCCAGTTCAAAAAGTCGTTTCCACGACGGACTTACAGTACCGAGCCCATTGTGTTTAATGGGGAAACTTTATAAAGTAGGATGGTGCGGGCAGAACGGGCCTCATTGTGATCTTCATAACCAGGATTAAGTCGTTACCAAGAGAAGAAGGGAGAGGATGGAATGGAGATGGTAGGGGAAGTTGGTGGGGGTGAGCATGCTAGAGCTTGTACCTTCGCCATTCGTTTACGACCAACTCATAATCCCACCCAGTTCACTAGTGTCTTAACAGCTTATTTTCTCAAGAGTTATTAACCCGCCTTTTGTACGTCTTTCTTTCTTTTTCCCGGCTGTGTCCCGAATTCATTTGAGGCAGCTGAGTCCCTCTGGGGAATGGATATTATTGTTACTAGACTTAATTAGTCATCCTTGATATTTACTCGGCAATCCCCATTATCCTCTGTTGTGGAAGGAATGAACATTTGTTAAACTCCACGAGCTCTGGAGACAGGTCCTATTTATTCCATAATATTATTACGGTAGTATTTATATTCCAAAAATCGTCGTATTTATATTTTATATAGTGGCACACCTCCCTCCTCGAGTCTTAAAGACTCAAATGAGTTTTTCCTTCGATTCCCACCTAGGGTAGAATAGTTTACACTTTTTTACATTCTGTTCACACGTTTCAACGTTCAATTGTGCCTGGATCAGAAATTCTTGTTTGTTATCCGACCGCCGAAATCTATTTAGCATCGTAACTTGTAGTTTTCAAGGAAACATATCGTGTTTTCAAGCACTCCGTTTGTAGAGAAATGATAAGTTTGAACCAAACTCCTAGTGTTTTATTTACAGGAACTACAACGTTGGAGACGAGAATGGACACTAAATTACCTCTCGGTTATTGTACACTCAAGTTCCAATTCCCATTCCCACATACTTCCGAAGTTTGGAAGAGAGAAGGTAGAAAGTAGTTGACGAAGGAAAAAGGAAAAAGTCAGATGTGCTATCCACAGCAGGGTAAAGGGAAGGGGCCTTAGCTGAGTCAACTCTCTCATCCCAACTTTTTAACTTGTGTTTCTTGCGAACGTTAACATGTCCAAGAAAAAAGTAACGGTCATCCAGCGAGCGTGGATCTTCGTAAAAAGTTTATTCGATCCCTTCTTTTATTTCTTTCACCCCGTCCTAAATGAAGAACTACGGGTTTGAAGTTATCCTTTAACCACATAGTTTTATCGACAAGTTTGACAGGAGTCTTGTTCGCTCGACTGTTAGCGTTAGTTTTTTTTTGGAGCACGATTGTGGAAAGTATTTGTTTCGGTTCAGAGCTCCATTATTTTTATCTCTAATCGAGTTTGATAACTCACTGAGACATGCCATTACCTACTAACCACCTATATATTTCTTCGATGTCAATAATTCAGGTAGCTGGAAGTTGATCTGTAATCTCAAAGTGAGTTGAGTTCATCGTACTTACCCGTAAGTGATGAAAATGATAAATCTCCTGGTCTTTCTGAACGTCGAACGCCACAATTCCATAAAAATGTATTGTTGTTTCCAGCTATATCTGTAGAACTCGAAGTTACTTGGTACTAAAGTATGAAAATGGAAAGATTGAGACCTGGAGGGCAATAGTTGCATCCTTAGCTTCAAAAAGAAATGGGTATGAATAAGAACGTGGGAGCAGTTAAAAAAAGGCTGTAAATTATTGCACAATGGTTTATTACTTTACTTTGAAGATCACCCTTCTGCATATGGCGCGGCTTTTCCATTAATTATCAACTACCAATTACCTACTACCTACTAGCAATAACAACGAAACCCATGAGTTGAGAGTGCTTTCATTACGAGATTAAATCATTGGTTGCTGAGGAAGCACAACTAAGTACCTGCTACGAGAAACTGATACGAAACCTACTGAAACCCACGGATATTGATCACATTGGATCAGCTGACATTAAAACGTATATTAGGCCTATCCAAGGCAGTCTCTTGCGATTCACTTTTCGTACTCAGCGCCCATGACCAGAAAAGGTTGCATGCTAAATAAAGTAAAGTAAGAAAAGCGATTCACACTCGCGTTTCTGATTTATTGTAAGTCAAACTCTGAAGCCCTTATAGGGAGCGAAAGGTTTGTCGTGCAGAGCTCCGGGGGGTCAAATTCGATTCTAAAAATTCAATTCAAATTTAATTTGGTGAAAAACCAATACTTTTATACCGAGAGTTTTTGAACTAGGGCGGTTTGAAGAACGAACCCCCTATTTTTCACCCCTTAGAAGTGAATTACACTAACTAGACCTCAATAGAATGCCATGTACCAAATTTCATCGATTATTCTTAATATTTCATTACTTATTACTAATATTTGCCTGGACTGGCAGTCGGACGAAAATCTGACCAGAAATGGTTGTTTAACTACCAAACTTACCTACTCTACTTTTTTTTTTTTACTAATATTTCATCGGGTGGAGGGGGGTGGCTTTTCCTTACTCGATTCCGAGGGTTCATTATTGAAAATAATAATAAACCAAAAGTTCAGTTGATATTCCCATTGATGAAATAAATTGAAGAGTCCACCATTCCCTGGAGTACTCACTTGGCTTTAGTAAATAAACTATACCAAATTTCATTATGAAAGAAGGAATTAAGTAAAAAGTGACTAAGGTTTTTTTTGACGCAATTGGGTTTCAACTCTGTAGATTCTCTAAGTATTAGGGCCTGTCTGGTCCATTTGGTAAAATTTCTAATTTATTGGAAATTCTATCTAATTTCGTACCTAATGTGAGGCTTCATGTTACAATGCGGATTTCTGACAGATTGATGGTCAAAATTTGAAAAACTGGAAAAAGTCTAGTCTTTGAAACCCGTCTTCCGGTCGTCGAAGCTCCAAAGCAGGAGTCATCATCACATGAAAAATAAAAACGCTGCAAATCATTGCTCAAAGGTTTATTATTTTCTGTATAGATCACCCTTCTGTATAGATCACTGGTTCTCCATCAATAGCACCTACCACCATCTGTATTCTCCCTTGACCTTCCCTCTCAAATTTCAGCTTCCTGCGTTCAATAGGATTGAAAATGACTTCGGAGCTCACTCAGCTGATCAGTGATCTGAAGAGTGAAGAAGATCTCCTCGAATGCTGAAGACGCCTGGAAGAGCACTTCCATTCAATATGATTGAAAATGGCTTCGGAGCTCACTCAGCTGATCAGTGATCTGAGGAGTGGAGAAGATCTCCTCGAATGCTGGAGACGCCTGGAAGAGCACTTCCATTCAATAGGATTGAAAATGGCTTTGGAGCTCACTCAGCTGATCAGTGATCTGAGGAGTGAAGATGATCTCCTCGAATGCTGGAGACGCCTGGAAGAGCACTTTCATTCAATAGGATTGAAAATGGCTTCGGAGCTCACTCAGCTGATCAGTGATCTGAAGAATGAAGAAGCTTTTGAGCAATAATTTGCAGCGTTTTTTACCCACCAACATTTTTTTTACCTACCAACTTGTTTTTACCTACCAGCTAGGTACTACCTACCACACCATACTGGCTTCACACCTTCACAATCAAGTTTATTAGAAAGAACTAAACGCTTCACACTCGATTGGAAAAATAGAAAGCTTCATATTGAAATTTGATTACTGGTTACGCAGAAGGCAAAACTGTATACAAATCGAAGAAATGAACAGCGATCGCATTTTAGTCCGATAAAATTTGACTGGAGATTAGACCTCTTTTGCGATTCACACTCATGATTCTGTTTTATCGAAGAAAAACCTTCAAGTACTCGTAGGGACCGAACGGTTTGTCGTACAGAGCTCCGGGTGGTCTCAAAAATTTTTAAAAATTCAATACTATTTAAAATTGGTGAAAAAACGATACCTTTATTTCGAGAGTTTTCGAGCTAGGGCACTCTTGAAAATTTCAACCCTTAATTTTCACCCCTTAGAAGTGACCTACATCAACCAAAAGTTTCGCGGCACAACTAGACCCCAAATGGAGCCCATATACCAAATTTGAACCAAATCGGTCCAGTGTTGCTAAGAAAAGTGCCACGGACGGCGGACGGCGGACGGCGGACGGGGGACGGCGGACGGCGGACGGCGGACGGACATTGCAAATTTGGATTCTACGCACCTTGAAACGTAAAGTGACAAAGTTTGAGGGGGGGTTATAAAAATTTTTTGCGATACGATCACATAGGCTTATTATTAGAAATAATAAACCAAAACCGTTTGCGCAGCAATTACAGAAATTACCTAGCCGGAGGCGATGATTTTCTCAACCCCCACTGTCCCTGAAAAATTTCGTCGAATTCGGGTGGAATATCATTGAGTTGTGGCTGTTACAAAGTTTTTGCGTTTTTGCATGAGCAGCGTAAGGGCGTCATCAGCTGTCTTCTACAGGAAAGATCAGAGTTGGAGAGGATTTCACTAACGATCCAATATGATAAATTATGAGGGCCTGCGATGCAACCCGGATTGTCACCAATCCAAATAATCTTTAGAAACTGACTGGAACCGATTCATTAAACCAACGGCCGTTCGTTTTTATTGTTCTTCCTAGGAAGGTATTGTTCTTCCTAGTGTGAGCTCTCGCTCTCTGGGCCCAATTCCCAGTGAAGCGGGAGCTGGGCACCACTAGCCCCCTTCGGTCAGTCTCGTAGGTGACGTCATCAGCTCAGGTGGAAAGCAAGACACTCGACGCCGAACGCCACCCCGCGCGTCCCTCCCCCCTCAGCTGGGAGGGACCCAACGGTCTCTCCCCCACTCAACCAGCCGTCCCCACTACCATCTTCAGGCGGGGCGGAGGGGGGAGGACTCCACCTGAGCTCCCCGCCAACGACGATCGCCTTATACCCAGTCCAGCAGCGTTCAAAGTCAGTGACAGAGAGTCCGCCCCATCCTGACAAATCTTCCTCCCGTACCCCCCCCCCTTATTCGCCACGATCGCAACGTCTTCGAGCTACCGAATCGTCACGAAATCTTCCATCGCCACACCCAGCTTGAGGATACCTCCGGGCCCGACAGTGAGTGTTGAACCTTTAAACATAAATACATTGGCCAATTATTTATGCAACTGTGCTAGAGTAAGAGTAAAGAGACATTAGTAAATTTGAGAACATTAGTAAATTTGAGAACATTGAGTAAATTTGAGAACATTGAATAACTTTGAGACTTTGAGTAAATTGGAACATTGAAACATACTATAACAGATACTTACCTGATTTTTGGATTGATGACCTATGCTTGGAAATTGATAAACGAATTTGGAAACCTGAATGTACTTTGATAAAACTGGAAACATACTATATTTTTGTAATACGTTTGAAAGCCTTCAGCTCTAATCGCCACACTTGTGGGGAAGTCATTCGCCGTTCCTAATTTCTAATAAATCCACCTGCTAGTTGTACTTTGTAGTTCTTCTTCTGAGTATACCTGGTTCAGTAAAAGGTTAGAGGAGAGTGCAACGACACCCCTCAATTGGTATTAGGTCCCTTCAGGACAACCGTCAGCCCCTCTGGCAAAAGGACACACTTGTGTACCTGTTTCACTTTATTTCGCCCTTCAGGCTTTCAAGTTTTGCTGTACGACGATCGCCACGCAGTCGCCGACGTCGCCACGCTTTGTCGCCACAGGTAAATATCATTTGCTACCATTTTAAATTCTAAGTGTTTTTCGATATTTTATTTCAGCCAAATTAACTTCAAATCAAAACCCCCGAACTCGTGTGCAAACGTTTGGTGCTCGTGTTCGTTGATTTTTATCAACCAACACGACCCCCAAACGCCCATCACCGCTTGTTGGCTTCATTTTAAATTCAGCTGCCATCAAGCGTGGGGCCAAAAGGCTTACAAAATTGGTGGCAGCGGTTGGGATTGCAATACCCTCTTGTCTCCCCAACTTGGTTCACCGTCAAAGGTGTATAAAGTTGTGGCGACACGCGGGATTGTTGTGAGTTCGCCTCACACGAATCCACACAAAAAAAATAGTAGGTCTTGTTTCGCCACGAGTTCTAAAAATTTAAAAGTAGAGTCTATCGAAAACACAAAAACTGACCAGGTATACAATTAGGTAGGATGTGCATCCATTTATTGTATTCCTAGGAAAAGTGACGCAACGCAGCCTCCTATATTTTTTGATCGCCATAATCGCCACGAGAAGCTGATTTTCTCAATAGACCTAACTACTACCGACACACAACTGAACACACGCGTACAGATTTCCTTTTGCCTAAGTGGTAGTCCACATAAGTCGACACACTCATCCTCAATACCTCTTCAACCGACACGATGTCTTTAAATTTGTCGGGAGCTAGTGATAGGGGAGAAGGTACACACTCCTCCGCCGGCACAGAGGCCGTCGAAATTATGACACAAACGATGAGGGAGATGAATGTGCTCCTTCAGCGTTACAATACAGCGACACACGAGGGTGAGAGAGGGGACATACCGCGCTCGGTATTCCTTGAACTCGAACCATGGGACCCCGACACACCAGGTGCACTCAGTGTAGTTTCATTTTTTGCGAATTTTGATTTAGTGACCGCGGGCCTAACCTCACAACAACGGTATCGGCTACTTCGCACCAAAGCACGCGGGATTGCCAAACAATTCCTCATCGATCGCGATGACGCAGTTGACGTGGATAACGTTTACGAAACCGTCCGAGACGACATGTTGCGATGGTTCCAGAAAGAAAATCCGCAGCATGCCGCAGCACTACTGTGGACGGTTAAACGCAACACAACCGAAACGCTCCGTCAATTCGCCGATCGCGTGCGCGGGATAGCAAGATGTGCCGTCATGGAAGAGGGGACGCGCCTACGCCGCCACGAACGCAACGAATGGGTCGAGAAGAAGACAAAGGACGCCTTCATTCGCGGCGTCGGTAAGAACATGAGTGCCCTACTGATAACCAACCGACCACGAAATATTCAAGATGCATTGAGTAAGGCAGAAGAACTTGAAGAAACCCTTGATGATACCACCGACATAGAGGAAAGATGGGACCTCGCGGCCGTCACGAACGACCGTCGATGTTATAGCTGCGGAAGCCACGATCATTTCACAGCACGATGCCCTCGGAAAGATGACCATACACCACGACACAATCGCCACAAAGAAGAGGACTATCGCCGGGAGAAGCCAAGCGAGCCACGAAACGAGGAGAAGCCAAGCCCGCGCTATCCTTGTATGTTTTGTGCCGACCGCGCGCATTTCCCCGTGAATTGCCCATTTAGTCCGCAGAAGACCATTTTTTGCGACTTTTGTGGTATGAGAGAACACCTAGAGGCCGATTGTTATAAGAAGAAGCGTTTACTCCCTGTTTCGCAACCAATAGCGGCTCCCGCACACACGATGGAGATAGCTCGGTACAAGAAACCCGCAGAAGAGGACCACATCCCCGCAGTTGAAGCCCCGATGTCACGCACCCTGAAAATTACCGTAGGTTTGGGCCCCGAGGAAAGAGACATGATTGTCGACACGGGCGCCGCACTTTCGGTTCTATCTACTCCCGTCAAGGGAATAAAATTGTACCCGACACGAGCTGTCGCGTGGGGCGCGGACGGGATGCCCTTGCATTTCTCGGGAGAACAACATCTCGTAACACGTATCGGTGGGTGCACGTTCGAGCATACTTTTTTGGTGTTCGCACGTAAATGCGCCACACTCGATTTGTTGGGATTAGATGTGCTAAGAAGAGTACCGATTACTTTCACCACGGGGCCGACTATGAAATACCACACACCGGAAGGGAAAATAAGACCTTTTACGCCCGTCGAGATGCTAGATGAGCCGTGCAGTGTGGGTGTGGTGTTGCGGCCGGAGGGGCGGGAAACCGGGTTGCTTGATGATCGTATTCACAATCGCGACACAAGCACACCTCTCCCTAGTACCCTTTCGGCGGCAACAGCCACGCTCAACGTCGTAGAACGCGATACCTCTGTTCTCGACACATGTACCGGCGCGACGAGCACACCTACGACCTCCGCTAACAACAGCAGCGGATCCGGTGGAATGAAATTTTGGAGTAGACACTTCCGAGGAGTCACCACACCAATCGACACACCCGCCGATTTGTACGATCATGCGACTCGCCACGAAAAATTGGATTCGGTTTCCGCACCGAACGAGGAGGAACGCGATACGGAAGAAGCCAGAAGAGTCCGTTTCGAGATACCGGGAGTGGTACGCGATGAAGAATGCGTCGCCACACCGCTACCGACCGTCCACCCATGTTCCGGTACGAGTTCCGATACGTTTGACGATTCATCTCTTGATCGGTACATCGACGCGGCCGTTGATCGAGCGGTACGCACCATCGACGAGTCCGCCGCCACAGTAAACCATCTGACCGCCACGACACCCGATTTATTTGTAAATAGGGTCGTCGACACACCATATCGGCATACCAACGCCACAAATGACACAGATATCGGCACACCAAATCGGCACACCGACCCTATGAGGAATACGATCATCGGCACACCGACTCGGCATACCATCGCCACACCGGGGATGGTCGTCGCCACACCAAACACGGTCGTCGCCACACCCGATCGACACACGAATACCAATGTCGCCATGGTCGTCGTCACCCCCGATATGGTCGTCGCCACACCAAATAAGCATACCATCGCCACACTCGACACGGTCCTCGCCACACCTGAAAATAAAAATGAAATTAAATTTTCGGAAATTTCAACAACCTCCCAGATTGAACCTGCAATTGATCAACATCTTGATATGATATTACGCGAGATGAACCCACCCGAGCGAAAACGCCCACGAAACGATCCACCCCTTGTTCAAAACGATGAAAAAGAGGGCGTGATTAATTCTCTTAAAGAAACGTCGGATGAGGAAGAATGGGGAGAAGTTCCGACCGATCAATGGGATCCGCCTTTACCACAATTTGAGACCGTCCTTGAACAAAAATTGCAACATTTAACTACACCGGACGCTGAGCCAACGAAGGAATTGTTGAATACCTACCGGGACTTGTTTAAGCCACCGACGGGGGCGGGATGCAACCTCAACGTGTCCCACGAGATTATTCTCACCCAACCTACCGTGACTCAACAAAAACCTTACCCCGTTCCTCACGCGCTCCGGGAGGTAGTCGAGACGCAGATCAAGGATATGTTGGAATCCGGAGTGATTAGCCCATCTACCAGCCCGTGGTGCGCGCCCGTCTTATTAGTAAAAAAGAAGACGCCGCCGGGGGAAAAGCAGCTTTGGAGATTTTGTACCGACTTTCGTCAATTGAACAAGATAACCAAAGGAGACGCTTACCCCCTCCCACGTTTGCAG
Organism: Apolygus lucorum; assembly: GCA_009739505.2. NCBI lineage: Eukaryota > Metazoa > Arthropoda > Insecta > Hemiptera > Miridae > Apolygus > Apolygus lucorum. The sequence continues at coordinate 39,159,680 of CM019177.2, read as the reverse complement.
GAGACGCTCGCAATGCTCGGACAATGTAAATGGTTTTCAACAATCGATCTCATCGCGGGTTACCATCAGATCCCGGTCCACGCTGACTCCAAAGAAAAAACTGCTTTTTCGGTCCTCGGAAGACACTTCCATTACGAGAAAATGCCCTTCGGGCTCAAAAACGCTCCCGCCACGTTTCAGCGCGTAATGAACGACGCATTAGACGGAATTCTGGGAAACAATTGTCTTGTATATTTGGATGATGTAATTGTGTTCTCAGCCACACGAGAAGAGCATCTTGAGAAACTCGCACAAGTTTTCGATCGATTGTCCGAGGCTCGACTTCAAGTCAACCTCGCGAAGTGCGAATTCCTCAAAAACGAAGTTCGCTTTTTGGGACATCGAATAACCACAGAAGGGATCCTCACTGAGCCGGAGAAGACAAAAGCGATCAAGGAATTCCCCGTACCGACCTCCGTAGTAAAACTTCAGTCCTTTTTAGGTCTCGCCAGTTTCTACCGACGGTTCATTCCGAACTTTTCGGAAATAGTGGTGCCCTTGACCGAGTTGTTGAAAAAAACCCAGCCTTTTGAGTGGACGACCCGACAACAAAGAGCGTTCGATGACCTCAAAGAAAAGTTGACCAGCGAACCCATACTCGCCTATCCTGACCTGACTAAACCGTTTATCCTCGCAACCGATGCATCCGGCTTCGCCTTGGGAGCCGTCCTCTCGCAAAGCTTTAATGGGGAAGAGAGGCCCGTGGCGTATGCGAGTCGCAAATTAAACCCGGCCGAAACCAGGTACTCGGTTACCGAACGTGAGCTCCTAGCGGTCGTTTGGGCGGTTCAACACTTCCAGGAATACCTCCTCGGACAGACCTTCGAACTCCAAACCGACCATATGGCCCTCACCGCCGCTATGCACCTCCGTGATCCGACTTCGCGCATCGGACGATGGGTACTCAGATTGGCAGAGTATGATTTCACACCCCGCTACCGACCAGGAACACAAATGGGTCATGCCGACGGATTGAGTCGCGGAGACATAGCTGTAATCACTCTCGAGTTTCCGCGAGAGCTTATGATCGCCGCTCAAGACCTCGACAATTGGATCCAATCGATCACTTTAGACCGCCACAGAGAGGACCTACGCAAAACCAACGGCGTATGGGAGACACGCGTTCGATACGACGGACAACATGAATGGGTGCCGCTCATTCCCTCCTCACTTCGGGAATGGCTCATCGATAGATGTCACAAAAATGAATGGGCCGGACATCCCGGAGCAGAGGTGACAGAAAAGATAGTACGGAAACTCGGAACTTGGCCTGGGTTAGCTAAAGACGTTCGCGAAAACATACAGCGATGCGAAACATGTTCATGACGCAACACCCCGCCCGGTCTCCGAAATCCAATCCAGAAACCTTTACTCCCCGAGCGCCCCGGACAAATCGTTGGGATTGATTTTGTCGGACCAATTGCGGGAGGAAAAACTACAAAATATCTGATGACGGTCATAGACCATTTCACAAAATATGCGGAAGCGTATATCACCACGGATTGCACCGCCACGACAGTAGCACGAAACCTCGCAAGAAAATACATACCCACTCATGGCGTTCCGGAACGGTTGGTCTCGGACCGCGGAACCCCTTTTACGGCCGGATCAACCAGGGCGCTGTGTGATCAATGGGGTATCAGACAGATTTTCACAACGGCGTATCACCCCGAGAGCAACGGCGTCTGCGAGAGATTTCACCGTACCCTCGCCAATATCATCGCTAAAATCTCGAAAAGAACGAAGGATTGGGAGAGCATGTTACCCGTTGCACTCGCGGCTTACCGCGCAACCCCACACAAGAGCACAGGGTTCAGCCCGAACTTCTTGACCTTCGGCCGAGAACTCCGGTTGCCGAACGAATCGCTACAAAGTCTGAAACCACGTCCCGACGAACCCACCACACTGAAAAATCTGAGAATAGCCCGAGAAGCCACTCAACAGAGCCTTCATGAAGCGTGGCGAAAACGAAGCGACGCCATCAACAGCCGTCGAACGCTACGCTCATTCGAAGGCGGTGACGCCGTGTACCTCAAGGACATGCAAGCACCCCCAGGGGTTGTTAAGAAATTTTGGAGTCCCTGGAGCGGACCCTGGATAGTCGTGAAGAAGTATTCGGATGTAACGTACGAGATAAGAGACTTACCGGATATCCGCCGCCAGACTGTCCACATCAACCGTTTGAAGCCTGCATTCGAGTTAGGTGTTCCGGACGAAGTCTTCGTTGACCCCGAACGGATCAGACCCGACACGCATGGCGCCACGACGTCGACACACCAGGAAGAGATGACACCTGAAACAGAAAGAGAGTTTATTGAAGAGTATGGATGGTCGACAACTGCAAAAACCACCACCATGATCCCACCTATCACCAGCCAAAAAGGGAATTCATCGAGGACACCCCAAAACGAGGCATCGACCCGACTAAGTTCCCCTTCGGACACACAAAGGACGGCTGATGCGGATCACCAATTTGATCGCTACGCCGAACAAGAAACGCAAGAAGGAAGTACTCACCTCGGGAACGAGACGTTGCGGGACGAGATCGATCGCCACGACGATCGCCACGATGATCGCCACACCGACCGCCACACCGATCGCAACGAAAGTCGCCACGATGAACAACAACCAAGAAATCCAGTGGAAATCCCAGTAGTCGACTTACCTGAACCATCCACCGTTTCCGAATCGTCCGCAGACGAGTTTGAAGAAGCTGAAGAAAATCCACCACCAAAGAAACCCCGTGGAGACGCCAATGAATCGACCTCTCGCTACCCGTTCCGAAAACGAGATGCTTCGATCGATTATCGACAACTCCACTTAGGGAAAAAGACTAACTAACTGACTAATAGGGAGACATGTACGAACATACACACACACATTAGGACATAACACGACACTTGGATCCTTCAGATCACAACATTACACTTGGATCCTTCAGATCACCACATTTCCCTTGGATCCTTCAGATCACAACATTACACTTGGATCCTTCAGATCAACCAAACCTTACCTCTGCCAGTTGTCCTGAATTATGGCCAGCTAGGAAAATTGAAGTAGATGAAGTACGTAGAATCTTGAAGTCACTTTTCCTAGATCAGGATGTCACAATAGGGTTTTTGTTTCCGATTGTTATAGGCTATGGCACAGCAGCAGGTGGAAGATTGGGTTTTAGAAGGAGGCGCGAAATCGCCCGACCCGGCGGTGCTCCTCATGAGGAAGCGTGCGGAGCTAGCAACCGAAGACTTCAAGAAACTCCCAGAAGGATTCGTGAAGACCAAGGAACCCGTCGCTAACCCCTTCCCTTCCCTGGAGACCCTTACCAACCTGGTCCGTTTCACCATGTGTGGCGATACTCCTACGGTCAGGAACATCAACGGCAAGGCGGCGCTCCTGTCTGTTCTCGAAGTCGCCAAATGGATGCCAGCCTACCAGAGAATCGCCCAAGAAAGAGACCTCCTTGCGAAGCGCCAAGAGACCTGGCTAGAAGAGCGACAGTTGCTTATGCTGGACCGCAATGCCGCCTGGGCGGAGGTGGAGCGGGTCAAAGCACAGGTGGTTGCTGAGCCACCTGCGGCAAGGACAGCAGCGCCTGAGGCGACCTCGCAGGCGCCCGCAGAGGCACCTGCGGCGAGGTCTGCGGAGCCTGTGGGGGACTTGGCCCCCTCCACAGACCAACCACCATCCCCGTCACCAAACTTCAGCCCGTTGTCTCTCCCACCACCTGAGAGAAACGTCTCCCCCAGAGCGTCACCATTCGCATCGCTGCCAACATCCCCAGCCCTTCCATCGAGATCCAGCAGTCGGACCGGCATTTTTGCTCCTTCGGACTCGTCAGCTGCGGGTTCGCCACCACCTGAACCCCAGCCTACCACATCCCGGGCAGCACCATCCAGCCTCGGCAGACGCAAAACCGCTGCTTCATCGCACCCGCGCATCCTCCTCAAAATCAGCCGGAAGCCGAAGACCACGTGCCCCGTCTGCACCAAGCCGGTGGTGAAGCTCTTCAGCTTCCGTTGCCCAGCCTGCAAGGAATTCTGGCAGCACATGAAGAGCTACCACCGGCAGGGCAAGCCGCTTCCAACCTGCAGTCAAGACCATGCTGGCGAGAGACGACCAGTCAGCTGCAAAGGATGTCGCCGGCGCGCCTACGAGCTGGCCATTAAGAAGGCGCGCCCTCTCGCACCCCTGGAAATCCCCAGCGTCATCTCCGACGACGCTGGCTCCCAGGGAGGCGGGGGGTGTGAGCTCTCGCTCTCTGGGCCCAATTCCCAGTGAAGCGGGAGCTGGGCACCACTAGCCCCCTTCGGTCAGTCTCGTAGGTGACGTCATCAGCTCAGGTGGAAAGCAAGACACTCGACGCCGAACGCCACCCCGCGCGTCCCTCCCCCCTCAGCTGGGAGGGACCCAACGGTCTCTCCCCCACTCAACCAGCCGTCCCCACTACCATCTTCAGGCGGGGCGGAGGGGGGAGGACTCCACCTGAGCTCCCCGCCAACGACGATCGCCTTATACCCAGTCCAGCAGCGTTCAAAGTCAGTGACAGAGAGTCCGCCCCATCCTGACAAATCTTCCTCCCGTACCCCCCCCCCCCCCCTTATTCGCCACGATCGCAACGTCTTCGAGCTACCGAATCGTCACGAAATCTTCCATCGCCACACCCAGCTTGAGGATACCTCCGGGCCCGACAGTGAGTGTTGAACCTTTAAACATAAATACATTGGCCAATTATTTATGCAACTGTGCTAGAGTAAGAGTAAAGAGACATTAGTAAATTTGAGAACATTAGTAAATTTGAGAACATTGAGTAAATTTGAGAACATTGAATAACTTTGAGACTTTGAGTAAATTGGAACATTGAAACATACTATAACAGATACTTACCTGATTTTTGGATTGATGACCTATGCTTGGAAATTGATAAACGAATTTGGAAACCTGAATGTACTTTGATAAAACTGGAAACATACTATATTTTTGTAATACGTTTGAAAGCCTTCAGCTCTAATCGCCACACTTGTGGGGAAGTCATTCGCCGTTCCTAATTTCTAATAAATCCACCTGCTAGTTGTACTTTGTAGTTCTTCTTCTGAGTATACCTGGTTCAGTAAAAGGTTAGAGGAGAGTGCAACGACACCCCTCAATTGGTATTAGGTCCCTTCAGGACAACCGTCAGCCCCTCTGGCAAAAGGACACACTTGTGTACCTGTTTCACTTTATTTCGCCCTTCAGGCTTTCAAGTTTTGCTGTACGACGATCGCCACGCAGTCGCCGACGTCGCCACGCTTTGTCGCCACAGGTAAATATCATTTGCTACCATTTTAAATTCTAAGTGTTTTTCGATATTTTATTTCAGCCAAATTAACTTCAAATCAAAACCCCCGAACTCGTGTGCAAACGTTTGGTGCTCGTGTTCGTTGATTTTTATCAACCAACACGACCCCCAAACGCCCATCACCGCTTGTTGGCTTCATTTTAAATTCAGCTGCCATCAAGCGTGGGGCCAAAAGGCTTACACTAGGCTTCTTAACCAATCTTCCAGAATACTTAATAGTTGCATCAAAACACTGGAGATATGAAAATGGGAATGATGTTGGTTTCTTTCTTTTCGAGACCACCAACTAATACGATGAAGCCGCTATAGTCCCAAATGTTTTTCGAAAAAGAAAGTAGTATCAACTTCCTCCTCGGGTTTCGATGGCTAACTCGTTTCGTCTGACCACAACCGCAAAAATTTTGGGAAATGATCTAATTTTCTGTTGTGAAAAGTGGACATTTTGCAACTTCATATTGAAGAGAAATTCATGGGCAGTCATCTTGGGGCTGATTGTTTTCAACTACTTACCAATTAAGGCTCTCTACTCGAATGGTTTCGTGACTTAAATTTCTCGAATTGAATATTTCAGAAAGTTTTACCAACTACTTGAGAACAACATGATGACAACTTGAGTCTTCTGAGGTTAGAATCTCGCCATTCATACAAATCAAAGCAATTACGAGTAATTGCAGTGAACTCCACGAATCGGTATCACTTTGATGACTCACAGTTTGTCAAAGGCGAGCCGAGGTGAATAAAATGTTGCGGAGCCAAAAACTCATTTTTTGTTAGTACTTTTTCATTAAGAGAGACGTTCCGCGCGTCATCCTCATTAGCGAGGTAGAAAAACCCCTTAATCTGTCCAAGCTCATTAGGGAAGGTTGTCAAGAGCTGCTAAACTGCGCAGAAACTCGTAGGAGCTAGCCAGGAAGTCTCTTTCTCAGCAATGTTTGACAACTGTTGCCCCAACATCACTGGTTTTACGAGGTTTCCCAACTTTTAGTTTAACCCTCCTCTTCATGGATCAATTACACACATAATTTGCGAAAGAAAATATTCCCAAATATTGCAAAATTCATTGGCTTATTTTTCTCATTCTGACATTTGAAAAATCTGTAAGGACTGTTCAAAGAGGCACATCATTAGCGGTTTTTGGCAAGTGTATCTGATGAGAAAAACTGACTGAAATATATACAATTTGGATGTGGTGGTCTTGGTAGAGACTCCATGAAAGAACCGTGTGCGAGACGGCTCGAGATCACACCGCTTCGTGAGTAGGTTGTGAACTTCAGCTAGAACTTCTTCTTCTTTCTTCTCTTCTTGCTCTGGAACTTTATCTGGTCCTTTTTGGACGTCCCACAGTACAACTAGAGCATCCTTATGCGATTAATCTAGTGTTTAAACAACATGCAACGAAAATAACCACATGCAAATCCGTTTTCATTCTGAATTCAAATCCGCGAAACAAACCCTTGTGTTACGTAGAAAGGGTATTCATAATTGAAAAAACCGATTTCCATCGTAAAAAAAAAAAAACATATTGTTTGGTAATGCATGCATTCCAGGGGACGTCCCATTGGATAAGCATTAGATCAGTTTAATCAGTTGTTAAGTGATAAAACTGTTTCACTCGATGTAATTTATTTATTACTTTAGGCAAGAAATACTGACCCCCCCCCCCCCACCATTATCCACCTTAACATTTCTAGCGGCATGGGAGCCTCGAATCTGAAGAGCATTTTAAAATCCATGATCTACGATACCCAACATGCGAATTCGAGTTCACCCCCCCCCCTCCTACTCCTCCAATGGTGCCGGTCTGGCAGTAAAGCGGAAATACGTCGTAACATTGAACTTTCATCTTTTATTTTTGGTAGGCAGTCCGTCAAATTCACGTCCGTATTCAAGGTGAAACACAAAAAAAAAAAAAAAAAACACGAAATAAGAGGTTTATGGCATCATGGCACCATGTCCTGGCACCATGGTGGCACCAATATTAGTTCCATGGTGGTACAGAGAATAATTCATGAAAATCCGGAGGTATAATGAGAATTTTTCCTCAATTTCGAAGCTTGGGTACAATTAGTAAGCAGTAAAGGAACCGAAATATTGAAAAATCGGATATTTTGTGAATATTATCTCCCCACTCACCCCCTCCCCTCGCGAATTTTGGTACTCTGGTAAAATCATGTACAACTCGGAAGTTATTTGAGTCAAACAAAAAAAGAAACACGCAATTCGGTTGGAAATTGAGGCCTGGGCAGAGTTTACAAGATTATGCCCGCAAACGCACGTTTTTTAAGCATTAACCCCCCCTTTCCCCCCCTTAAAAAGCAAAATTCGAAATTCCGGCGCCGTAGTGCACAACTAGATAGTATTCCGCGTCGAACAAAAAAAGAACCACGAAAATCGTTTGAGAACTAAGGCCTGGGCAGAGTACACAAGATTATGCCCAAAAACGCACGTTTTTCGAGCATTAACCCCCCCTTTCCTCCCCTTAAAAGGCAAAATTCGAAATTCCGGCGACGTAGTGCACAACTAGATAGTTTTCCGCGACGAACAAAAAAAGAACCAGGAAAATCGGTTGAGAACTAAGGCCTGTGCAGAGTACACAAGATTTTGTTACACACACACACACACACACACATACACACACACACACACACACAGACATACACCTATGGTTTTTTTCGCGGATTTGGATTCAGAATGGTCTAAAACGGATTACTGTGTGGTTATTTTTTTTTTCTGTTGAGTGTTGTCCAACTTTACCCCAGATCGATCGCATAAGGACGCCCAAGTCTTACTGTGGGACGTCCTAAAAATAGTTCGAAGCATGTATTTAAATGAAATGGACTGTATGAATTAATGAAACAATAAATTAATAATTGTACTGCCTAAGGAGCTCCTTCACAAGTAAGTAAAAGCCCTAGGGTGCCGTTTCTTAAATTTGCCGTTAAAATAATTAAATTATAAACAAATTAAAAAGATCTGACCGGATCGTGAAGGGATGGGAAGTCCAAGGAAAATCGACGAGAAGAGTGGAGAGGAGAGTAGCCGAGAGTCGAGCGAATAGAGTAGAGTTGAGTAGAGTGGAATAGAGTACAGTAGAGTGCAGTAGAGGGGCAACCAATGCCTGCAGATCAGCAGCTGCAAACATAGGGATACAGAAAGTGGTTCAGAAAAGTAAACAAACGGCTTGTGGAGCGGCAACACCTTGTGAAGGTATTGTTTTGTCATAAATTAAAAAAATATATATTTTGAATTTTTAGAATTGAACGAGACCACCCAGAGCTTTGTAGGACAAACCGTTCGCATATAGGTTTGAAGTTGGGACGAATGGTAAAGCTGAGACACGAGTGAATCGCACATGAAAGTTCTCTGGCGGAAATAGGCCGAACCTTCGTTCAAATGTAGCTGATGCGATCTTCTTTTGTTATTATTTTCGAATGGAGTTTTATGTTCTTAGTTGTGCTTCCTTACCAACCAATAATCAAATTTCGTTATGAACTCGCTGATGTTATTCATGGTAAGTACATTCTTTCAAACTAAATTTTGACCATGCGCAATAAAATTCTTGGTAACTACGTTTTAATTATATTAATGGAAAATCCGTGTCCGTTGCAGACATGCAAATTATACAGAAAACGCTGCAAATTATTACATCAAGGTTTATTATTTTTCTGTATAGATCACTCGCCTGCTAAAAACATAACTTTGCCATTGCCACTACCTACCAACGATATTTTCACTTCACAATCAAGTTTATTTCGAACGCAAATGTGGGTGCCTTCATTTGCAAATTAGATTACTGGTTGCTGAGGACGCAAAACTGAGTACAAGTCGAAGAAACGAACAACGATCGCATTTTGGTCAGCTAAAATTTCAACGGAGATTAGACCTCTTTGGTGATTCACACTCGTGATTCTGTTTTATCATAAGACCAACCCTAAGTTCTCATGGGGAGCGAACGGTTGGTCCTGTAGAGCTCTGGGTGGTCTCATTCGACTCTTAAAATTCAATACTATTTCAAATTGATGAAAAAACAAACCTTTATATCAAAAGTTTTGCAATTAGGGGGTTTTGTAAATGTGAACCCTTAGAAGTGACTGACATCAACCAAAAGCTTTGGGGCACAAGTAGACCCCAAATGGAGCCTATATATCAAATATCGGTTCTTGGTAACCAAGGAAAGTACCGCGTACATCGAATTTTTGGATTCTAGGTACTACCTTGAAACGTAAACTCAAATTTGAGGGGGGGGGGGGGGGTTATAATTTTTTTCTTGGTCGATGCCAAAGATTTATTATTGAAAATAATAAACCAAATTTGAACCATTGTATAATAATTCCCAGAGCTTTTTTTAAAATGAACTGGCTCTCCATTATATTCAATCACTGTACAACATTCAATTCTATTTGTATCCTTATTGACCATCCAACTTAAGAGGCGTTTTCAACTCGCTCTAGATATTATAAACATGAATGTGTGATTAGTGAGTAGTACTTTGAAAAAGTATCAAATATTTTTTTCTGAAAGCTTGTTAACCGAGTAGTTTGTTCCTAAATGAATTTCTAAGGTGAATATAAGTTTAAAAGTCTCTTATTATTTATTACAAGTTTTTTTTTTTAGTTTCAATTGGCCCTTTGTCTGTCTGTAATCGTATATCTTGCAAGTTAAATTTGATCCACCTCCGGTTTCCCGATTGAGCTGAAATTCTGCAAGGATGTATAAATCGGATGACAATGCAATATTATTATGACATAGAGCTGAAAATTAACAAGTATTATTCATAATAAAAGCTTGTTTTTAAAAATTGAATAAAAACGATCTCTTGTTTTAAATTGAAGTTTATGTTGAAATTATATTGTATTTAGATCGTTAGAGTTAGCTACCTTATTTTCTTTGCGTACTTCATTTCAGCTTGCAGCAGTTGGCTTCGTTCCTTCAACCACAAATCCTTGCTCGTACATAATTTGCAATGATCGTTTGTGGCGAGACGTTAGCGGAAAGGCCGTCCCTAACAACTCCTAACGAGCGATGTCATAGGGCTGTAATTTCTGAATTAAATGTTGTATGAACATCGGTTCCCTCTTTCTCACCCTACCCTCAGCCAAGGCCCTTTAATTATACCAACTTTATAATTGGCCTGCACCCTCCGACCCGCTCGCCACTCATTCCAGATGAGGATGCCAGAATGGGGTCTAGGGAGTTAAACCTGGTTCAACTTCTTAATTGTCTGTCCATAGGATTTATCGGCGCTTTAGGGAGGCGCCTGAAGAGCTTCGGAGGCACCGGTGTGGAGAAACTCGCGGAACTCGCGCTTCATTAGTGGATTCCAGCGTTGAGATTTGTTCTTACGCTATCACAATGTTAACTTCGGTACCTCCCTGAGACCTGTATAGATACACCCCTTTCCCGCTCTCAATCACCTCTTCCCGGCTCCCGTCATTTCTATCGAACGGAGATTCCTCGGGGAAGTTTGTTCTTCAAGAAGTGAGATATCACTATCGCTCTTTCTTCTCCCTTCCTCATCGAGATCCGCTCATAAATTCCCGCCGTCTGTAGTTATCTTGTTTCATATTAATATCCTGTTCTCAAACAGTCTTTGTGTACACAATTCCTCTTGACTCTCTTCCTCACAATCTCATTAATAACGGCGATTTGGATCGGCGTTTACCAGTTATGGAATATGCATTAACCACAATGTGTTCAATTGTTTGTAATGCCTGAAAATTGAAATTAGATCGTTTCGCCCCAGGCAACGGAGAATTACGAAATTACATGATACAGCAATCAACAGTTCTCTCCTACTCTTCGAATCCAGAGGAAAATAAATGGGATGCAGTGGACCTTTGTTTAAAGATAAAAGGAGAAATAGGTCGAGAGAACCTGTTGGGAGAGAATTCAAATAAAGTTGAGAATTCCAAGAATGTTATGCGCAACTTGCGGGTTCGCGTTCTTGAAGAGGTGGCCGAAGACCGTCCTCCTAATTCTCATCCTTCTTTCTTCCGCGAGCTTACATTCTCGGTAACGTAGGCGATCGGTTTCGTTTCATCAATATTGAACTGTATCTAACTCTGTATTCTCATTAATAACGGCGATTTAGATCGGTGTTTACCAGTTATGGAATATGCATTAACTTATGGATAACAAGTCTAGATAGATTTCCGCGTCGATTAAAAAAAGAACCACGAAAATCGGTTGGAAATCGAGGCCTGGGCAGAGTACACAAGATTATACCCAAAACGCTGCAAACTATTACATAATGGTTTATTTTTTTCTATATAGATCACTCGTCTGCAAAGCCACTAACCATCCAACATGGAGAAAAACATCAACCGCATTTCGGTCAGCTGAAATTTGAACGGAGATTAGGCCTCTTTTACGATTCATACTCGTGTATCTGATTTGCCGTACGTCCAACCCTTAAATTCTCGTAGTGAGCGAACGGTTTGTCCAATAGGGCTCTAAGCGGTCTCAAAATTAAATTTGAGGAGAAAAATACCTTTATATCCAAATTTTTTGAGTTTGGGCGCTTTCAAAATTTCAAACCTTATTTTTCAACCCTTACAAGTAACCTACATCAACCAAAATCATCGGGCACAACTAGACCCCAAAGGTAGCCTACATACCAAATTTCATCAAAATCGGTCAATGCCAAGTGGAGAAAGTGCCGCATACGGCGGACGGACGGCCAAATTTTTATTCGATGTTTGCAGTCTACGTACCTTGAAACGTAAACCAACAAATTTTGAGGGAGTGTTAAAAATGTTTTTTTCTTGGTCGATTCAAAAGGTTCATTATTGAAAATGATAAACCAAAACTCACGTTTTTTGAGCATTAATTCCCCCTTACTCCCCCCCTTAAAAGGCAAAATTCTACGACGTAGCAAGGCAAATAAAAGGAAAATCCGGCGACGTAGTGCACAACTAGATAATTTTCCGAGTCGAACAAAAAACGCTGCAAATTATTACACAATGGTTTATTATTTTTCTATATAGATCACTCGTCTGCAAAGCCACCAACCATCCAATATGAAGAAAAAAAAATAAAAAAATAAAAAAAAATAAAAAATAATAAAAAAAATAAAATTAAAATCAAAATCACCAACCATCGATCACATTGCAGTCAGCTCTAATTTGAACGGAGATTAGGCCTGTTTTGCGATTCACACTCGTGTTTTGATTTATATATATATATATTTAAATCTAAACCCTTAAATTTTCGTAGGGAGAGAACGGTTTGTCCTACAGAGCTCCGCGTGGTCTCAAAAAATGCTAAAAATTCTATAGAATCTTAAATTGAAGGAAAAACAATACCTTTATATCAAAATTTTTTGAGTTAGGGCGTTTTCAAAATTTCAAAATTGATTTTGGAACCCTTGGAAGTGACCTACATCAACCAAAAGCTTCGGGGCACAACTAGACCCCAAATGGAGCCTACATACCAAATTTCATCAAAATCGGTCAATGCTAAGTGGCAAAAGTGCCGCGTACGGCGGATGGACGGCCAAATTTTTATTCGATTTTGGTTTATTATTTTCAATAACGAACCTTTGGAATCGACCAAGAAAAACTAAATTTTTAACCCCCCCTCAAAATTTGATGGTTTACGTTTCAAGGTACGTAGAATCCAAAAATCGAATAAAAATTTGGCCGTCCGTACGCCGTACGCGGCACTTTTGCCACTTAGCATTGACCGATTTTGATGAAATTTGGTATGTAGGCTCCATTTGGGGTCTAGTTGTGCCCCGAAGCTTTTGGTTGATGTAGGTCACTTCCAAGGGTTCCAAAATCAATTTTGAAATTTTGAAAACGCCCTAACTCAAAAAATATTGATATAAAGGTATTGTTTTTCCTTCAATTTAAGATTCTATAGAATTTTTATAATTTTTTGAGACCACGCGGCGCTCTGTAGGACTAACCGTTCGGTCCCTACGGAAATTTAAGGGTTTATATTGAAATATATATAAATCAAAACACGAGTGTGAATCGCAAAAGAGGCCTAATCTCCGTTCAAATTAGAGCTGACCAAAATGCAATCGATTGTTGGTGATTTTGATTTAAAAAAAAAAAAAAAAATTTAAATTTTTTTCTTCTCTTTATATTGGATGGTTGGTGATTTTGTAGACGAGTGATCTATATAAAAAATAATAAACCATTGTGTAATAATTTGCAGCGTTTTGGATTCTACGTACCTTGAAACGTAAACCATCAAATTTTGAGGGGGTGTTAAAATTTTTTTTTCTTGGTCGATTCCTAAGGCTCATTATTGAAAATAATAAACCAAAAGAACTACGAAAATCTGTTGAAGTCTATGGCCTGGGCAGTCGACACAAGATTTTGTCACACACACACATTCACCTATGGTTTTTTCGTGGATTTGGATTCAGGATGGTCTAAAACGGATTTGTGTGTGGTTACTTTTTCCCCTGTTGAGTGTTGTCCAAATTTACAACAGATCATTCGCATAAGGACGCCCAAGTCTTACTGTGGGACGTCCTAAAAATAGGAGCTTGTTTTTAAGAAGTTTTTTTTTCTTTATGTTTTATTTGTGTTTTGGTCGGTGATCGCTTCAACCAGGAGGGCAGGTACTCTTCTCTGATGGGATTACGAATGCCTGTGGTGGAAGTTTATCGCGCGGCATGCCGTGTCGAGGAACAAAACACGGAGACGCCTCCGCACATAACAATGCGAGGCGAGTTTAACAACATAATCGAAACATTTTCTGTGGAAGTCGGGGTGGTCTCTCTCACCCCTCCCTGATAGTACTAACGTGTGGCCGAGCAATTAGCGAGTGAGATGTTAGCGGCACCTGGTTCGCCCGCTTTCCGCGGCACCGTGCGGAACCTTTCAGTGCCATCGGATTGGTTTACCAGTTGCGACATGTGGCTCCGTTCTCTCACGTTTCCCTCCGGTCAATAGTTGATGCAGAACCAGGAGATCGTCCAGAGTACAAACCACAGATGCGCGAATTTCATCTCACTAGGGAAGGCATTTGGATTAGCGATTTCAATTGTGAAGACTCGGGTTATTGCTTGAATACCTAAAACTTGCCAGCTGCACATCTGACAATCAATGTTTTAAAATATAATGTGATATTTCAGGGTGTACAGCGAACTGGAAAACCGGGAATACTCAGGGAATTTTACTCTACTAGGAAAATTCAGGGAATCCAGTTTTTTCTCGAAAAACCCTGGAAAAAGCCCTGGCGCCAAACCTTTAAGTGGGAAGTTCCGGCAGTCTGGGAGGGGGGAAAAGTTTTAGTACGGAGAAATACTTGAAAGTTTGACTTAGTAGGTAGGTAATTTTATTCCGTTGAACTAGCTATAATAGATTGCATGTGTCCTCCTACGCAAAATGTAGTCTGTTTCCAAAACGCGGGGAAGTGCCCATTATGAGGGTTTTATGCAAACCCACCAAAGTGGCTGTTTTTGGTGAATTTCTTTGAATATACCTGCGAACTTCATTTTGTTGTTTCCCACCCTATTTAATTGTTTCACAGTTCAAGTTATCATATAGAACGGCCAAAAAAAAAAATTGGCATACCTAACGTAAGTATGTTTTTCAAATATAGTTGTCCCAAATGTAGAAAAGTTGTTCAATAGGTATATAAACTATAGATTTATATTTTAAAAAAAAAGATTTCTTTATATTTTTGTTATTAAAATTTATAATGCCACTGAAATTGATAAATTTTCTTCGAACATTTGCTGGAAGTGTTCATAAGGGTTTAACCGGCACCGCGTAAATTTCTCCTTAACTAGTCTGATCCTGGTTACCTACCTAATTTATTTTCATGATGAAATTTTTGTATTGTGTTTATTAAATGGTAGCTACAGAGATCCCACTTAGATTTTAATTTGCCTGTTTGAGTAACTAGTATCGTTTCCTTTCATTCTCTATGATTCCTACTCAACTAGCACATTCAGAATAAATAATTAGAAGAATATTATTCAAGACATAGGTAGCTGGCGCATTTAAGGCGAAAACAAGCCTTTGAAGTGGTCGTTTCTCTCGAGCAAACCAACGAATTCTATGATTTTAACGTACATTCTCGACTTTTTCGAACAACCGAAGGTGAAAACAAGCCTTTGAAGTGGTCGTTTCCCTCGAGTAAACCAACAAGTTTCCATGATTCTATCGTGTATTCTCGACTTTTTCAAACAGTCGAAGATGAAAACAAGCCTTTGAAGTGGTCATGCGTTTGATGTAGTCGTTTCTCCTGAGAAACTAACAGGTTTCGATTAAAATAACGTTAATTCTAGACTTTATCCAAGAATCGAAGGCTCTATTTTGTCTGTCAAGAAATCCTTGTAAAGGGCAGAACTAGTCGATGTTATTCTTCGATTACGGTGAAATGTTCATGGCGAAATGGGCTGATTCCCTATGAAAATAGTCACCCTCTGACTGATAGTAGCCACTTCTACAGTTTCCGTCTTATATTTCGTTGAAATTTCTAGGGATTAGGGGGATTATGGAATTTCGAAAGAACTAATAATTACCTACAAAATTAAACACTACAAAATTACCTCACAAAATGAATTCCAGCCATCAACTCATAAGTCCATTTTTCGGTGCTGAATTTCACCATGCAGATTTTACACACATATTCCTGTACATATTGGCTTCTGCTCCACAAAAAACGTGTTTCCAAGATGGCAGAGTGTGTTTTATTGTGAGATAATTATGCAATTTCCAGCCATCAACTAATAAGTCCATATTTGGACCAAAATTATACCAATTTGGACCATCTCTGCTGAATGAACGACGCGGATTCAGAATGGCAGAGTAAGGAATTTCGGAAGAACTAATAATTAGCTTCTCGCGGAATAAATTTCAGCCATCAACTCGAAAATCAATAAGATCAACTCGATAAGTAAATTTTGGGACCAAATTTGGTCAAATTTTGGATCATCTCTGCTGAACAAACGACGCGGAATCAAAACGGCAGAGATGGTTTTTATAAACCAGATATGCATAGAGAACTAGTAAACAAAAATTCACGCGTCAACTAATAAGTCAAAATTTGAGTCAAAATTTGACAATATTGAATCGATTCTGCTGAGCGGAAGACGGGGGTTGGGGAGGGCAGAGATAGTTTTTTGTTTCTTTCTCATGGATACCAACCACTACAAACATTTCAGCCGTCAACTAATAAGTCAAAAAACGCTGCAAATTATTACACAATGGTTTATTATTTTTCTATAGATCACTCGTCTGCAGAACCACCAACCATCCAACTTGAAGAAAAACATCGATCGTATTTCGGTCAGCTAAAATTTGAACGGAGATTAGGCCTCTTTTGCGATTTTTTTTTCTTGGTCGATTCCAAAGCTTCATTATTGAAAATAATAAACCAAAATGGTCAAAATTTTGGCAAAATTTGATCGACTCTGCCTTTACAGGGGCGGAGAACTAGAGTGGCAGAGATGTATTTTCCACCTTTAGATAATTAGTTCTTGCAAGTGAATTGATTTCCAGCCATCAACTACGTAAGTCATCATTTCTCTAAACATGACAATTTCAAACGGCTGCCATTTTCGAAAGACGGGGCTTTGGAGTGGCAGCAATCCATTTTTTTACTCAACTTGGAGGACATTTTAATAAAAATTGGTTTGTAGCTTTCAACTCGTAAGTCAACGTTTTTGGCCTCGGCTCCCGGTCTATACTGTTGAATGAGCGCAACGAGACGCCTGAGGTCTCTGGTGAAACAAACCACCAGGGACCAGTCAGGACCGCTCTTGACGAGGTTTGGTACGGATTCGGTTCAAACCAATCACATCACGTCACGGACTGGCGCGTAGAGAAATGTGAATATAGCCAATCCAAACAAAGAGACAAGGAAGATGATGGAACCAAGTAGAACCGACCACCTAACTTCTTCAAAACTACAAAATAACACAATGCATGCTAACCAACAACCATGCAAACGTATGGTGTGCAAACCAACTTCAGAAGTCATCGGCGATCACCATGAAAAATATTATACGTGTCTCCGTCCGCTAGAGAGACCCTCAAAGGCTTCCCTACCAGGAGGTGTAGGAGATCCACACAAAGAGATGCCCACCGAGTCGGGAGAATGAGAAGTAATTACGGACCCACTCAACGAGACAAACGTCGGAGAAGTACCACTTATGCCGGCGTGCTACTAACCTCTCAAGCTCCAGGGCAGATTCAAATAACATAATTTGTCCTCCCACTGGTATTTCAAGAGGCCACCAAAGTACTTTACATAGGGATAGTTCCCATACCATTCCCAGATCGCAGGATGCTCTCACCATGTTAAACGCCCTTTCATATGAATAAATTTCATTTTATTCCAACAAGTAAGATCATACTATATCACGGAGTCCCACAATCGATGTTCGAAGATAATAAATATTATTCAGTGGGTCCGATGAATTTCTCTACATAAACCATACCTATTGTTTCTAGTCTACCAAAGGAGAAACTGTCATCACTTATGAAAGATAAAGGTAATTTCTTCTCGCTACATACCTAGAAACTGAGAAATCCTTGTTTTAAGAATTCACGTTTGAGCAAGATTACCCACTACATTTACGAATTTGACCTTGAAAGGGGTTTAAATCCTATTGAAGGCTACCTTGAAATTAATCAACCCCCACATCCCTGAAAATGTAATCAAAATTGTTCCACAATGTTAGATTAGTTGAACTAAAAAAAAGGGATTGACAGACACTAAATAGTTTTATTTTTTAGAACGGTCTAAATGCCAGAAAACAGTTTTGTTAATCAAATTTGTGGGCATTTTTTAATCAGCTCCATTTTTTTCGTAATAAACCAGGGTTGAACCAGAAGGAAAAGATATAGATATACCTACTGAACACATACGATTCCATACCTTCTGGGGTTTTTGGGATAGAAGGTGGAAGGATGGCCAATGCACTCAATCAAGATAGAATATGAGAACCCTTCGGGCAAGCGTAGACCACTTCTATCCTAACCGTTGTTCGGACAGTGATAAACTGATATTGCAAATGGTAGAGAAAGGCAGAGGGTGCTTGAGATGGAAAAACG
This sequence comes from Apolygus lucorum, assembly GCA_009739505.2. Lineage (NCBI taxonomy): Eukaryota > Metazoa > Arthropoda > Insecta > Hemiptera > Miridae > Apolygus > Apolygus lucorum. The sequence goes on along the minus strand of CM019177.2, from coordinate 39,141,281 downwards.
ATACTCCACTTTCCCTCGACAGTCAACCATCTCTCTATCTCCCACCCCCGATCTCATGGCTTCGATAAATTGGCGGATTAGGGATATTGACGTCAAGGGGCAGTTTCTAGGACGTAATGCCGCCTTCAGAACAAGATGGAAATCGGCACATCCTTTACGATCTATCAACGTTATAAAAGAGCTTATCAGTCCTAGTTAAGGGTCGTAATCATTGTCGAGAGATCTCAAGTTTGCTGTTTTCTTTACTCAACTGTCGGAGATTGATAACTAGCGCCTTGAGTCGTAGTAAAGAATCCCCTCTCCTAGGAAGAGCTGATACACATGTATTCCTGTTAAAATCTTACTCTCAGATAAGATGTTCAAATAGAATATCTCACTCTCTCTCATTTTGAGTACTCATCCAAAATAATGATTATTTTATGGGGTCTGTCGATTAGATACCGATTGATATAAAATCATATACCATTGAAAATCTCGTTAGGTAGTTTGTTTCTTCGAAATACTTGATGCTTCGTTATTTTTATTTCCAACATGGTTGAATGCTATGAAATAACTAACCCGGATCCCCTTGACTTTGGATATTAACTCTATTTTTATGACTAAGAAATACACCAACAAACGGACTCCCGATAATTTGAAGTAGGTGTGCAGTTGTTATAAAGGAAGCGTGTGGTTGTTTTAATCACGATGACAATCACACATAATATGTGTGATGACAATGATCTCAATGACATATTATGTCATTGAGAATGTTGGGATACTAATAGATCAGGCTTTCCAACTTCTAAGCGATAATTCAATAAGTACACAACAACAAAGGTGACTGAGTAAGACAAGAATAATTCACAACTCTGACACAATAATGACACAACTCTGTCAAGTTGAATAGACACACTGAATTGCATAAATTTAGTTGGTTTGAAAAAGATTTATTACTTATAGTATTATGGATCTGTACCACCAATGAATTCTCCAAAGATAATGATCGTTTTCACGATCATGTTAGAAGTTTTTAACAAACAAACACAACAACTCTGTTGTGAATCCGACTTCTCAAACTTGTATTTATGAAATAAAAGCGTACAACCGAGCGGTACTTCGACCGCTTCCCGGTTCTTACGGGAATTCGGTTTGAAAGACCAGGAAGACACTACCTTCCGGTATCCTGGTTTTAATAGACCAGATATTTACTATCTTCAGGTATTGTGGTTAAAATGGAACAAAAACTCAATCCTCATTGGTAACCTGGCGGCCGAAGCCGGAGACCAGAAGCCAAATTAATTCCTTTCTGGTTTTGATGGATCAGAACGCCACTTCCACTCAACTCGCCTTCTGAAATAGATCCACCAAATTCCAAGTCTGTCAGATCAAATTAAGTCCAAATAGTAAAATTTCACACTCCAAATTTGCAATAGGTCAGAACACAACAAACACGATAGAGGGAATGTTCGCGCTTCTATGGATTTCGTTCGGCTTGTGATGAAATCAAACAGCTCAAAGCAGGTCGTCAACAAGGTTAAAAAAATGATTTCCAAGATTGTAGCTCATGTTGAAGACTCTTCTTATTAATCTTAGACGACCGTTCATGTAGGCATGATAGTTTTCTGAATTTCTTATTTATTTCATGGCATTGTTTTGTTTTATAACTTGTGAGATTTACGTTCTCTTCACAACTGAATTTCTACATTTAAAGGTGAAAACATAGTTGGTGAACCCAACTTTGGAATGAACTACAACGTTGTTCTATGAAATAATGTGAACGTTAGTGCCTTGGTACCATCAAATTCAGACCCAATTTAGGAATTACAAGTGGTTCGAAATGTCAAGCGCTTTTATTGAGCTTCACTTCACGTCATCATCCTTAGAAGACAGATGTACTTTAGTTAGAAATTATGACAGTTGTTAAATAAATAGTCAAAATACTCTTATCTGTGTTAGCATTTGGCCCGTAGAATAATGTGCATGTCTATGTGAGAGAGAGTAGAATTCCTGTTTACTTATATTGCTAATTAGTTCCTGAACCTCTGGTTCAATAACTCTGTGCAAGTAGGCTGTACAGTGTCAGGCTGGACCTCAAACTGATTGGTGATTTCGGTCAATAATTGAGTCTGTAGACCTGGGTCATGGGTTACAGGGGCAGACGCACCTTAGAAGATATATTATGTTGATATCTTATGCTAATTACCCAGCTGCGTCGCGTCGCACCTCTGGGTGTCCCACGGTGCTTAGTAAAGACGGCTGTTATCACCGCTAATTACAGAACAATCCGTTGAACTAACGAGCCTCCCGGGAGACGATGTGCTGGAGCGGACTCTGCTCCGTTACTCCCATTGTCCGGATGTATTGAATAACCATCACTGGTGACAGCATTCCGATGCCATCATTCATTGAAACTATTCCAAGTTGGGGATTATAAACTCATTGTCTTATTCATGTGATTTCCATCCCTAATGCACTTCATTTTCATAATCTCTAGCTTACGTGGGTTCCTGAAAAGGCGAGATAATTTAGATAATAATATTATCACAATCTCATTAAATTTATGCCTATCTTGATATATTATATCATGATAGGCATAAATTTAATGAGATTGTCTTGGACTGCCTACCAAATTAGCCATTTTTCTCGTTTCCTTTGAATCCTTACTCAATCAGCAGTTTTTGGTACGTATGGTGATATTAGTTCCGACTTCATGTTTCCATTACCTAGGTCCTAACCACGGATTTTCAATTTGTGACTCACAGGATTAATCTCTGACTTGGAAACTCTTGGAGATACATATTACATCCATTTCATTAGAAAGCACAATATTTCATTAAAAAATACTAAATTCTAGAGCCTTGATCAAAAAACCAAAAAAATTGAGGGATTTTGAACTAGTTGGAACTGACAAATTAGATTTTGAGTTTGAAGGAATACACGGGAGTGCGGACCGTTAGTCGAACATAAATGAAACTCTTAGCGACTGTCTAGGAACTAAATGGCACATATCCTGAAAATTCCACCAAAATTGTACCATAGTTTTCGTACGGGTTTTCCTCGGATTGAAGGACTGACAGACACGGAAACTTGATAGTTCAGGAAGCTCGGGCACCCAAAATACGAGTAAAAATTTTCATCTAGGAAAACTCAAATATTTTGGAACTGCTAAACGGATACATAGTAACTTTGATAGCGAGGAAGCAAAATATTTAGCATGTCAGAGATTCTTCATGACTTTGCAATAGCGAGGATTTCAGTTGCGGGTGATCTTCTCAGACCGAGTGAGAAGGAAAAAAACGAGGGAAATAAAAAGTTGTCGAATTTGTAAGAAAAACACTTGATAAACCTCCCCCCCCCATTCTCCTCAAACTGGGTATTCCTGGTAAAAATTTAATTTCATGCATGCGTAAACATTGTGTTTAAAGGGCGTGAAAGAGGGGATGCGAGTGGAGGGTGCATTTTTGCTCTTAGTGGTCTTCACCTTCTCCCCCATTTCAATAACAGCCTCACCGCCTTAGGTACCTACCTCCTTTATCCTCTCACTTTCAGTATTTTTAGGGAAGAAATAGGCTTCACACCAAGTTGAAGGTTAATGTAGCTTGCGGTTATTAATATCTTGATATAATCTTCATTAATATATTTCAACTTGACAACATAAATGAACTTGATAGTCTTTATAATCAACAGCATATCATTTCGAACAAGAAATGTGGAGGCTCCGGTATTTTATATTCAAGGATGATATTTCATTCCGACTGATCAGCAGGTAATCGGAGTAGAACGCCACTGTTTTCGGAGGCCGAAATTTGATTCTTGTGTTGGTAGGTTCCAGGTTTCAATGTCATCCAGGTTTCAATGATGTGTCTCTAAACCAGACCTCTAGATTCCACTCATTCTATCTCCGATTATATTCCCCCGTGAAGCTAAATGATACCTCGTTTTAACTGATGAGAAGTGAAAATGGCCGTTGAAATCAATGAGATTAATTCACTGACACCCTATCTTCTCGTATGTACCCACCGCTAGTGACTCTTACCTGTTATCCTGTTTACTCACCCAATAGAAATTTTGTGCAGAACCTCGGATGCTAAAAATTCGTAAAGGTCTCCACTATGCAAATCAGAGGCCAAACTGAGTAGATTTAACAAAATATTGAATTTTCCCTCATCCTTCTTGCTCGTAATTCACTAATGACATGTTCATATTCATTAGGTGGTGAATTCAACAAAATCTACCAACATCCCATGAATATTTGTTAACTGAGCTGTACAACTATTGAGTGTGAAAGTTGTTTCTCAAATAAGTCCACTGATATGAAATCCCACACATTATGCTGCATGGTGAATAGTTGGTGGGAACTAGTCTATTCATATCACGCTAGCAAGCGACCAGGTCATTTGCAACAACCTAATAAATCCGGAAGATCGTTAAGTTTTGTAGGTTTTGCTTTCAAGTCTTCCAAATTAAGTTTAAGACCAACAATTTTGGTTTTGTGTCTGTCTGTCAGTCGGTCTGTGTGTCCGCAAATCTTTGTAACAGTTCGATTTTGATGAACGATATCATATAATATCGAATTGATTGCAGCCTCCGCGCATAAGCGCATGTGAAACTTGTAATAACCTTAACTTCTACAGTTGCCATCCGACCTGGATGAGATTCCCAGGGATTTAGTTCAATACAAATAAAATAGCACTTTTGATAAGAAACTAATTCGTCTAAAGTTGAAACTTGGTGGAGATGTTCCTTTTGGCTCCAAATTGTACTGAGAAAAAAGTCTTCAGCGATTGGAGAAGTGGTAGATAGAGGCTTTTGGTTTGTTATTTTCAACAATGAACCTTTGGAATCGACAAAGAACATTTTCTTAACCCCCTCCCCCCTCAAAATTTGTTGGATTACTTTTCAAGGCACGTAGAATCTAAAAATTCAATACAAATTTGGCTGTCCGTCCGCCGTTCCTGTATGCGGCACTTTCCTTGGTTGTTGTCAGTAACTTTTAACGGTTGAAAAAGAGGGGCTGAAATGTTCAAAACGCCTTAGCTCAAAAACACTGGTGTGAATAAGCTGAACAAAATGCGATCGTTGTTCGTTTCTTCGAGTTGTACTGGAAAGTTGGGTCTTTGAACATCTAGAGGGAATTTTGTTTCTGGTGTACACAAAACTAGGCTACCAGATGGGTTGATTTTTTGTTAAATTCGCCCAGCTGTACGATAGAGGTTGACGAAAGAGAAGTCGCTTTTGAGTTTTGAAGTTGGCAAGAAGTCCTCCGACAATAGTTTTTATAATTTTCCTCCTCTCTCGGCCAAATAAATATTTTCGGTAGGGTATAGTACTCGTGAGGGAGAGGAAGGTTCACCATTTAGGACTGTTGTCCTCTTTGTCGGCTGAACAACTGAATTCCCCATGATTATTTTGAAATAAATGTTACTAAGCAGTTTGGAGAGTATAGGAAATCTCAGTAGATTGCATTAAAAGCCCTGAGAAGGAGAAGGCTGACTCTGGTAACTTTTCATCTCTGATAAAGATTATCTATATCAAGTTTCAACTTTATAGACATTTATATAGTGACAAGAATTTTGAAATTTTAAGTCATCGTGGATTTTTTTGTTATAGAAGGACGACCTTTTGGCATCACCGTGGCACCTGAAATTTTCCAGAAATTTATAGGCATGAGTAATGTTGAGAGATTTGGAAGAGGCAACTTGGTATCAGGGCGATTTAGTTTAGAGAGGAGTAAGATCCCGCGAAGATTATTTACAGAGGTTATGGACTGTTCACTGCTGATTAAAACAAATTGGGTTAAGAATTTTATCAACTAAACTGAATTTGTTACGCCCAGGAATCAAATATTTAGGCTGTAGGATTAATGCGAAGGGTATTTACCCATGGGAAGATAAGGTGACTGCAATACGTCAATTTCCAGAACTAAAGAATCAAAAACGTTCATTCAACTATTAAGTGTTAAGTATTACTCATGTTTTTTATCATCACTGCAAGGATACTGTGTACCTTTAGATTGCTTATTACGGCAAAATACCAAGTACAATTGGACTGGAGAAGACAGTACAATATTCAGTCACTTTAAAGAACCACTTTTTTCTGATAGTCATTGCCGTATGGACGGGAGGTCCTTACGCCCATGTTATGAGGCGTCAACTGTCAATATGTATGGGAGATACATATTGACAGTTGACGCCTCATAACATGGGCAGTGTAACCGCTTAAATTCCCAGATGATTCCCTGCGAGTGGTTTGTGCTGCATCTGGTTGACTTTGGAAGGAAATACGGTCCTATTGACCGAGTGGCCCTTGCTATCATGTTTGGAGTTCCAAATTTAAAATATGTTTATTGGGACGTCAGTTTATACTGAGAACTGAACATCGACCTCTTTTGCGCCACCAATGAAGCCACCGAAGTGGAGTGAAAAAATGACCTAACTATTCGTGGAATTCTTGAGCAAGAATTTCCATGGAACCTCTATATAACCTACTCTTAGTATCGTTTGCAGATAATTGTCAATTTCCTCCGCTACATTATTAACATTCTCGTGATAATTTATATAACCTTTTTACAACACTTTTTTCTCTCTGTTTCTTGGCACTTTACTTTCATGATCAAGTGACCCACGTGTAAACACCACTAGCTTGATCACTTGCCTGCCGATCTCTACTTTGGTCAAATTACTTGGCCTTCCATTTGGCTTTGTCTGAACCGTCCTTTCATTACTACTGTATCTAATTCAATAAATAACCGTCTTGTGTTGTTCTTTCTCAATAGACGATTTTTAAACTAAGTAGAACAGAATCTAACATCTACAGACACCGGTTGATAAAACTTCCAGTGCTCTTGGGTGCCCTGATTCGTGCCTTATCTTCTTTCTGACGGTCAAGGTCTTTTCGAATACAGACAACTATATTCTCGGTTGGAAAGATTTTTCGTTCTCTTCCGCCCTGCTGCCTTCTGTTTGCATGGTTGACCCAAAACCCGCCTCCTTTTATTGGACCTGTATACGAATGTAGGGGAGGCCAATTCCTCCTTACCTCCCCATCTGCCACCCACCAAATTTACATACGGTTTCCATCAAGAGAAAGGGATAGGTTTCTGAAAAACAGTAACATGGTAATAATCGTACAGCTATCAATGCTCTGAGGACTTTGTCCAGCCTATTCGAATCCAATGTTTTCTCGAGCATCCCTCCTGATTATGGTTCTTCGTTCATTTCATGGTAAAAACGCTGCAAATTATTACACAATGATTTATAATTTCCTATGTTGATCACTCATCTGCAAAGCCAACATGAAGAAAAACATCGATCGCATTTCGTTCAACTAAAATTTGAACGGAGAGTAGGCCTCTTTAGCGATTCACACTCGTGTTTCTGATTTATCGTACGTCCAACCCTTAAATTCTCGTAGGGAGCGAACGGTTGTCCTACGGAGCTCCGCGTGGTCTCAAACAATTCTAAAAATTCTATAGAATTTACCTTTACATCAAAATTTTTTGAGTTAGGGCGTTTTCAAAATTTCAAAATTAATTTTTGAACCCTTAGAAGTGACCTACATCAACCAAAATCTTCTGGGCACAACTGGACCCCAAATGGAGCCTACATACCTACCAAATTTCATCAAAATCGGTCAATGCTAAGTGGCAAAAGTGCCGCGTACGGCGGACGGCCGGCCAAATTTTTATTCGATTTTTGGATTCTACATACCTTGAAACGTAAACCATCAAATTTTGAGGGGGTGTTTCAAAAATGTTTCTTTCATGGTCGATTCCAAAGGTTCATTATTGAAAATAATAAACCAAAAACTGGATACATTGTATTCACAAGAGAGCTTTTCGCTATTATTACACTCGAACGGCAAAGTATATCCGACAGGATACTCGCTACATGCCACTCTGTTCCAACTTGGAATCATAGCTGTTTCTGGGGTGTGCTATTTTCATCCGATCCCAATGCTGATTTCTGAAACGACATAGCCTTTGACACTTGTGGGAACATGAAAATATTCATTGCCAAAGTTGAATGTTGAACACATGAATTTTTCTTTTTGTGGTTCAAGATCTTCTTACTTATTTGGTGTGAACGTTTTTGCCAAAAGATCTCGACTCCTTCAGAATACTGAACCTTTTCGTATGCAGCCTGGTACGTACAATGACCCTGGAGGCGTGAGGTTTGGACACAATGTCTTTCGTTCTCTTCTCATTCTTGCTTATAAAGGCGATTCTGGAATACACAATATCAATGAACCACGACCGAACCACGATAGTCAATGGTGTATCACTTTGCTATCCAAGGTGTGTCGATCGTATTGTGGTGTTTCTTACACGTCGACACCATCTGGCTCAAATACTTCCTGCTTTGAATCCGAAAATCTGTTTCGGAAAGAGTGGCTTATTTATTGGCATGATTTTCAGTAATGAGCAGAGATGGAAATCGACGAGAACATGGGAGTCAGATAATATCGATCTATTGAAGAGATGGATGTCGACTTGAACATGAGAGTTCTCACTTTTCTGCCTTCAGTGGGCTATATTCTGAGAAATTAGCTGTTAACAGTGTAGTTATAGTTAACTGTTAGGTAGCAGCTAGAACTGTTCTCGCCTTTGTGCCTTCAGTACATTGGTACCTTGCTTTCTCTGAGAAATTAGCTGTTAACAATACATGATTTCAAAAATCCTTATATTATTCTTTATTAATATATTTTTTACTTAGCAAAATTTCTACTCAGACCATTCTACTGCCACGAACTGAATTCAAGACTTATAGAACAGAACTAATCATCGACATTTTCTCCCTTATTAACTGTAATAAACGTGTTATTTGAAGAAAAAAAATGCGCTACGATGATAAAAAGGTAATAGGATGTCAAATAAGTTTGCTCTCACATTCCTAGTCTGCAAAAAAGATATTTCATATTGAATTTGTTCACTGATCACTCGTCTTACGCCGATTGTCGCTGGCTCGATAACGTGATTGGCTGACGCCTACAGAAAACAAATTTTCGATTCTATCCCGTGGCTCCCTCTCTCTCATTTTCTGTGATGAGCAGTGCAAAAGCGATCCCACGAACGTCGATCACGGAATGTGATTCGCTTAGCGGCGCTCCTATTTCTTGTCTCTCATTTGGGTGTCACATCTCATGATCTCACATCTCTTCACCGCGGGATTGAAAACGCCGTACTGGTGAACGAATGACGAATCAACTACATTGGACGCTCTAACGACAAAATAACTGGCGTACAAGTTTGATAAATCCAGAATGTCTTTTGAATTATCAAAAGCTGCTTGATGCACGTGGATTTTAAAATGTGCGGTGTAAAACTCGCCTAAATCACAATCTTCCAGGGTTTGTCATTTCACTATAAATAAATGGGTACTGACCCATGAAAGACGAGCCCGGGATTTGAGAAGAATTTAGATGGTATTGGGAGAAGCAAGCGGCTTTATGGTTACTATGTACCCCTCGAGAAAATGATCTCTGAAGGTTAAAACAGTCGTAGTAAGGCGTAGAGGCACCCCTAACATCGAGCGGTTCCATTCTGCGCTAGTAGTTGTCGAATGCTCATCAATATAGACTCACAGTAGCTCTGTCTTCACATCATCAAGGTAGCAACTAATTCAGAGCTTATCTCTCTCTCGCTTCCTTGTTCGCGTCTCCCGGTTTCCACCTAGACTATAATAAAAGGAAGTAGATTTCCCTGAACCTCGGAGAAGCGAAGGATGATGGAGGAGGACTGATGATGTTCATGTACGGATAATAATAACAGTCACAATTTCTCATCTTCTACACACCCGGTTTTCTATTGTTTATAGCCTGGCTTTAGTCTCCCGTCCGAATCAGGTCTCTTCTCGTCCATATTTAATTATTTGGTCTTCAAAATTGTCTTCCTCTGAACTTGATGACTGATGTACCCGTACTTTAACATTCAAATCTTCGTTCAGAGTTTGAATTGTCAAGGTATATTCGAACAGGTAACAACCGTTATTTGTTTGAATTAATCGGTTCAGCAAAGTAGGACAAACCCTTTGCTTCATATGAGGACTTTGAGGGTTGAACTTGAAATAAATCAGAAGCTTCAGTGTGAGTCGGAAAGTGTTCTTTACTGACGGGAATAGGACTAAAAATCTCCGTTCAAATGTCACCTGATCAAATTCTTTGAATAGAGTTACCTGGTTAGAACCGGTTCGTTTTTAGTTTATAATTTTCTGAACCTTTGGACACAAGAAAATGAACCAAGAAAAAATTGTAACTCCCCCTCAACGCGGGGGAGCGAACAAGGGCGGCGGTTTATTGGTTTATGTTTCAAGGTACGTAGAATCTTAAAATCGAATTCAAATGATTTCGTTTGTTCACCGCGTTATCTACCTTTTTCCGATTTAGATGAAATTTGTTATAGGGGCTCCTTTTTGGGAGCGAATTGGGCCTTGAACCTTTTGGTTGATGTGTGTGTGTGAAAAATAAGGGATACATTTTCTAAACCCCCTCGCCATTGATAAAATATTGTTTTTTTCATCATATTGAATTTAATTTTTAGAAACGAATGAGACCACCCATAGCTCTGTAGGACTAACCGTTCGCTCCCTGTGAGAACTCAAGGGCTTAGGATAAATCAGAAACACGGGTATGAATCGCAAAAGAGGCCTAATCGCCGTTCAAATTTTAGCTGATCAAAATGCTTTTATTGTTCGTGCCTTAGAGTTGTACACAGTTTTAAGACCTCATCAACCTGTTATCAAATTTCCTATTGATGGCACCCACAACTCTTCATTTCTTCGAATTGAGTGCGAAGCGTTTATTTCTTCAAATTAAACTCGATTGTGAAGCGAAAATATGGTTGGTACGCAGCGAGAATGTTCATCAGGCGAGTGATTTATACAGTGGAATAATAAATCTTTGTGTAATAAAGTAATAATTTGCATCGTTTCTTTCAATGGATTTTCATGTCACTCTGTCCTTACCAACTTACAACTAAATTTCGTAATGCAACGTTATTGCCTACATCAAATCTCGGTATTAATGAAGTTAGTATTAATGAAAAATGCGAGTTTTATGCAGAATTGTACTTTGTACAGTAAAATAATAAACCATTGTGTAATAATTTGCAGCGTTATTACATGACTTACCGATTTCCCTTCCCTGTTTCCTGTAAGGAGACAAGTATAGGCAAGAAATGGAGATCAATAAGTCTCTCTCTCTCATGTTTGATTTCGTGAAATATTAACTTTATTCGTTTTGTAGTGTGGGAATCATAATTATATACCTGGCAGTTAGTTACTACTCCTCTTCAAGATCGCTCGATCGCAATTTTCACACTGAAATCTGATTAGCCATTTGGCCATTGAGTGGTTTGGAAAGATTTTGATCTCTCCGGCTCCAAGTTGAATCATCTTCATCAATCACTCAGAAGAAAGAAGAAGCCATGGTAACTAACTCGCCAGGAGGTTCTTAAGGGTAATTAAAACTAGTTCTCGTCCAAAGCCAATCTGAAGCCGATCCCAACCCGTTCTTACCACACTGGTTCACCCTTGAGGGCAGACTGGCAATCGGAAGGGGTCAGGCCTTATCTCGCTCTACCAGGCACATTGGATTGTGAAGTCCTAGGGGTAAACTCCAAACCCTCCCACATCGGCAATCAATATTGCCCAGGTAAGATGGAAAAGGCTGCGAACACTATCATTGAGGCTGTAGATGCGAGGGGTGAGAATCTCGTTATTTTTAATGGCCCCACTCATTCAAGGTTTGAAAGGCGGTTGGGGAGCGGATAAGAGGGTGTTTATTGGTTGTCCTCTTCCTCCGCTTTGCCTTCGCCTAAAACTCCTTCCATTTGTCGCCTCGAGAAGGACTCATCTTGTACTGGATTCAACTCACATTAGTTGGGAAATCGGATTTCCACATCTTCGATGAAGTTAGGGAAAGACGAGAAAATCCTAATCCTTATACGTCAAGCTTCACCTCAATTCGTCCGTGCTGGTTCGTATTCATTCTCTATCTATAAGATTCGGAACATGGAACCTTGAGACTTCCCACCGGTAATGAGTTAGGATTGAAGTGCTACGAAATCCTTCCCAGACCTCCATGGTCCTTGGAAAATTGATGTCGCCCTTCTCCCCGAATTCATTCGGAGGCTGAATCTATTTTTAATTTTTCCTATCAACTGAACCCTTACTTCATACAACCCCCTTCAAAATCTTAAAACAATGAATAGTGGATGCAACCTGATGAATGTTCTTGTAAATCTAATGAATGCTTACTGCTAGTGTAAATAGGGTGAAAAGTATTGCGGGTTTTTTCATCAGGTTTGGGCTGTATCTCCCCTTAAATTACAACAAGAGAAAGCATCGATCCAAAAGCCTCCCGAGTACACACACAATTAGTCGGAACCAAGTCCGGTAAATCTCTTCGGATGGTGTTGCTCAGAAACTTTTTCTTTCTATTCTTAAATCACCTCCATCCTCTCTTTTATTCCGTTAGAGAGATTCTCCCTTGAGAGATTTAAGAGGGTGGGTTGAGCAGGGAAACCTCATGATCAAAAGAACTTTAGTTGGATCCAGAAATGTGCTGGCGTCACTGGTCATCAAGCGAAGACATAAAAGAGGATCTTTAAACCTTTTTCCTTGCTTGTGTCTTTTCTACGCCCCTATCCATCTTGTTCTGAGCTCACTTCAGTACCGGTGGGCTTCGGGATGATAAAGCTTGTTGTTGCGAACGCCATCATTCCCCCTCTTTTGTTTGATGGAGGTGATCCTATTGAAGGATATAGGTGATAATATTATGAACGGCGGGGAGGTCCCTCCTCGGCAATTTTCTTTCGCAAGAATGCCTCTTTCTCTTTCCAAGGGGTTGGACATAAATTTTTTATAGGCCACTTATTCCGCTGTACCTACTCGACGAGTCGTTTTTGCGTACCTACTGACATACAAGAAAAAACCATGAAAAAACCTGAACCTTGCATATGATGGAGAAGTAACTTTCTAGAGTGTCTCCCCTGTAGAGTTGTTAATAATTTACGGTCACTGTGGTGCTGGAAACTCTCATGATAAAAATATCATTATTTTATATTCATCGATTTTCCCTAGTGGCACACTACTCGTCGAATTAAATCACTGTATTGTTAACTTGATCAAGGATGGATATGAAATGGGAACAGTGAAGAGCGCTGTGAATATTCCAAGAAAAGTGGGAATTCATCGGGATTATTGTTTTCCTACTTATCATTTCATTATAAAAATCAAGATATAATTATAACACTGTAAAAAAGGTTACCTGAGTGAATACAATGGTGTTTTAATGCAACAAAATAGCCAGCTCCGTTGCTTTGTCACGAGATAGAATTCTCGCTAGCTCAACAATTAGTGAATTTACCTGAATTTTTAAAATGTTTGTTTCGGTCTCCTTTTGTCGTTAAACAGGGTTTAAATGAGAAGTGCCTATTAAAAAATGTCTAATGTTATTGTTTTCATTAGTGTTTAGTTACACTTAACTTGTAAATAAAGAACTACGAATTCATCAGCCATTATAATAATAAATAATTATAAGATATCAATGGAATATCTAACTCAAGGTACTACGAGTTACGCGGTAACTCAAGGTACAAGGTACCATCGTATGAGGCAATGATGAATGAGAAAGAGACTAAATTGAGATTGAATGAATGAGCTAGACGACATCTGGATTGGGCTGCGTATATATTGATGTAGTAATTACTTAGTTCTTGATAATTAGTGACCTTCCTTTTCCGAGGAACACCATCAGGTAGGAACAACATGATCAGGAATCAAGTTCATGGGCATATAAAGAAAACGATCAATTGAGAATGTTAAAACATGAACACAAGGAAGTTTAGAAATAATGCTGTTAATATTAGCAACAATTTAACCGAAGTTAAGTTGACGGTGAACTCATATTTGTATGCTTCTTTATACATACTTTTATCCCCAGACGCTACAAAATCATTATAAATCTTTTCATGAGGAGAAAACTGAAAGAGGGAAGAAAGTTACTCGTTCCCTTCCAGTTAAACTGAATAATGTTGTAGTGCAGGAGCAGTATTGTGGGGAGCAGTATTTTGTGATTTCATGCTGTGGGTTAGCTTCAGATTATTCATAGGGTTCGGTCAACAGATTTAAAAGGCACTACAAATAAATTCTCCTTTTCACTCAAAACTATTCCCCAATATTAAATTCCTGGGTGCTAATTTATCACTTGGTGGGTGAAATATAATAATATCCGTAGTTTGGTGAAACATAACCAGCGTCGATCAGCAGCAACGTAGATGGTTTATAACAATATTCTGGGGATTGCTCCTCCAACTTCACGAGTTGTTTTCCAGTTTTACCATCTTTCGCTGATCTTTGGAAAACTTGTTTGTTCACTTAGCTCTAAAAACAAATTTTTAATTTGATTATGACGCACATTTATGATTTGGTGTTTGATGTTCTCTACTAATTATCCCTTTTCCCAAGAGTTCTCATCAGTAGGCAACGTGGTTCAGGAACTCAACACCGCTTCTAGACGCAACCAGAAACCTGCAGCAATATGAAGGAGGAAGGAAAGACCCTCATCATTTTCTAAAACAGTAAAGCTGGTTGAGGGCTATTTATGAGTCAACTTGAGGACGTTTTACCCTGATTAGAACTCCTACCGTGGCCCGCGTTTTACTCCTCTCTCTTCCCACCATGGGGTCTAATGAACACCAATCCTACTTCTCATGATTAAGGTTGCACCACATCATCTTCCTCCAACCAACCTTTCCGGCACGAGACACACCACTTCCCTTCTCAGAGCTGAGTGTATCGAATAAATTAGTATACACTTCTCTGAGTGGTGTTTAAAAAGTAGGTAGGTAGGTACTGGAGTATACAATTAATGTACCTAAATAAAAACGTCTCCCCAGTTACTTGTGCGCTGTTACAGCGGTCGACAGTTAAGAGATCTAATTTAGAATAACACCATCGTGTGGATTTCGTTGTTTCTAAAATTATCAAATATATTGAAGTTTTTATAAATTCACATATTAAATTACCATCTCATATCGAAATCATAAGACATTATCGTGGAATCAACAGTCAATATCACGAACCTCCCTAAGCTATGAATCATAACCTGTCATCCCAATCATTCCCATCTAATTCTATTTTATCTACGTTCTTAACCTTGTTATTCAACAATCCTAAATTGAACAGAATCTAGTCATTAGACTGAAGTAATTATAGATGTTTCTGAAGAGTCAAGTTGATAACGTTTGCGCCTATGCACTCGCAATGGTGTGACTGCTATACAATCATTGTTAGAAAATAATCAGGAATCTTTGGGCTTTTTCTCATGCGCCGTGCCTTACTGTTGATCTGAGGGAATTGGTGGGCAATCAATTTGGTGTCACTCAGTAACTCGATCTCTGCGGGCGAACCCACACAATCTCTGGAAATATATATATATATGTTAGTGCAGAGAAATCTCGAAAGATCAGTGTCAAGCTGAGACAGTCTAGCTGTAAGTTGATCGCCAAGTGTTGAGGGCTCCAATATCTGTAGTAATTGGTAGGCAGAGAGGCAGCTCCGAACAGGAGAATTCACTAGGTATTGCATTCTAATATAACTCCAACTAATTTCCGTAACTCCTAATTCTAATACTATTTCATCATAACTCCAAGCAAGGAGTTATAATTTTCTTGTGTAAATACTTACCGACGGACATACATTTTGACATTTTGACGGACAAGTTTGATGGTTTTGGTTTATTATTTTCAATAATGAACCTTTGTAATCGACCAAGAAAGAACGGTTCTATAAATTTGTTGGTTTCCGTTTCAAGGTACGTAGAATACGTATTGTTTCTTCATCAATTAAAAATAGTATTGAATTTATAGAATTGAATTAGACCACCCAGATCTCTGTAGGACCAATCGTTCGCTCCCGGAAAGGACTTAAGGGTTGGACCTACGGTATATCAGAAACACGAGTGTGGATCGTAAAAGAGGGCTAATCTCCGTTCAAATTTTAGCTTACCACAATACGATCGTTGTTCGTTTCTTCGAGTTGTACTCAGTTTTGCTATACTATATTTCTTAGGATTAAACTTGATTGTGAAGAAAATAGATGGTTGGTAGGTAGAGACAATGGCAAAGCTGTGTTCATTGCAGGCGAGTGAAAAAAAATAAACCTTTGTCTAATAACTTACAGCGTTTGTTCGGTAGGTTATTAGGGTTCGGTAGGGTTTGGACGCACGTGGCATTCTATAATCCTACTTTCAGAGTATGTATACTTTGAACTCATGAATTCTCATGTTACTCTATAATTTAGAACAAATTGCTTGATAAACGAATAAAAAACTTGTCAATTTAGCGAAAGGGAATTTCCCGCATTACAAAAAGTTTGCCACTTACTCAATTTTTTAAGGCGGTCCTGGAACGTTATTTCAGGGCAGCCTCAATGCTCTTTTTTTTTTGTTCTTTCGAAGTTCTGAAGCGAGTAAATTTTTTTCGTTCAACGAGCCCTGGCAGTATTAACTTTACCCATTCCGTCCTCCTGCCATCCTTTTTTCCTCGGGCTTAGCCTCGTGAAACGTTTTTGCCTGGAGAGCAAGCGAGGGGACACATCACGAGTTTCAACTGACAAGGGTCTCCTCATCCTACGTACAGAACTATCGTTCCCTCCTTTGCTTTATTTTTCATTCCATTTTATTCGTTTTGGAATTCTTTAGTTTTTTTCTTGTTCTTTTTTTCAAACGTAGATAAGAGCGAAAAAAGCACTTTTATTATTATTATTCTATTTCCTTAGCCACGAATTGAGCAAACCACTTTTTATTCAAGCTAAGTTTAAAATTCTTCATGTCATCACTTCTTCGGTGGAGGTTTAGACGTAGGAATGTTGGAAAAATCAGGTAAACGGGCTGGATCAGCAAAACTCAGAACCAAAAGTAAGTAGGTACTCAATTGTTCTGCACCCTCATCAACTAATGGATTTCGTGATTGGCCAAATAATAACGATACACATAAATTATAACAAACAATTTTATTGCAGCCTATATGGCGCAGTGGAAGACAATAAATTCAGTATTATGGTATATAGGTACCTTGTATAATTCAATTTATTTAAGATGAAAAACTAGAATAGTGTAGTATTATAATCCTAGACTACTTTAGAGTAAATAATGCCCTAGAATGATAAAAATGATGCCCTAGAATAAACCAAAATAGTTAAGTTTTAGAATAGTTTGCAATAGTTTTTAAGTAGAAACTCATAATTTTTCCGCTTATTTGACTTTACCGACTGACCTGAACGATAGAATGAGGTCAACGACGAACGGCAAAAAGCTCTCGAGCTTTAGCAACCAAAATGGACAATACTTAATCAAATTTGGCGTGTAAAACGTGGTTTATACACGATTCAATGTAGCATATATTTCACGAGCGAGGGAAAGACGATACTGCCGAAGAAGACGTCGCATCGATGGGTTTCAGACGACGATGAAGTGGGGAACGAACAGATTTCGAAGATTTCATGTAATAACAAACAAAACAAAAGGCGATTGACGGCGTAAACATCAGAGACACTCTTTTTATCGTTGGTCACAAGTATCCCCTTGATTTGAAAGATCGGCAATCAGTTATGAAAGTAGGGAAGATGCCTAGTGTCTTGGTGGCGTGTGTACCCTTTTCCTTTAGACTGATCGAGGAAGAGCGAAGAAGAGCGGATGGTTTTAGTGTTAGCAGAATTTAATGGAAAATGTTTGAAGCACGTAAAAGCTGACGGCTTGAAGGGTTCGTTGAAATCATGAAAAAGTTATGGTTCGTAGGAAGTAGTCAATAATTTATCTGCAGTCTTCGGATTTGGTCAAAGAAAGGAGTAAAATTACAACCATGTAATCTAAATAGTTGAAACTTATCTTATAAACTCTGAAATCGAACGTTTTGACCCTGATCGTCTCTATCTTCCAGTAACATCTTGTGTGTGATTTTCCTCCTATATCTTCTTCTGAAAGCGATAATGAGTAAGATATGAAACGATAGATTTATGACAATTATCCGTTGTTCAGATTTCACGTCGTTCATCAAATTGCAAAAAACGGTCAATTTAATGTGGTCCTAAACCCACTCCCAATGCCTTCGACGCCGTTCCATCTTCAAATCTGACTTACCCCCTCCCTTCCTCAGTTCACCTCGTTTTCGTGGGGCTATAATTCAATTACCTTTCCTTTTTCCTTGGGACCTTTCTTTCTTATAACGTCCAAAAGGGAACACCCCCGCGGGACCCCATAAATTCTTTTCCGGTAGCAGGCAACACTCTCCTGCTCGACTTTTCTACCGCGTAATGGGCTGGTAGCTGAAATAATAATTCCCCCTCCACTTTTCCCTGAATTCTGGAAATCTTTTTCTCGCTCTCTTCCTCTCTTTTTTTTATTATACTACAAGTTGCCTTACAACCCTAATCAACTGAGTTTGCCAATAATTCATAATCCAATCACCAATTTTTTGCTCTCTGAGGTTGTCACGTTTGTTTTCACAACTCTTATTTTCATTCATATTTCATTACGATTTCTTCGAAACCAAATCTGGGAACACTCTTCTGCAATGTAAGCAATGTTTGGTTAATATCGCATTATATAATTCAACGAGTTTGGTCATAATTTTGGTTGTTACAAGCTATTAAAATTATTAATTTTTACATTCCTCTCTTAATTCGGTAATTTGAGTTGTGAAGGAATGAAAGACAATCTGGGTGGTTGGTGTAACGTTTCAATGTAGGTACTTTGTACAAAGACAAATAGAAACCAACTAAATTTTCGATTTGTAAAACGAAAATAATTCAGGTTGAAAGCTGGAAAAACAGGTATTTTCTTTTAAAAAAGTCTGCCAAGTGGGTGTGGCACATAGCTTCCTCGTATCCATTACCCGATTGTGTAGATGATTCTTCTGTACTGTACTGTAAACAATGGATTTTCGTCCGACTGCCATTGCTGGCGTCGCGGACGTCATCAGCTGTCTTCCTAAGGGAAGATCAGAATTTGTTCTGATGACTTCGCTCATGACTTCCCATTGGGCTCACCGCCCTGGGTTGGGACGAGGGGGAACTGCAACCGGCTTACCCGTAAATATGCTCCCGAGGCGAGCCTCGAACTCACCGTCCCGCAACCGGTTCGAGTCTCGTCTACAGAGACATATGCCGGAACTCGCTCGGCCACAGCTGAATCCCTATGATGATCTAATCCATAGTAGCTAATCTCAAAACATCAATTTCTAAGTACCTTGCACTTCTTATAGTTTTGTTTGTTACAAGGATTTCATGATCGACATACAGTCGCAAGGACAGAGAAACACGGAACAAAAGTTGTTCAGGAATTTCGATATCGAAGACCTTTTTTCTTACCTTGAAAAGTGAAAACAATGCTTCCTCTAGCTTGGTAGACTCTGAAAAAATAATAACTGCAATGTAGGTAGGTACCCAATGCTTAAACACTGATGAACACTAACCGAAATATTGAGTACCTATTATCTTCTTGATTCAGAAAAGCTAAAAGTGACGATTAATTGACATTATGATAAGTATGTTCCATTTCAGTCAGTTGGTTGATTTGATGGATCATTGAACCCTGGTAGGTATGTGAAAGTGATTTGACGAAAAGAAGAGCGGTATATCAGAATTCCGACGATAAAAGAAAGTGGATGAAATGGGCGTAGGGGAAACACGATATTCCCTCCTAAAAGCAACCTACTGTATTAAGAACATCAATATATTATTGTGTAAGCTTGAAAGCCTCTTTTACAGCAAACACAGTCTACTCCAATATTGATCACCTTTATCCATGCGTCGAGTGGAACTCGGATAGCAGAAACATATAAATAGTGTTGAAGCAGTAAAATTTACTGCTTCAACACTATTTATATGTTTCTGCTATCCGAGTTCCACTCGACGCATGGATAAAGGTGATCAATATTGGAGTAGATACTTAACAGATACCATTTAATGGTAATTGTTTTTGTTTATTATTAGTCCCAATAAAAGCTTGAATAACATCAAAATGTTCCCTCAAAAGAAGGACGCGCTTGTTCCACGAATACCAAAAAAATTCGCAACATTGAAAAGTGAAAAACACAATCTAACAAATCAAAAGAGGCAGAAAATGTTGACCGATAGGCATATTTCTGGACTATCTTTGACAACACATCGATCACAACATTAGCAATTCACTTTAAACAACCAAAAAAAGAAAGAAACTGACTCCATAAACAACTTTGTCATGTACCTCCCTATAATTGTCTACTGGAAGCACGCTTGTCTACTGGGCACGCTTCAAACCTCCTCTTGGCACAGTATACTTCTTCACCATCTCGAGTCCCCAACCTGCTACCTGTCAGAAAGCCGCATCATGACGTAAGATGAGGACTCCATGAGTGATCGGAAAATCCTACACAACATGCCATAGGTTTTCCCGTATACTCCGACACTACCGCCAGAAGACATCAGTGTGACTTCTTTGGTCTCTGCCTCTCGAACACCTCACCCGGGAAAAGGTACCTGAACGGCTTGAAAATCTTCACTCTGACTCCCAATCCACCAATTAGACTGAATACGGCGACTTATAGCAATGTCGGAGTGCTCCTTCTTCCACTGAGGCATGAAGAGTAGCCTATAACTTGACAGGTAAGTTGGTTTTTGGAGCAACACTGCTTAACTGCTGTTTGACAATATCAAAGATTAGCAGCAACTTGGGCGCCTAGCCCTTCAGTTTTAACAGAAGCACTTGGGACTTGCGGTGGGAACCTTAGCTAAAAGCGCAAAGCATTATTTTCTTATTTTCAGCCTCCCCGCGGTAAGCCTGCCAAAAACTAACCCATCGGTCAGTTTTGGCAGTAAGTACATACATCATAAGGAGGCGTAGTCTTTGGTGTGGCTTCTATGGAGCCTTGATAATGCTCAACCAGAACCCAGTTAACACGAACTTACGAATTAACTAGTTACTAATTTCCACCAATCACTTACAAGCCTAATTACCTAATGCTGTTATCATTGCATGTAAAACCAATTTAATATTCCTTATCAATAATCATCCAATTTTTTAATTTTAACTATAGGTTCTTGACTATTGGTTTCCTGAAGATTAGTTGAGCTTGTACGACAAATAAATAATTTCTTTTTCAGGTCATGAAAAAGCATTTTTCAATCTAAAATAAAAAACGCTGCAAATTATTACACAATGGTTTATTATTTTTTATTTTTCTATATAGATCACTCGTCTGCAAAGCCACCAACCATCCAACATGAAGAAAAACATCGATCGCATTTCGGTCAGCTTTAATTTGAACGGAGATTAGGCCTCTTTTGCGATTCACACTCGTGTTTCTGATTTATCGTACGTCCAAACTTTAAATTCTCGTAGTGAGCGAACGGTTTGTCCTACAGAGCTCCGGGTGGCCTCAAAAAATTCTAAAAATTCTATAGAATCTTAAATTGAAGGAAAAACAATACCTTTATAACAACATTTTTTGAGTTAGGGCGTTTTCAAAATTTGAAAATTGATTTTGGAACCCTTATAAGTGATCTACATCAACCAAAATCTTCGGGGCACAACTAGACCCCAAATGGAGCCTACATACCCAATTTCATCAAAATCGGTCAATGCTAAGTGGCCAAAGTGCCGCGTACGGCGGACGGACGGCCAAATTTTTATTCGATTTTTGGATTCTACGTACCTACCTTGAAACGTAAACCATCAAATTTTGAGGGGGTGTTAAAATTGTTTTTTCTTGGTCGATTCCAAAGGTTCATTATTGAAAATAATAAACGAAAATTATAAGTTTCTCCCCTGACGGGAAAAATAATAGATCATGGATATATGTGTAGGTATTTCCGTTTTTTTCATATCAGCGACTGTCGACTGTGTTACGAATTGTTTACAAAACTGTTACAAAACGTAAAAACGTTGTTTAAGAAAATTTATAAAGTTGTTTACAGTCTTAATCTTCATAATTGATGTACCACGCTCGCGGTACACTTTTCGTGCTGAATAAAGTTACAGTTTTTTTTTTTTCGTTCATAGTCGGACGAGGAAAAAAAGAATCTTATGTAGTTTATAAACAAGTACTGTAGATAGGGAGAAAAATTACTTTGTTAAGCCAGTGATATCATTTTCTGGCAATAAAAGTGTCCATTTAATATGACGTTGGGTATTAAATTCCTGAGCCAGGTTGGTGAAAAGGTGGTTGTGATGATAATTTATTTTGATTGGAACCCAGATTAGGTCTTTCGCCACATTTATAAATGTACAAGCACTTTTTGTAAAAGTGCAGTAGGTATTCCTGCTAACGATACTCGTACAATTGAACGAGCGGTCCCCTCCAAATTGAAGGGAAACCCGGTTAGAGTTTGAAAGCCTCGGGAAAGCAAAACCGAGTGGAAAGAAAGCTTTTGCATTTCAACGCTGTTGACTCTAAACAACGGGGCAGTAATAGTTGGAGAGGAAAAGTTAGCCAATTATAGCCATGGAAGCCTGAAAAGGCGAAATGTAGCCGCATTTGAAATACATGAACCCACCCACAACTTTTTCATAACCCCGTTAAATGTTTGCTAGTTATAAACTCCGAAACCTCCTCGCTCGACGATCCCCGCCCATTTCCACTATCTGTTAACCCTTCCTCGGCTTCCCGCGTTCATTTCCTCTCTTTAGGTTCCCACTTTTTATGTGGGATTTTCTCCTTGGAGACTTTAGCCTCCACTGTCCGTCCCTCCCGAACTCAGATCTAACCGTTTTCAAGTTTTTAGGAGTCTTAAGAGGAAGCTCTGTTTTCCTTTATAGAGAAATGAGAGAATAACTTTAGAGTCTTTCATCTTATTTCTGTGCACTTCTCCCTCCTGTTGTCAACCTTATTGGCTTGGGCTGAGCGACGCTGTTCAAGCATGAATTACTAAGATTCTCATTTCCACCCATCCGCTCCTGTGGGAATGTAAATATTAATGTTAACCCACTCGCAGTAACTTTCAACCATCAGAGTCTTTGCTTTGTGTGATGTGCCTCACTCACCGACATTGATAATAACAGTTGCGAAGAGGCTGGATCGTGAGAAGATTGGTTGATGTTGATTCCGTTTGTGAAATCTTTATTCTTATTGGTTGTTACTATTGTAAAATCTGACCATTTTGTTCTTGAGTAGTGATTATAAATGTGAACTGACTAGATGTTTTCCGGTTTTTTCCTCTAGTTAAAGGATTTAAGTAAATTCCTGCGCTAAGAGAGGTCAGAAATTCTAGTGTTGCAACCCACAATATTGACTATAAAATATGAGACCAACCCAATGAGAATGAATTATTACAGCTTATTGGCGCAAAAAAGAATATCCGAGTCCTGTATTTAAATCTATATCGACATGTACTCGTTAATCTGCTTCGAATTTTGTAGCGTCAACAAGTTATCATCCAGGCAAATTAGTATAACGTACCATTTTCACCCTGATTTCCAGATCAATATCAAAGTTAACGCGAAGAAATTCGTACATAATTCTGTAATCTAAACTTCAATTAATTGGAGAACAATGTGCGATTGATGCGAATTAATGTATCAGAGCAATCAAGTTAGGTCTTGTTGTTATGCGACGAAATTCAGAGAGGGTCGTCTCGTGCTAAATTTCGTGCAGTCTTCTCAGGACAAGGAATTTACCACCGACCGACACGGAGTCAAAACTTCCGATTCGTGAGTAAGAATTTGGATTTTAAGGTACTCTTCCTCTGGTAGTAAGAAGGCAAAATCTTTATTCAATTAGATACTCAATATACAAGGATGCGACAATTGAGAAATTCTGCTACTAGATCAAAATATGATATTGACAAGCGGAATTAACCTATAAGTACTGTTAAGACATTTAATTATCGCAAAGGAACACGTAGGAAAAACGGCCGTAACCTTCAGCACAATTCGGTGTAATTGGAGTTGGAGGGAGTTGTGTGGGTGTCATATTGGAACACCTCCCTCGTTCTAGTCTCAAGGGCCTATAAAGTATACCGTGGTTGAGATTAACCTGAACCTCCGTATTCCGTTGGGACAGAGGTGCAAGGCTCATAACCCGAGTCACAAGAGATTGATATTTCCTTCAGTCAACACGATACCCATTCGATCATAACGTGGCTGTTTGATCCGCATCTATTTATCTTCGATATTTTATTCATCCTCTCCGCATTTAATTTACTTTTCCGATTAATTAGAAAACGGTTTCGAAGAACATCAGAATCATGATTCAACTTTCCATTAAACCGTTTTGTAAATATCTGTCCGATTCGACGAGGTTCCAATTAAAATCTCATAATCTGTAAATCCCAAATTTTAAACTCTCAATTCAATTAGGTTTAACCCAAAAAATTATAACTTCTCACAATAAACTAAATATTGGATTCTCTCATAATCTTATAACGTAATTTGAGCGAATTATTAGATGGATAGATGGTAACTACTTGGAAATCAGCAAAATTTCTGTAATACTACGAGCGGGTTTGTTCAATATTATAATATATCTATTTAATTGATTTCCAATACCTCATGGTCACATCCTAAGAAGGAAATTGCGGGTGTTGGTCACGTAGATCATACTTGTGTACCTTTTGTAACTCGTCCGTCCGCACCGAAGGATCCTAACGTTCTTTCCAACTGATAGAAAATAGCCCTTAATTCTAGGAACGTATTGTTTTTAAATTACGTTTTTAAAACTGCCCTGGCGTACAATTCAATCGTGGGCGAAAAACCATTATCCATTTAGTGAAATGCATGATAAAAACGTCTGCCAAGTGGGTGTGGCACATAGATTCCTCGTACCCAGAAACCGATTGTATAGATGATCCGATGCATAGTAGTTAATCTCAAAAAATCAAAACAAGTTAATCTGTAACATTCCTGAAAATTTCATTGAAATCGGATGGAAAATGTAGAAATTATGGCCGTTACAAGGAAATTCACGTTTGCGCATGCGCAGTGGCTACTATCAGTCCGAAGGTGGCGATTTTCATAGGGGACCATCTAAATACTAATCTGTAACATCCCTGAAAATTTCATTGAAATCGGATGGAAAATGTAGAAATTATGCGCGTTACAAGGAATTCTTGTCAGACACACAGACAGACAGACACGGAACCAAAATTGTTCAGGAAGGTCTGAAACGTAAAACGCGAGTGGAAATTTTGATTTTGGAGAACTTTCTTTTTTCATCCTTGAAAAGTGAAAACAAAGCTTCCGCTACCTTGGTAGACTCGGAAGCAAAATAAGACCGAGGGTGTAAAGTATTACGAAGTTGAATGTTTTACGTTTGAAGGGAGACGAAGGAACTGCTTATCCCGGTTTCCAGGACGGTTTCAAATACATACAGGTGAGATGTTGCTAAGGGGCATTCCAGCAGCACTCATCTCCGCCTGTTTGTGTGTGCCTTCCATGAAAGAAAAACTACTGACGAATGAGATAAGAGTGCGGTAGGAAGATGTAAAGGTGACGTAAGTGTGATCGACTAGATGATGGCTGAGCAATGATTCACTACTATTCATGTTGGTAATGAACTTCACAAGAGAATAGTACCTACCTAATGTTCACCAGCTCAATCAATGTAAGACGAAAAAGAATTTGTATTGACCAAATTTCTATCGACGAATCTCTTGTAATGTTATAGTTGTGTACAAGAATATCACTCGTGATCTTTTTTAAAATCAGAGTTTTCGGCGATTCTCTCGGCTGATGTAACTATAAATCTAATAACAAACGCTTAATGTATTAGAGAAAATTCGTTCAAATTATTGAAAATTGAAACTCGTACATTACTCATAACAATTTTACTATTAGTGGCAAATAAAATGATGTAACCGCGTCGTACTCTTACAGGTTTTCACTTTTATTTTTGGGTTATAATAAAAAGGTATTCAGAGCTCTTTTGGAACCTTGGTTGATTCAGCATGATGCAACGTCTTGTAGATATGAAATGCATGCAGTGCTGTACATTTTCAGGATTTCGGTTTAAGTAGTAGTTTCTAGATTAAACCATTAAGTAGATTCATTTTTTAAAAACCATTAGAAAAAATAAGGGTTGCAATTTTCCAAACGCCCTTCTCCAAAAACATTTGACATAAAAGTTGTACGTACATTTAAAATAGTACTAAACTTTTAGAATCTAATGCGACCACCCAGAACTGCGTAGGACTAACCGTTTGCTCCCTAGTTGGACAAATAATTAATCAGAAACACGAGTGTGAATACATATTTTTGTGTTAGGCTCATTCCAGTATTTTCATTGTATATTCATCGAGTATATATTTTTTTTCAAGTTATAGACATTTCAGGGTAGTTTCAAATTTGTGAGTACTGTGATGACTCAAATGCCTCCCATGACCGGGATGTGACATTTCAAGGGCATCTCCAATGCCATATCAATGCTGTCGTGTAATTCTGCTTTTGAAGCCGTGATAAGTTGTTAGTTAGGTTTTTTCGTGTGATTTGAGCCAGCATTTCGGGCATCTTGAACCTAACCAGTAATTACTCTTATTTTCGCTATTTTTCGTAATGAAACCGAGGGAAAAAAATATTTTCGTTTTCGGTCGTATCTCTAGACTTATTGTTGTGTTTTGGAATTAGGTTTCTATTATTAGGGCGTTCTCGGAGGTCCGTGATTTGAAGAGGAAGTTTTGAGTCTTGACACAAAACCAGAACACGAGCATTTTTTGAGGTTTTAAAAAAATTGTAAACCAAGGGATTGACTGTATTATTTTAACGGTTTGTGTGCCAAACCGACAAGGGTAGACTACTCTCATTCAGATAGTATTAAGATTTCCTTGAAATTTCCTGAACGAATGGACTTTTTTTATTTGGTGGTTCATTAATTCGTCAGTTTTCTTAAACTTCCTGTTATGTGTTAGCTCGAACCACCAGGTTAATGAGTGGCTGATGTCCCATGTTTCCGAATTTTAATTTCCCATTCGCTGTAATCAACCATCCAGGTGAGCTACATCACTTTTTTTCGCTTCCTATTTTTAAAATTCACGTTGATACTTTTCGTATTGTGTGAAGATATAATTTAGTTTGATTACAATAAAGTTGAATAAGGTTAAATTTAAAGTTGTGTGTAGGTTGTTTTCAAGCTGATATTGCGAGTATTTCCTGTTTATTTCTGTGCATTTTACCGTCATTTGCTCCTGGTCCATCAGTATACAATTAATATTCATGGTATCGCTTCGATGTCCTGGATCAACATGACTCATCCATCTAGTGAAATATGCAGTACATCAATATTTTAATTTCATGAGAGCTTCTTTGATGGCAGATCCATATTTTTGCTTAAAAGCAGATGAAAGTTACGAGCAGTGTCAGGCGTTTGCACTTTTATTCCTTTGAGCAATTTCTTCGTCCTTTGAAGTGGTTACTCTTTATTGCATTGGATCTCGTAGAATATTATTGCTGGCTTTCGACTGTTCTAATCCAAAAGCATAGAGAAGACAGGGAATGAAAAAGCATGTCATTCCAACCTTATGATACTGTGACACGGTTGTCCCCAGAAAGGGTTTTAGTGAAATGTAACTTACCAAATGCTTTGGGGATGTTTGATAATTTATCACGATGTGACAGATCAAAAGTAGAACTGTATAATGGGTTATCCGGAACTCAGTGCGTTGTTCATTCGATTGAATGAACTGAGATGGATTACCAAGTCACATTATTAAATTTCCATACCATCGGTTTCGTTTTAAATGTAATGTACTATAACGTGTCATGGAATTTTGACGTAAGTACATTCATATAACACAATTTCAACTAACATGTTTTTCGTTCTATATTTTAAGACATAGTCCAATGTTGAAATTAGTTGACTTTCCCAATGCATTTGTTTGGCTTGAGATCAAAAAGAGAGCAAAAAATTTTGAAGATCTCGGATTAGCAATCTGCATAATATATTATTATTGTAATTTTAGTGCATTGCCTCGGGTAATGAAAGGGTAATGCGAAATAGCTATAGTCCACGAATAATCGTATCCTCCCCCGTCCTGCTCCTTGTCCGTGTACCTTCGCATTCTTGTCTCTACGTGTCTAAAGAGGACAAAAATAAAACAGGAGCAGACAAACGAATATGTACTTTATTAATTGAAGGATTTAATTGTTTATTCTTCTCCCTCGCTCTCAAAAAGGGTTATGTGGCAGGAGGAAAGTTTTATCAACTGTTTCGGAAAATTGTATGAACGAATCACAGTCAAGACGTTAGCTTGAAACACAATGGATTTTATTGAATGGATTCTTTCAAAATTATCGCGTGAAAGCCTCTATAAAAGTTGTAATTACCTCTCCAAAATCTCGGCTGTTTTGGGAGTGATGAGGTGGGTTGGGACTAGGCCTTTGGTACCACTAATGCGACGATCGCTAATTCTGTCACAAACACGTTCTGTATTCATTAGCTCGCCCCGCATAAATTACTTCCAGCTCTCGACGCTTACTTTATGATGTAAATAGGAAAGACTGATGTGTTGGACTCGAGTGGACTGGCGCCGAAATATTTAGTCCTAGCTATTATTCAGCTCGCCTCTATGCTGAGGCAACGATGTTAATCAATTTCATTGGCTCTTACGAAACTATTCCATTAACTGTTCACACCATCCGTATGGTGTTTTTCTTCTTATATAGTAGTTCACAGTTTTCTTGAAAATAACGAGTTTATGTTCACAGTATTCAATTATTTGCCTCTCATTTGATTTAGGTTATGAACATCAGGTGCATACCTATTCTATTCGTCTACCTCTCATCACATAATATATGATGAGAGGTAGGCGAATACATACATATTATGTATGTTTACGTTTTAAAGTACCTATATAGAATCCAAAAATCGGGTGAAACTCGGCGGCAGGTTAGCTTATGGCTAAAACATGTTCCATGTTAAAATGTTCAGAAGTCCGTTCGCCATTCCCCGTACGCGGCACTTTGCCTTGTTCCAATGGACTCGAAGCTTTTGGTTATCGTCAATCACTTCTAAGGCGTAAAAGAAGGGGGGAGGGGAATGTTTTTCATGCCCTGGCTCCCTAAATTCCGATACACTGGTGTTGTTTTTTTCATTAATTTAAAATAGCGACTATTTTAAAGAATTTTTCGACACCATCCAAATCTCAGTAGGATCAACCGTTCGCCTAGTGAGGATATTTAGTTACCCAATTGGTAAATGATGTTCATGACTTTTTTCATCAACTCCGCAGTAATGTGATTGGTAGCAATTAATTAAAAAGCAGTGTTCATCACAGACGTGCGATCATTTTGAAAAATAAATCGTTATGTGGTGATTTGATGCGTTTTTCAGGTTCCGGTAGTCGTTTTTTAAATCATCGGCCGTGATGGTTCTGTGACGCTGAATGAATATGTTCGTATGAATATAATATTGAAATGCTCAACCGACCGACTGCTGTTGCTCAGGGATACCGCTAAATCTGGAATCATTATGAGCCGACGTTCTTACAGTTTACAACGCTCAACCGTTTCTCTTAAGCCCCTCGGATTACAAGTTGAACGCATTTAAAATAAACCAATTGGGATTACAGTAGGGCGAATCTTTCCATCAGACAAAGAGCTTCTCTGCCGTTCAATGATTGTCTTCCACCCCAACAAGGGATCCATTTCACACCCCTCTCCTTGCGTATTACGCACACTTTGATACAGTTCGTTTCTATCTCATGGGTAGACTATTATGTAATGACCTCAACTGTCTTCTTTGCGGAAACCATTCATACCCGCAGGGAAATTAGTAGTGCTATGCTAACGAGTCGCATACACAGAATACGTAGCTGGATCGAATAACAAGTTCAGTGAACTCAACAAAAATCTTCTTGATCAAGTTCATTTTTCATTATTTTGGTTTCGTCTCATTTGTTCAAAGATTTATTTTAAAGGACGTAACTTGGTTTTCAGGGAATGCAAGTGCTCAATGTGGAATCAAAGATTTATCACAATCTCGAAAAGTTGTCGAAAAGAAGTTGTAGTACTTATACACAATACAGAGTCTGGGAAATATTGTGGGAAAAGTAATTATTATGTGGAGTAATCATGTATGAAATTCTAGTTACATCACAGATTAGTTTTTTTTAAATGTTTTATTGGTTGCGCATCTGCAAGTGATACAATGTATCACTTGGTTATATGTCATATAACCAGTATTTTTACGATAACTTACATGACTTACAAAGATTTACATCGTTTCTAAATACCTCCTTGATAATATATTATGCTGTTTACTTATTATTAAAATATGTTCAAATTCAATGTATGTCCTTCACAAAACAATGCCTTCACAAAACGATGTTCGAAGGTTCGATCGATACTTGCAGATTAGTTAATGCAAATATTACCTAGGTTTGGCTTCAAAGCATTTGAAATGGCTTTAGATTATAGAATTGAATATTTACACAGAGTTTTCGTAAATTGCAAAATAGGAAAGATTCATTATTTGTATGTATAGTAACTATGAACGCGAAACATCAGGAATGCTGATATTGTCATAATAGTGGAGAGTGTGACATCGCTTTCTAGTCAGTATTCGAATGTCTAAAAGACCTGGTTTCAGATGAACCACTGCAGAGAACCACCGAGCGCTGAGTGGAGCTGTTACTTTGAAATACTTGGAGGTCACACTTTGAGTCGTTGCCAAGTTCATTAGGAAAGTAAATGAGTTACAGAGCAAGGGAGGCACGAAGACCACCCTTCATTCCCTCAACGGTCGCCACCACCACCATAAACGCAACTAGATCAAAAGACATGTCTCTTCTGACATTCTGAGCACATCACCTGGAAATTGTTTGATATTCCTACCGCTGCGACCATTCAAAGTTCAGGTATATACAAGATACGGTGGTTGATCTTGACAATTTCACGAATAACAACCTGAAAACTTCCGTCGATAAAAAATAATAAAATGTTGAAACACATGAGCGTGCGTGCATTTTAACACAGAATGTGTTTTTGCGATGACCTACCGAAAAAAAATCGTCACGAAAAAGCGACAGAAAAAACCGTTACGCGCCTTTTATAATGATTTTCACGTACAACCAAGCCGTTGGTAAGGAAATAGAACTCCCGCAGTGTTCATTACACAGAAATTGTTCACCATTCGTTGGAAAGCTCTCAATTTATATAGTATTTTTCTTGTAGTTACATATTTATTTATATAACATTTATAGGGTTTTAGACCAAATTAAATGTCTAACAATTATTTATTTTATTATTGCCAAAGACTCCACATTTATTATTGTTGTTTTTTATTTAACGGATGACTAGCATCGCAAAAACACATTCTGTGTTCCTATGATTTCATACAGAGTATGGAAAAAGAAATAAACCGGGGGGTGCAGGGGGGCGGAGCCCCCCGCCGAGGCGCAAAGCGCCGAGTTTATTCAATAATAAATGTTTAAATAATTATTATACTCAAACGTGGTTGTAATTGTTGGTTCCACGACTCTCACGTTCCATAATCAATATAGGCCTTTGGCAATTTCTAATAAGTTGTGTGTTGATGTGAATGGAGGTGAATTGAGCATTAATTAACTTCTACCAATAGTAGGCAGTGCATCTTAGGATTCCTATGAATACCCAAAGTTATTCTAATTAGTGACACATCATTATGCCTGTAATTCGTGCCTACAGTATGTTGTTGAATGGAGTGCACAATGCACAGCTTATCGTGCTAATACCACCAAGCAAAATCAAGAACCCACTCCATCGGTGTGTGATTTTCCACCTATCTGCTCGTAAGGGTGACGCATGCGTCCCCTCTCATTTGGTAACTCATATGAAATGCGCCTCCCAATGGGCTATCTGAATAATAGTAACCGTAGTAAGGGCAGGAGCGTTGAATGGTCCCAATACCGCTGAACGACTTGATTGGAGCCGTTTGTGTTTCTTGAACTGAAGTTGTATCCGAAACTGTCTTTGGTGTGTCGATAACGGTGTTAAGTCAAATTCACAATATTAGTAGGTTCACAAATTTGTTTTCATAACTGAATTCTCAACGTACTGTATCAAATCACATCACAGAAATCGCCTCCTTGGTACAGGAACAGACTCCGTTGGGACCCTTTCCCACTGGTATAGTTCGTGTTCTTTCAAAATTGTCTCATGACTAAATCCAGTAATTTCTGGAAACTCTCACGCCAAGGATAGTCAGTGATAAATTTGAAGTACTTATCCTGCGTTATGGCGTGCAGGATCAAGATACATCATAAAAAGTCTACCAAGTGGGTGTGGCACATAGCTTCCTCGTATCCATAACCCGTTTGTGTAGATGATCCGGTGGATGGTAGCTCTCAAAACATCAGTCTCACAGAACCTTGTACTACTCTAATAGGGGACCATCTACTCGTCAAACCCCTCAATCTTTTAAAATTTCATTGAATTTGGGCAGAAAATGTAGAAGTTATGGCTGAGACAAGGAATTCATATTTGAGCATGAGCAGTGGCTCATTCTGGGGGCGATGATTTTTATAGACGACCATCGACACCCCGATCCGTACGATCCCTGGAAACTTCATCGAAATCGGTTGGAAAATGTGAAAATCATGGTAGTTACAAGAAAATTCACCCTTTCGGAAGCTCACTGGCTACTATCAGTCCCGAATGATTATAGGTAGTTGGGGACAATCTACACCCAATCATCTGAACAATACTGGAAAATTTCATCAAATTCGGATGCGAAATGTAGAAGTTAAGACTGTTACAAGGAATTCATGTTCGCGCATGCGTAGTGGCAAATATCAGTCCGGGGTCGATGTTTTTCTTGGGAGGAATTTCAACGAAATCGGACTATAACTGCGTATAGTTTTGCCCGTTATAAGGATATCATGGCAGACACGGAACCAAAATTGTTTAGACAGGCCTAAAACTTTAACCGCGAGTGGAAAATTAGATTTTAGAGAACATTTCATTCCCAACTTTGAATAACGAAAACAATTCTTCCACTACCTTGGTAGACTCGGAAGCAAACTGTCACATCAAGTGGCTAATTATGATTGTTGAAAAAGACCACCAAAAGCTTTTGTTTCATTTATACTTTTGTTATGTTTATGAATGACTCACACTTGCCATACAACAAAATGTGCGAAGGGCTAATATTTGGAAATGTTTAACGTAGAGTTGGAAACATCCACCCCTCTTCCTCTTCCTTGAAATCTCTTCAGCTGGGGTTTTAATTTAAGATGGTTGACGCTAGGAGGAAAGGCGAAAAAAAGAACTGAGCTGCCCGAGTTAAATGAGCTTTCCTTTCTAAGAAGTCATCTTTTTTCACTCTGCTTTTATTACATCTCAGAAAGATTCGTTTCCGTTTATTTTCAACTCACGAACGCAACAGTTTCAATTAAGGTACCTGCCTGCTTGAAAAAAAGTTGGCCTTCAATTGGGACAATTTGATGAGTTCAGCAGTTCTACTCGCCTTCATTACCTTTACTGTACTCGTTTGAAATAAAGTTTTGACACATAGAAAATAAAAAGTACCACTTCAATTTCCAATGTATCTGAAACACTTCCAACTTTATTATCTTTTTTTCAACTTAGTGCCGATATTTAATAGGTACCGCACTAAATGGTCTGATCCCTCGTCAAAAACTTGTAAGTATTTGCACAGTAGTACACCATAATTGTTTTGTCAGTTTTCTATTGACTTGTGAACTTCTATTAAAAAAAAAGTGCAGTACCTAATTACTTACTCCGTTAGTTCTGAAAGTGCAGTATTTTATATTAGATACTCTAATGACTCAGTAGTTGCTCTGATGGAGAAAGCTAAAATTAATCTGTGGCGGAAAAAGATTACATATTTATCTACTATATTAGTGTCAGGTAGGTACCCGACCAATTTCTTCAAATTTTGTTATTTTGCTCCTCCCAAAGTCGACTTTTTCGTGGTGATGGAGGTGACCTACCCTTGGAGCATTTCTGCTTCTCCTCAAGATGTAGAAAGGATAGTGTTCAATGTTTTCATGTGCTCATTGCTAAGAGAATTTCGAAACTTTGTCCTCGAATGACAATTGACTTTTTTAAGAACATTTCGATTAGAGTTTTTCCGTCGTGCTCATTGACATTGCCGAGATTATTAGTCCTTTATACCCTCTACAATCCTGCGAGATCACAATCCAAGGGCGAAGTTTCTTGATGTTATTGGAAGTAACCAACTATTCGTTTCTTAGTTCAGTAAGTTTATCTTTACCTTCTATATCGTGAGTAGTCAGTGGGCGATCTTGTCGTTGCTGGCTATATTATAAATTTTATACATCCTTTGCTGACAATTAGGTACCTGAAGAATATGAATCACATTGGATGAATGTCAGTAAGAGAAGCCAGTACATCAGTACACAGACCATCAAAATCGTTGAGTTCCTTCGAGTGTTCTTGACTGCACCTTTCCAGGATATAAATAGCTCAGAGTGTGAAATGTGGTAGACTACAACAAAGCCCAGGATGAGGTTTATTTGCATTGGAAAACATCAGTATTGATGGTGCCAGGACAGGACGGGAATGGCTCTACTTGAAGTGGCTCACATCCTCCCCTCGCGCATCGTCGGCGGTAATATTACTTGAGAGATTGCATGGGCGGGTTTCTACCCTCAACCAGAAAGGAGTGGGGGAAAAGGAGCCTCGAGGAAACAAGTCACTATTCTTCTCATTTTTCTTTGTTTTCCCCGTACACTGCCCTTCTTTTCCACTCCAGATTTTTTCCTCTCTTTTTTGTGGGGTTATTTTCCAAGGGATGTGTATGAGGAGCCGGAGGACCGTAAGGAATATTAGTCAGAACGGTATTGCGAAGCTCACTCTTCACCAGTTCTGCTGAACCCTCGGTGTAGCTTCGCTTCATCCAGCTGAAAAGAATGACTGTCTTTCATCTTCTAAGGTGTCACCTCTCAACAGCAACGTTGGCGGTGTATATTAGAGCAGATTTATTACTGGTGAAGTTTGTGGTGCAATCTGATAGTGGGTTTTCCGAGGAACCTGTAGCAGGAACCTGCTGTCCCCGTTCGAGGGAGTTGAATGTGTGAGATTGGAATCGGTTAGATGGGAGCAAAGATGACAGTGACGTAATAACTAAGGTTGACAGAATTTAAAAACTGCGCGTGTCACTCTTGGATTCAATCCAATTATTGCAACTAAACTTACACTCCTTCGGTTTACCGCTATGTTAAGTTTGAAAGAAGTGAAAAAGCAATGCCTTCACGCCTTGTCATTCGTGGGCGACTAAAGAGTCGGTAGTATCCACAGTACTCGTCCAGAATCCTTGAGAGATTACCTGGGCTTCGTGCTGATTTTTTTTTTTTTTTTTTTTTGTTTTTTTTTTTTTTGGTTCATTAGTTTCAATAATAAGCCTTTGGAATCGAGCAAGAAAAAATAGTTTAACCCCCTTCAAAATTTGATGTTTTACGTTTCAAGTTACGTGGAATCCGAAAATCCAATAAACAATTTCCCGTCCGTCCGCCGTACGCGGCACTTTTCTTAGCAACACTGGACCGATTTGGTTCAGATTTTGTTCATTTGGGGTCTAGCTGTGCCGCGAAGCTTTTGGTTGATGTCAGTCACTTCTGAGGGGTGGAAATTGAGGGTTGAAATTTTCAAGAGTGTCCTAGCTCGAAAACTCTCGAAATAAAGGTATCGTTTTTTACCAATTTTAAATACTATTGAATTTTTAAAAAACTGAGACCACCCGGAGCGCTGTAGGACAAACCGTTCGGTCCCTACGAGTACTTAAGGTTTTTCCTTCGATAAAACAGAATCACGAGTGTGAATCACAAAAGAAGTCTTATCTCCGTTCAAATTTTATCTGACTAAAATGCGATCGCTGTTCATTTCTTCGATTTGTATTCAGTTTTGCTTTCTGAGCAACCAGTAATCAAATTTCCATATGAAGCTTCTATTTTTCGAATCGAGTGTGAAGCGTTTAGTTCTTCCTAATAAACTTGATTGTGAAGGTGTGAAGGCAGTATGGTGTGGTTGGTAGTACCTACCAATGGTTGGTAGGTAAAAAAAAGTTGGTGGGTAAAAAAATAGGCAAAAAAAAGTTGGTACTTAAGTAAAAAAATGCTGCAAATCATTGCCCAAAGGTCTATGTATTATTAATTAAGTAATATTAATGTAATATTAAGGTTTATGTATAAATCACCTTCTGTGTAGAGCCTTCCCTACCAACCATAGGTACCTACTACCTACTAGGGCGTTTTTGAAAATTTCAACCTTCATTTCCATTTGGTTGGTGGTTGAGGTTGAAATTTTCAAAAATGCCCTTGTAGGTAGTAGGTACCTACGGTTGGTAGGGAGGGATCTATACAGAAGGGTGATCTGTATAGAAAATAATAAACCTTTGGGCAATGATTTGCAGCGTTTTTTCTATTTGTCGATAAAATCGTACGAATGGCATTTTTCTTTAACATAATGCAGCCGTGCTTCATTACGTGGTGAGAAGGAATTCGTCATGACGGAAGCCAGTAGTTTCAATGAGGGAACAATATTGCGAATCCCATCATTTGGTACCGCAATTCAGGGAGAATGGGGCAGCATTTTTAGGTTACGCTAGGATAAAAATATCTACCGTCGATTTTTTTGTTTAACATACTCGTATTGAAGGATACTCAGTCATCAAGTTACCGACTTTCAAAGGCCCGTAGGGAATGAGGAAATATTGATGTTGACAATTAGGTAATTATGCACGCAATAAATTATAAAACTGTTTATCATTCAATAGTTTACCAGTTATTAACTTACATTATTTAGTTTTTTTAATTTTCAACAGAATCCTTAACTGAGCTCACTTCCCGAGAAAGCTCCCTTACCAAAGTACTTCGATACTCGTTCTTAACCCTCAGTGTGTCTATGCCTCCCAGCTTTCTAAAATTTGAGGGAAAAAATTGTATCTTCGTCTTCCCACCTTGCTGCCATTCCAACCAATAACGATGGCTCTAAGCCACCCCACAACAATTTTTAAAATTTCGAGAAAAGGTGGTAGGTATCACATATGTAACTTTGCCAAAATAGGGTTTAGTGTAGACACCCGGTATATAATATTATGAATGATAATATTAAAAGTGTCATTTCAAACAATATCTGACCCTAGGCTAAATATTTCAAAAAATTCCTAAATTCCATACATAATGCCAAACGACACGTCAAGTTTGCTGACCAGATTTTAGTGGAAATTTAAACCCTAAACGTATTACTGTACTGTACATCAAAGGTCTAATGTGATGGTGTATTCGAAATCAGCGTTAGGTCTTCTATCTGTAGTAAATTTGTCATATTTCATAAATCGTAAAAAACGTTTTGGTCAAACTGTTGTAGTTCTTAAATTCGAGTTTGATGAAGTTCAGCAGACAGGTAGGAACTCTTGGCCCACATATGCAATGACTCTCTCAACAACTCTCATCCCTCTTCCACAGACGAACCTACATCGAACTAGTGAAGCGAGGTGGACCAATCTTTCCAACAGAAAGAGAACGCACAACAACCGCTTCCTGCGTTACAATGGGTGTGTTCAACCGACCGAACACTACAGCTACCGCTCGCTGATTTTTAAGAAAAATCTACCTACCATTGTTTGTTCACTCTCCTCTCTCTCTCTCTCGTTGTAGTCTCTCTTTTAAAATTTACAGAACATAATAAAATCCTTTGGGATATTTTTGGGATATTTCTGGTAGACCTGAATAATGTGACAACTCTAAAAAATGTCATTTTGTGAAAATTGGCTTTGAAAGTTTTCAGTTTTCAAGAAGTAGGGATTTTTATCATTTAATGATGATTTACTATTTGTTTTCATTTGTTTTCTGAACGTTATGAGCGTCACGTCATGAAGGGGTTGCAAGCGTCACATTAAGATATAAATAAATAGCGAGGCTAGAAAAATTGTTTCTGGTGGAAAAAAATGACGTAAAATTAAATCATCTGACTGTAGAACCGTAGGGCTAACGTCCGCGGTCTCTCTCTCTCTTTCTCTCTCTCTATCATGCATTCAATAGTATTGACCATGATCTCGCCCTTGCCATACTCAAATCCATTTGTTGCAATGAGGCAGCTGGCAAATGGTTTAGGTCCTACCTAACAAGCCGCAAACAATGTGTGAGGCTAAAACCGGGAAGGGAGTCTTCGTGGTTAGAACTTGAGAGAGGTACGCCTCAAGGCACCACTTTTTCGGCTTTGATATTTATTCGTTACAAAGAGCATTGAATGGATGTATTCGCTATATATGAAATTTAAAGTACGACGACAGTATCTACGATAAGTTTCGGAAGTTAAACATCCTCAAAATAGCTGAGTTATTAAAATATGATGTACTCAAAATGATGTTTAAAGTTACAATTACGAAGAAACCCATATACCTTGCTGAACAATATAATACTTTCTTTCAAATTCATATCGTAGGGACAAGAAATAAACTTTTGAACTACAGGTTACCAAAATGTCCGAATACTGCCAATCATCAATCATTTATAGTTCAAAGTATCTCCTTCTATAATGAACTTTCTTCCGAAGCTAAAGAATTAAAAAGTTTTAATAAAAAACCTATGCTAAGAGGAGACATTTATAAAATGTAAACTAAAATTGTGAAAAAATGATCATTTCCATTTCATAGAGAAGTGTTGTCAGTCGGAAGTTTATATTCGTTTTATATTTTTATTTTTATCCTGTACGACACTCAATGTTAAATGTACTTACTAACTTCTGGTTTGGTGTAAGAGAGGTCGAGTACGACCTAATCTCGCCAGAACTACAAATAAAGACGTTTTCAATTCATTTCTCTCTCTATGAACTTGGTTTCTCTTAATAGGAAACTTTCCTGTTGGTTGAAAGTTTTTATACCGAGGTGTCTTATTGGAAAATTCCTCTACAATTTATTTTAATTTTGATTTTTTAAAATTAAAGTTTTGAATTGTCACAGTTTTGAATTATAAAAGTACCTGACTTTTTGAAAAGCAGTCCCAAAATGAGAATATCATTGTGAGTTCTCCTTCAACTTTGGTATACGTATCCACAATATACAGGTTGAGTAATTCCCGAAAACGCAATTATTGATTATCTTCTCCCATCAATTATTCCAACTGGTACTTGAATGAATTTATTCAAGACAATCTTCACTTCACAACCATCGTTACCTTAGCAACATCATAACATACAATTGTTACTGTAGTGTATAACATCCCCCCTTTCATGCATATTCGTTTAAGTACGTTGGGCTGCGCCTTGTCCTTGTCGATCTTCTCGGAACATCTCTATTCCCATTCCCTTCTTCTTGACTTCCTTCGTGTGCGACCTCTCCTCTGGGTTTTATATGAATTTCATTTCTCCGTATCCTGGTTCCTCGCTCTGTGACTATAGTATATGATCTGTTCCCTTCTGCCTTTTCTATGATCCCTTTCTCCCATTCTCTATCCTCCGGTTTCTTCTTGTAATATACCTTCTCCCCCTCGTTCAGATCTCTTCTCTTCACCGTCTTTCTGTCATAATACTTCTTGCTCTCTCTTCTGCACTCTCCTATTCTCTTCTGGACTTCCTCCTGTTCAATCACTTTCGGTTGCTGCTCATACACTGGTAGATCGCATCTCAACCACCTACCGAAGATCCTCTGTGCTGGGCT
The DNA here is from genome assembly GCA_009739505.2 of Apolygus lucorum. Classification (NCBI taxonomy): domain Eukaryota; kingdom Metazoa; phylum Arthropoda; class Insecta; order Hemiptera; family Miridae; genus Apolygus; species Apolygus lucorum. The sequence goes on along the minus strand of CM019177.2, from coordinate 39,101,716 downwards.
GTATCCAGTTTTATTTGGTGTATTTCTCCATACCAACAGGTTCTTGTACACATCTTCCCCTGCCGCTACACTTTTCAATATTAGGTTCTTGGCTATCTTCACTGCTGCTTCTGTTTTCCCATTTCCTTGGTGATGTTGCGGACTACAGTATTTTACTTCGAAACTCCACTCCTGTCCAAACGCGCGAAACTCCTGGCTGTCGAAATTCCCTCCTCTATCTACAATCACTGTTTTCGGTACCCCATGTCTGCTAAACTGCTTCTTGCATCGTTGCACTGTTGATTTCGTTGTCCAAGTATCCATTTCTTCCACTTCGAAATAGTCCGAGTAGTGATCTACCAAAATTAGGAAGTGTCTTTTCTTTTGCTTGACTGTGCACTCGAACAAATCCATACCTATTCGTTCAAATGGACCCTTTGGTATCTCGTGGGACATCATTTCTTGCGGTCTCTGGTTTGCAGCATGTTTCTGGCATATCTCACAACTGCGAATTGTGTCTTCCAGCTCTGCATACATTCCTGGCCAGTATACTAATTCTTTTGCCAGTCTTGTTGTTCTTTCTATTCCTTGATGCCCTGCGTGCAGTTTCTGTCTCAATTCTCTCCTCAATTCTTTTGGAATCACTATTTGTTTTCCTTTTAAGATGAGTGACCCATCCAATACCAACTCCTCTCTGTAATTCCAGAAGGGAGCTGATTCCTTCGCTTGCGTTCTTTTCTGAGGCCATCCCTCCATAATCGTCTTTCTTAAAGCTTTCAACTCCTCACTTTTCTCAGAAGCTTCTCCTATCCTCTTCAATGTATCCTCTGTTACCTTTCCCTTCGGCATTCCTTCTTCCCACATTCTCTCCTGTTCTTCTGCTCTTGGCGAAACCTCCTCTATTTCCCTTAGTATTTCTTCGATTCCATAAATTTCATGAGATTTCTCAACGTGTCTCGTGCTTTCTGGAGCTCTTGACAACGTATCCGCGAGGACTATCTCTGACCCTCTCGTGTATTTCAGCGTGATGTTATACCTCTGGAGCGCAAGTATCATGCACTGTAGACGTTTTGGCACCTTGAGTAACGGTTTCTTGAATATATTCACCAGTGGGCTGTGATCTGTTTCCACCATGACGTCGCTTTTCCCACAAATATACTGGTCAAATCTGTGGCAAGCATACACGATCCCCAGCATCTCCCGCTCAATCTGTGCGTAATTTCGTTGTGTTTCTGATAGTGTCTTAGAAGCATATGCCACTGGTAAACCTTCTTGCATCAGCACCGCTCCAACTGCAAACGACGATGCGTCTGTTTGAATTACCACCGCCTTGTTTACATCATAATATCTCAGTGTTGTAGCTTCACTTATCGTTTTTTTCAACTTCTCAAAGGCCTTCTTCTCAGTTTCTGTCCATCTGAATTCTACTGTGTCTTTTGTTAGTTCTCTCAATACATGCGCTTCTTCAGCTAAACGTGGAATATATCTATTCAAATATGTGACCATCCCCAAAAATCTTCTGACTGCTCCTTTGTCTTCTGGTTGCGGCATGTTGTTTATCGCCTCCACCTTTTCTTTGTCTGGCTTCACTCCCTGTTCCGTAAGTATATGCCCAAAAAATTTCGTTTCTGTTTTACATAGATTTAATTTTTCTTTATTCAGTTTTAGGCCTTTTTCTCTCAACTTCTCAAACAATTTTTGCAAGTTTTCATTGTGGTCTTTCATTGCTTTCTGTTTCGTCTCTCCCCTACCTACGATAAGTATGTCGTCTGCTATCACTGCGCATCCAGGAACCCCTGTTAGGATTTCTAATATCCTTTTCTGGAATACTTCCATGGCAGTAGTGATCCCAAATGGCAATCTTAGAAATCGATACTTTCCGAATGGAGTCCAAAATGTTGTAAGTTTACTGCTTTCTGTGCTCAGTACCAGCTGCCAAAACCCCTTTCTTGCATCCACTGTCGTGAACACTTTAGCGTTCGTTAACTGAGGCAGAATCTCCTCTACTGTTGGTAACTGTTGTTTTGTATCTTTTAGAGCTTCGTTCAACCTTCTTGGATCCAGACACACCCTGATTTTGTCTCCTCTTCTCACAATAGTTAGATTGCTCACCCAATCAGTAACACTTGGCTCTTGCGTTATGATTCCGTCTTTCACCATCTGGTCCAGTTCTTTCTTCAGTAACGCTACACACGGTAATGGTATGCGTCTCGGTGTCTCTTTCACTGGCTTCATATCCTTGGCTACTTCTAGTTCTACCTCTCCCTCCAGTTTCCCTATTCCTTGGAATATATCCTCATACTCTTCCACAATCCGAGTAGCTTCTTCTTTCCCTTGTTCTCCTGTTTCTTCAATTTTTTTACATACTTTAATCAATCCAAGGTCTTCACATGCTTGTGCTGACAATATTGGTACGTGGTCATATTCCACCACTTCGAACTGTAACGTGTACCTTTTCGCTTTGTGCATAATGTCAACGTGCATGGCACCTCTTGGTCTCATGATCTCTCCCCCAAACACTTTCAACCTCGTCTGCGTTCGTTTTAATTCTAATTTCTCTACTCCCGTCAATCTTTTTGCGGCGTCCACCCCCATTACGTTGCAAGTGGCCCCTGTGTCAAGCTGAAATTCTTGCTTGACAACTCTATCGTTGTTTTGTACTACTCCCAGCTTTACCGTTATTGTTCGCTTTCCTCCTCCTATCGCTAACAGTTGTTCCTCCTCATTTTCCATCTCCCTGTCTTCCTCATCTATTGCTTTTACCTCTTGTTTCCTACCGCGTCTGTAACAAACTCGTGCAAAATGTCCTCGTCTCTTACAAAAACTACATACCTGTTCTCTGGCTGGACATTCTTCTAACTTCTCGTGGTACGCCAATCCACAGTACGAACACTTCTTCCTTTTCATCTGATACTCTTCTTTTCTCTGTGTATATCCACTCCACTGTCCTGGCTTGTTCTGTATCTTCATCACTTCTTCCGTTCTTTCAGATATCTCTTTTAGCTGTTTTTCTGCCGTTTCACTTGCGATGCATATATCTATAGCTTCCGTCAGCGTAATGTTTTTCCGTAACCATAACTTTTCTTGTACTTTTGGATCCTTTATCGAACATATTATCTTGTCCAGCAGCAGCTCGTCTTCTATTTCTCCAAACTTACAAGTTTTTCTCAGCGTCTTCAGCCTTAAAAAATATTGCGCGTACGTTTCCATTTTTTCTTGCTTGGCGATGTTGAATTTGAACCTCTCAAAGCGTTTGTTTATCTTATGAGTTAAGTTCTCTTTCAGTTTCTCTATCACCCCCTCTGCGGTTTCATCCTCTGTTTCCGTTTGTTGTATTTTCTCATACACTTTGTGCATATCGTTTCCGATCACTGACAACAAAATTGCCACGCGCACCCTTTCCGGATACTCTTCCAGTCCGCTGGCCACCGAGTAGTTTTTCCACGCCTTCTCAAAATATTCGAGATTTTCCGCTATGTTTCCTTCCAGTGATACTGGAGCTGGTTGAGGAACGGTCCTCAACTTTGGTAACTTTTTGTTCCCCCGTCGTCCATTTCCTTCTTCTTCCCGGTTACCCTGCTGACTCCGGAGCTCCTCCTCAAGTTCGCGTTGCCTTTCGGCCAGCCTTTGCAGTTCTCTCTCCACTTTCTTCATATTATCTAATGTTTTTCACCTGACACCATGAAATAAAGCTACATTGGTTTGATCCAGAACACGAATGAATGAATTTATTCAAGACAATCTTCACTTCACAACCATCGTTACCTTAGCAACATCATAACATACAATTGTTACTGTAGTGTATAACATTGTCATACTTATACTTTGTACGAAATCCGGTTGAATTTTGGGGAAGAATTAGTCGAAGGAGGGTGTCATATTTTGAGTGAGTCCCTCGTATTATTCTCAAGGTATTATTGGGTCCTGAGGTAATAAAATAAAATACCTATATCGTGTAATTTGATTTTTAAAATGGTTGACGTTCGATTCTGATTTTCTTCTTCAAATTGGTGATATCGAAAGAAATAAATAGTTACCGTCAACTATGATATTCCTTCCCTTTGATGTTTCATCAGCTTTATCTGCAGCGATCACGACAGCAATTTCGTTGAAATACGGACTATTTTACTGATTTAGGTGAGAGCCGGCGAAGCAACCGAGGTGACAATTTTCACTTCATGAATGGGTTGATTACCAAATCCTCTTTCTATCACGGATTTTAGTTATCTGACATGATGATTATTAATACGAAGCATTGTCGGCAGCTATTTCATCAATGCTACATCATCAGTTTGGCTACAATTGCAACGTATTCAGGCTTCATTGTCATCATTACCAACGAAACAAAACTGCAGGAATGTTGCTGAATACTCACCCTTGGTAGTAAACTCCCAACACTATGTTCACTGATATCGAATGATGGGATGGTTTGACTGGTATTTTGTTGCATCCAACAGACGTCATCGTCTAGGAGTTCATCCATTCTAGGCGATCCGTCGTCTAGGCGATCATTCATTCACATCTTTCGCGTAACTTAATTTCATGTAGAAGATATTGAAGATAATATCAGAGAAGGAGATAGACGCGTCATGTAAAAGGGAGAAATGGAGTGTTGTTTCATTCGTTTCGTTCTTTCATTCACATCTTTCCAGTAACTTAATTGCATGTAGAAGATATTGAAGATAATATCAGAGAAGGAGATATATGCGACATTGAAAACGGAGAAATGGAAAGTGTTCAAGTTGACGAGTTGGGAACCCATAAGAGTTTTCGTGTTTCCATATGTGTGGACCAGGGGGAAGAAGAAGGTTCGAACAGTATACCAACAGGCCTAAACTCCTCGTGTTTTGCTCTGTTCATTCTATAGCGTATGCCGCGCCGTTCGCCTCTTCAACGTGTCTCTAGGGGATGTAACAATCCACTACCCCGCTGTCTTTAGCTCTTTCCCGCCGGAGGGATTATAGGTAAAGTTGAACGCATTGTGGCAGAACTCCTTTGGTGACCTGTCACGCGTTCTCTTCTGGATCTTTACTTGTTCTCATTCAGAAAGTACTTTTCCTGAAAGGCTCATTCCCAAGAGAATCTATCCGCCTCAGCCACGAATTTCGATAGACATCATTTATATTTATATTATTGCTTCCGAGTCTACCAAGGAAGCATAGTTTTCAAGGTTGAAAAAAAAAGTTCTCAAAAATCAAAATTTCCACTCGCGTTTTACTTGTGTCTGTATGCCTGGCTATCATGAAATACTTGCCACAGCCATAACTTTTCCTCGAAAAAAAAAAAAAAAACTGCCGTAACTTCTACATCTCCGATATGATTTCGATTCGTGCTAGTCTGTCTGTGTCTGCCATGAAATCCTTGCCACAGCCATAACTTCTACATTTCTCACCCGATTTCGAAATTTTCAGGAATTGTGCGAGTTGGGTTTGGGGATGGTCCCCTATGATAATCATAGCCCCCAAATTAAAAGTATTTTGTGCGCATGCGCAAACATTAAGTCCTTGTAACATCCATAACGTCTACATTTTCCAACAATATTCAGATTTAAGTAGTGTGGGTTGACGTGTGGAGTCGCCTATGATTGATGTTTTGAGATTAACTACTATGCATCGGATCTTCTAAACAATCGGGTTATGGATACGAGGAAGCTAAGTGCGACACCCACTTGGCAGACGGTTTTTTCATTTTTATTGTGGGGGAAATCTACCTGACAGTGGGATACAAGAAAGTGGAGGGAGTCTTGGTCCAATTGCGATTTGCGTTCGTAGAAAAGCTGCAAATTATTACGCATAGGTTTATTATTTCAGCATATAGATCACCCGACTGCATAGAACTCAGTTTTGATTTATTATTTTCCATAATGAACCTTTGGAATCGACAAGAAAAAAAATGTTTAACACCCCCTCAAAATTTGTTGGTTTACGTTTCAAGATACGTATAATCCAAAAATCGAATACGGCGTTGGCCGTCCGTCCGCCGTACGCGGCTCTTTCCCCACTCAGCATTGACCGATTTTGATGAAATTTGGTACGTAAACTCGATTTGGGGTCTAGTTGTGCCCCGAAGATTTTGGTTGATGTAAGCCACTTCTAAGGGTTGAAAAATTAATTCTGAAATTTCGAAAACTCCTTAACTCAAAAAAATTATAAAGGTATTGTTTTTTCGTCAATTTAAGATAGTATAGAGTTTTTCGAATTTTTTGAGACCACGCGGAGGCCTGTAGGACAAACCGTTCGCTCCCTACGGGAATTTAAGGGTTGGACGTACAATAAATCAGGAACACGAGTGTGAATCGCAAAAGAGGCCCAATCTCAGTTCAATTATAGCTGACTGAAATGCGATCGATGTTTTTCTTCATGTTGGATCGTTGGTGGCTTTGCAGACGATTGATCTATATGGAAAAATAATAAACCATTATGTAATAATTTGCAGCGTTTTCCTTTAATAATACCTACCATACTCTTGCCTTTATTTAAAGAGCTCTGGACCGCGGGTTCCAAAACCCCTTCCCTGCCAAGAGGTGGCAACGTTGCAAGGTGCTCACCTTGGGGTCTCAACTCACAACCCTTCGCGGTCAAAACCCATCATCCCTCTTCCTTCTTCCTCTTCTATCAACATACAATTTAATTATTTATCGTTCGGTGAACATTTTTTGTAATTGAAATTCGTAACGTATTCCTACTAATTATTCTGATGAAAATGAGTCCAAATTTCCTGTAATTCGGCGAAGAGGGCGTAATTCGTTTGGGTGGATTGGCCGGGAGAGGGCTGCTGAGTTTTAATCGTACCTGCCTCGAGTTTATACTCGATATGTTCAATTTTTCTCGCTGATCACGATTTTGGTGATGGGATGATCGAAATAATTTGTGAATCAAGTGTGCATTTGCAGAAGAGGGTACACTGTTGGGGGGTTGGGGGGGTTCACGGGCGGGGGGGGGGGGGGTCGCGCAGGTATACCTCGACCTTCCGCTGGGGCTCGGATTCTTGCAGCGATGCCGAACCTTCGGGGCCTTCAAAAATCCCAGAGCTCTTTAAATAAAGGCAAGAGTATAGCAATAACATCGCTATCCGAGAGTTGTGAGTGCCTTCATTACGAATTTGATTCTTGATTACTAAGGACGCACAATTGAGTACAACCCAAAACTCATTTCAATAAAACCTTACTATGACAGCATTTGGTCAGCCGAAATTTGAACGGAGATTAGGCGGAGATAAGTTCTCATAGGGGGTGAACGTTCGATCCGACATGTACAGTCTCATTAAATTAGAACAATTCAATTCTATTTTAGTTGTTGTAAAAAAGTACCTTTATATGAAGACTTTCGTGCTAGAGCGTTTTAAAAATTTCAACCCTTAGTCAAACAACTCTTCGCGGCACAACTACACCCCAAATGGAGCCGATGTAACAAATTTCATCGAAAACGGTCCATCCTAACTCGGGAAAGTGTCGCATACGGCTTAAAGCGGACGGCGGACTTCTACTTATTACGGTTCCACATTTTTTGACTCTACGAATCTTGAAACGTAATCCTTCAAATTTTAAAGGGAGGTTTAGAAAAAATTTAAGAAGAAAATAAACCAAAATAAAAGCTGGAAAATTATTACGCGATTTATTATTTTTGCATCAGAGAGTTGTGCGGTTTAATTCTGTTGTTTTAAATAAGTAACAGAGGCGTTAAACAAGACATATGATAGGAAAAATACTGGGTTGATTGAAGAGTGGAAATTCCTCTTCTTGGAGGTCAATTCCTAACTTCTAATAACTTTTTTCATATTTCAGTTATTCACTGAGAAACATCGACATGTGCTACATTAATACTGATTTCTGAATTCTTATGAATTTCAGAAGAAATAGAGAGAGAGATATTTAATTTTATGATGATGGAAGTTCATGAGGTGGAATTCACTGAGCCGTTGAAGACACGTGATTTTCCTTTCAACAAAAGGGACTATATTGAAAGAAGTTTCGTTCGAGGTAACATTTGTATTTTGCAAGGAGAAAACAAATGACTTCCATTGTTCGGCATCTCTGTCATGTTTCATTACCACCGCTGGAGGGTTTGAAAGCTTTCAGTGGGAGTAAATACCGGATAATTACACGTGTTTCCATCATTTTACATGCTATTTTATATCCGGCTCGCCATAACAATGGATGTTTATCTGGAGTGGCACTGAAGTGGTACGACAAAGCTTGGATATCTAGTTCTCTGATGGTGAGAGGAGAGTTGCAAAGTACGCCGTTCTAACAGGCCATGGAGGATAGCACTTTAAAAGGCGGAAAACGATTAAAAGTGGTCATTAAATTAAGAGTCACGTTGAAGCCTTCGGGCTCTAATGGCTGCTCTACGCGTTTCGCAGGAATGGGTCGCTCCTTTTCCCCTTCCACCCTTGAAAGAAGGAATCGACTCTAAATTTTCGCTTCTTATTGAGTCAAGAGGATACTCATCCAAACCTGAGTTGAATTTGAATCACCTTCATTGCCTAGTAAATTCGTCCAGAATCGTGTACTGCCTGTTTCCTCCATAAATATTTACTAATTGCTTCTCGTTATACTGCATCGCTAAAATTGTAAATCATATAGCTGTAAACATTCAGCAATGTTGCAATGGATTTACATGGGCAGTTTTCTACATTGTTCTTGGAGAATAAATTACGCTTCTATGATGGTGAGTCAATCCCAATTTTCATAATCGGAATCAAGGTCTATCAAGGTAGCAAAAGCATTTTTTTTCAGTTATGGAAAGAAAAAAACATTATCCAAGTTGGTTAAGCGGTATAGCTCACACGTATGTATAGAATTCGTTGCAGTAATAATGACTGATCGTTGTATCAGGGAGCAATACTACTGTTCTCCTCAATGTTTATGTATCTTGACCCTCTCCGACTTTCATCGATCCCAGAGTGATGATATCCTCTGCGCATGCGTATCTCTCATTACCCAATTGTTATAGACCAGAATTTTGGATATTCTCAATGAATTTCGTCATTATCACCACTGCGCACTTGAACGAGGAATTTTCTTCCCAATTCTGAATTATAGTTCCAAAGGAGGGTCTTTCAGAGAGCTGCATTATGATGGATTGCAATTATTGAAAGTGGGTGGAAGAAAAAAGTAAGTAAAACGAAGTGATTACAGAACTGGACCATTTCTACCTCGTTCCTCGCTGTAACGTCATTTAGTTTTTAGCCTTCACAACTATCACTCGTTTCTTTGCAACTATTCGGATTTAGGAGTGAACGGGGGTGCTAAATCCTATTTTCAGCCAAGACACAAATTCCAACTCACAATACTCTCCCATTCTTCTGAATAAGTTGAATTTGTTACAGTTATATCCTCATTTTAATGACATTTTCCAGTAGTGTGCGGGTTGTGCCTTAGGTGGACTTTGTAGCCCTCATTATGACACTCCAGACAATATCTGTACCAAAAGGGGATCTAAAAAAATTTAAATTTGAGCAACTTGTTAACAATTATCCTAAGATAGGATGAGTTCGTTTGACCGAATTTATATAGTAATCTCGGAAGTCAGATTGTAATTCTTTCACATTTGATCTGTTAATATATACTCCTGCTCAAAATTAGTGCACTACCATCTATTTCTTCGTTTGCCCCCTTATTTTTTCCTTTATCAAGTTTTTATCTATTTGTACACATTGTTTGCAAACTCAGGAGAAAAATGTAACCAAAAAAGGCACAAATTTGCGAAAAAAAATATGTTTTTAATGAATTATAGAAAAATGTACTTCTTGCGGTAAAATTATAAAAATTGAAAAAAAGGTATGAATTATGCCAGTTTAGCTTTTCAATACTTGGTATTACCTCCTCTAGCTAGGATGAGGGCTTGCAGCTATCGACCGATGCCTCTAATCAAGTTTTGGATATCTTCCTGGGGATATTGTCCCATTCCTCTTTCGCTGCTGTTTCCAGCTTCTGAAGATTGTCTGATGGTGGATCTCTGGCTCGAATTCTTCTTTTCAGCATGTCCCAAACATGCTCTATCAGATTCATGTTTAGGCTCCTTGGTGACCAGTCCAGGATACAAAGTTTATAAGGGAAGAAGGAAAGAGATAAACGAAAAAATGGATGGTGGTGCGCTAATTTTGAGCAGGAGTGTATATACAAGTCAAAATTGCTGTTTATGAGGTACCCAATGAAAATCACAAATTCAGGTGAGAAGATCGAAGCGAAATTTCCCATAACGAGCCAAAGGAAACGAAAATGTCTTTGTTCGCACTGTTTTTTCAATGCATCATCCATGATAATGCCAGAATGATTGATGTCTCAAATGTTGTTTCAAGTTGGATCCTCCGAAATTTACTGTTCCAGATCAGAAAAAATCCTTTCATCTTTGTTATATTGAAATGTTGGGGAGATGGAGAAAAATTGGTAGGTACCCCATTCCGTTTTCCATCTTTTCATCGCTCCTGAATATATACCGAATTTCCATTGGCAAACGAGGTTAGCGTTAATTGAGACCGAGGGGATAGAAGGCCATGGAAATGGAGTAATTTGAATGTGAATGAATTAATTATAAGCGCTTTTGGACCCCCCACGGGGAGAAATGATTATATATTCCCGATAGGATCGTCGGAGACTCCCTGTCGATGAAAAGGCAGAAAACACCCTCTCAAAAGTTGGTTGGTTAGGAGAATGAGAAAGATCGAAAAAGGGAATAAGACAAGAGAAAATAAATGTATGGAGATTGGATAGAAAGAGAACAGGAGAACAAGAAATTAAATCTCTAGAGGAAGGGAAAACTCTCTTTTCTCGAAGAATTAAAACCCATATCTAAAATTTATCACGTAAATAGAATAGCATTGGGTTGTTTGAAGTTTGACGAAGTGGGAAGATTCTTTTGGAAATAAGCGAATACAAGAGGAGGAGGGTTGCACCACCTAAATATTGTGTCAGTGCGTACATATTTTTTGCGGCTACTTTTCCTTTACATTATTGTTTATAATTTTCAACTTGTTTATCTGTTTCAAAAACACATCTTTACATCATGATGTGTAACTGATATTGAAATTCATCATTACATTCCTTGTACCCCTATAGATTACAGCAGTATATGATAATTGCTGTACAGGGGACCTTGTTGATTACTTAGGTGTGTTTGTTGTTTTTATTTGTATGTCTTAATTAATTAATTTCGATGTCCAAATCACCTCGTTCTCTGATTATTTCTTTCTGGCTCGCTGTTCTACGCATTTTTCTTTGAGTGAACTAAAAGTAAGCTTAATTGATCTTACTCGCAATAATGTTATTGGAGCGCGGAAGCAAAAAAGGTTTGATGTATTAAGTACCTATTGATATTATCTTGTATTCTATAATAAATCACAGTGGATTGGATATTTTTGTCTGTAATAAATAAGTCTAGCAGTAGCCTTGAATTAGGAAGAGCTCTCCGATTACATTCAATTGATCTGAATCGGTATCATGAAGTGATAACTAGACACCTACTCTTATATACAGAACGAGGGGAATAACAGGAGACGTTGGGGTTACAGAGAAGAAATTTAGACACACTTGGAGAAATTGCTAAACATTTTGAAAAGAAGGAAATGAATAGGTACGTTACCTCTGAACAGTACTCCTTGATTGCTGTTGCTTTCTACTCTCTTTTTTAAACCGTTAAACGAAGGTTGACTTTTTTCTATTAAAGAGGTAATGGCGTGTGTTAATACATAAAAATACCTTCTTTAATTTTTCAAAATTCTCACTTTTTGACATCTGATTGAGCCAGAATGAACCTTCGTGAATAATTTATTAGGATCGGTAGCTGGAGACCTCGAGTTGGGTTTTTTTTCTCTACCATCAACATAATAATAATTGGACAGGGAAAAACTCCATTCTTTCGATGCCTCATGGGAAAAATTCACCTTATGTTCAAGGGATAGGTAATATGAACCATGTTCTGAACGAATGTTCGAGATTTTCCTTGCAACGGAGGGTATCGCTATACGATGGATGTACTACCCATGAAACGATCCTGAGCCTTCTCAACTCAATTTCGATTCCGCCACAATGAAAAGCATATTACTCTTATTAGTCTGCTAAAGATTGCCAACTATCGTTCTAATAACTATCCCATTCATACCCCGTGAAAAATTTACTTTCATTTCATCCTCATTCCTTTACTCACACCTAGTAATTCCCGAAAATCACGTTCATATGAATTATTGCTTCAGAGTCTACCGAGGTAGCGTAAGCTTTGGTTTCACTTTTCAAGGATGAAAAAAGTTCTCCAAAATCAAAATTTTCACTCGCGTTTTGCGTTTTAGACCTTTCTGAACAATTTTGGTTCCGGGTCTGTCTGTCTGTGTGTCTATCATCCTTGTAACGGGCATAACTATACGAAGTTATTGTCCGATTTCTATGAAATTTTCAGGGATTGTGTGGGTTGGTGTGTAGACGGTCCTCTATGAAAATCATCATCCTCGGACTGATAGAAGCGACTGCGCATGCGCAAACGTCAATTACTTGTAACGGCCATAACTTCTACATTTTCCATCCGATTTCAATGAAATTTTCAGGGATGTTACAGATTAGTATTCAGATGGTCCCCTATGAAAACCACCACCTTCGGACTGATAGTAGCCACTGTGCATGCGCAAACGTGAATTTCCTTCTAACAGCCATGACTTCTATATTTTCCATCCGATTTCGACAAAATTTCTCAGGATTGTTCAGATTAGCGAGTAGATGGTCCCCTATGAGGGTAGCGAAAGGTACTTAGAGATTGGTGTTTTGAGATTAACTACTATGCATCGGATCATCTATATAATCGGGTTATGGATACGAGGAAGCTATGTGCCACACCCACTTGGCAGACGTTTTTTCTATCACATCGGACAGTAGATAATACAAAACTGATAAACATTGACTCTCGCAACATCATCTCCGATCATCATCATCCACTACCTACTTCACAATCATAATCATCATCATAATGTCTGGTGTAGCATCGCTAGATACGAGTATAGTATAGTAGGTAGCAGCATCCTGCAGTAGTTGTGCTCGGGAGTCATGCTACTTAGCAACGCATGTAAACCTTCCAAAAATCTCCCAAGTGAATCTAATTCATGGCGTGTTCTATTACATTCAGTCGTGGACCTTTATGTTGAATAAAATAATAATAATTGCTAACCAGCGTGTCCAGTTCCTACAGAATGGCGACGAGGATGGGATATGGTCATACATCATCGTCGATTATGGCAGCCAGAAGAGGAAACATGCGGACCAGCTGAGGCGAAGAGTGATTGTGGACTGATTAACTAAGCTTCATGAAGGGGGGAGAAGATGTAGCATCGCTTGGTAGAATAGTAGGTAGCAGCATCCTGCAGTAGTTGTGCTTGGTCATGCTGCTTAGCAACGCTTGTAAACCTTTCAAAAATCTCCCTAGTGAATCTAATTCATGACGTGTTCTAGTAAATTTAGTCATAGACCTTTATGTTGAATAAAATAATAATAAATGCTAACCAGCGTGTCCTACATCTGGAAAAGACATTAAAATGAGAAAAATTGAGTTGAGGTGAATCTCACAAGATTGAATCCCTTCGGGGGGGTGCACGGAGATGCAAGTATCTGCTTGAAATGGCTTCAAGCAAACTGTTATTAGTGAAGGTAGTTCCCGAATGTCCAAGCGCGACAACTGCCAAAATTCTTATCACTCGAACTTACATCTAACGCTCACCTCTCATGTTAAGCCAGCTCCTTCTTGTTGCTATTATTGTTAGTAGTGTTATCTACGCTTTTCCCATTTATTTCCCCGTACCCCTTTCCGTGGGAATTATGAATGCTCTCTTCGTTCCTTTTAAAGTTATTTTCATTTATGCTGCACACGATTTGTTTTTTTCGACCACCCTTATGAGTACAGACGCCTAAAAATGAATACGTTTGAATCGTTCCTGTGTGACGTTCATATTAGGCGGAAGACCTGACCCCAGAGTTCACGAAGAGGAGGGGAGTTCACCGATCCTGTGACAGGGGGAAAGGAACGACAGTAGTCTTGTCTTGACCTCGTAATTACGCGCCCGGTTAACACCTTTCGTCTCGTTATCGCGTCCTGTCCCAACATCGCTTTTCATTTCTATTACGGCCCGATCCCTCTCGATTATTGGTAAGTTTTACTAAATAAATCCTTCTTTTGCCCGCCTTTACATTTGATTTTCATTCTCCCTTCTCCGGCACCTCATATGGTAGCAGAGCGTGGTTACAATCCAACGGACCTCTGGGTTATGGGCCCAACACCCTTCCACGGCGCCACTCTGCTGTTATTGTCTAAAGGCGATGGTGTTTCAACTGTGAATTTTCCCGAAAAGGTGATTATTTCTATTGATCTAATATATAAAGAATTGGTTCGGCTTATAATGATCAAGCAGATTCCACTGACTAAGTGTGTGATAAACTAGTTCTTGCTAATTAATGTACATGGGTGAAACTATTTTGTGCAGTAGAAAGGTGAAAAAGAATGTTTATGTTTTATCGCTAACTGGTTGAATTTGAACTAATCCTTCCCCAAAGGGAGTCCCATGGAATGCATGCATCACTAAACTGCACGCTTTCTGGAGGTAACTTTTCTCATTTGATTCTTGCGTAGGAGCGCTGGAAGAATCTGCAGAATGAAGAGTTAGAAGTCTTCATGATTCGACTGGAGGTCGAGAGAGTCGGGACAGTGCAATACGTCTGACAGAAAAAGCATGGGAGAGCGAGGAAAAAAGTATACAGTTGCCGCCAGTGGAGTCACATTAGCACTTGTGGACCTCAGCCCGTGAGCCACGGCGATTCTCCAGTTCATTTGTCACCAGCCGACTCCCCAGCCCTTCCCCAGTTTACTCCACTATCTCACTAGAGGTGATTTTTTCCAACCCCTCCACCCCGACAGAAGCGCCTTGTGCCGTTAGGCCCTCCCTCGAAGCTCCAGAGTAACAAATAGACAATGCTGCATTGTTGCGACGACCGGGAGCAACAAAGCTGACCATAAAACCCTTATAGTGATCTATCATCCGGACGGTTTCATTACCCGATGATGAAGTTCCCTGGAATCCGTCATGAAGGGAGATGGATATGGATGTGTTGAGAAGCCGAGGAAAAAATGTGTGTGTTGAAAGTTCAAGTGTTTTGGAATGTCAAATAATCAACTGCTGTTGCTTCTTTTTTCACACTCCTGGTTTTACGAAGAACGAATATTATTTACTGGTATATGAAGGTATATACAGGTTGTTAACCTTAAAATGGAAAGACATGGGCTAGATTTTACGGCTCAAGTTGAGCAATAAGTGTCTCTTATTATTATTGTTTTCGAATCTAAGTCCGTAAAACGATCAAAACTTCCCTTATTTAGATTGAAAATTGAAATTTAACGATACCAATGGAAACAGGGATAAATTCTCAATTCCTTTAATGTCGGTGAACATTTTTTTGGGTGGATTCAATAGGGCTAGGATCAACTTGAGAACCGAACTTGATCAATTATAGGAAATCGCTAATTTTTGTTACGCAATTTAAAGCTAGATAAATCAACTTCATGTTAGCAACAAAACTTTGTTTGGCACTATAACTATCGAAATTTTAACGCTATTTTCATAGGTTTAGTCAAATTTGAATTCAATTCTCTAATTAAGGGAGTCAGTGCCGTTTTACTGACACAAGGTGGAAAACACGAATGAGAATCGTGATTACCTGACTCAATTCCTTTCAGGGCATGGATACTTCCGATCCTTCTTAGTAAAGATCGGGAAAGGCCACTGGCCCAGAGTGCAGATACTGTGGGATAGAAGAGGATGATGTCTGCCACACCTTCTTCACATGCCCACAATGGAAGGGTATGAGGGGGAGTGAGGAACAGGTCATCGGAACGTTGCGTCCACAGACAATCATAAATGAGGAACTACTAGGAACAAGGCGAGCTGGGACGCAATGGCAGTATTTGTCACAGCAGTCCTCAAAGCAAAAAATCTGGATGGAAAATGGGAGGAAGAAGATGAGGAATAGAATTGAAGGAGAGATCAGATTGGAGAGCAGAAGTAGGAGCTGCCTTTCGGCAGAAAAAAAGGGCTCACTCTGAAGTAATACTGTACAAGTGGTTCTGGAGTGAGTCCTAAGCAGAGGGAGTGGGGTTTTAGTTGGTAGGCCCAATGCTGGGGTGTCCAACACTGTTGGGGTGAACTTCCTCTTCGCGTTTCCCCACTCCCGGAAAAAAATGAAAATCGTGAAGGTGAAAAAATTATGATTTTTAGTTGATTAAAAAAACTTTAGGAGACATTTTTGTTGCAAATCAGTTGTGGATATCGTGGGTAAAGTACTGTGCATTTACCTAAGCCTAAATAAGGAGCTTAAATTCGTTGGAGGTTATATCTGCTTTAGAGGGATTCTTAAGCAGATTGCAATTTATTTTTACTTCCGTTAATGATAATAAAGCAATTTAGTGGGTGATTTACCTGGAAGTGAAAGTGAAAGGAGTTGCTCGTAATTTAGATTCCACCAACTCTTTATGGGCTAGACCTCCAACTACCCTCCGATCATGTTTGGGACTAGAAAAAGAAGACTATTGGAAATTTATTTTTTAATCAATTAAATACGATGGTTTATTTTTTAACAGTCTTGGAATTCCATCTGGTTGACGTATCTTTTCGGACTGGGGCGGTGTATAATTTCTAATCTTTGAGAAAAGGAAGAGGAGCTCTATTCACGAGGCCTTAACACCGAATTTTCCCTCCTGGAGCCACGAAGACGTAAGGCTACTGCTCTATTAATTGACTACCAAATAGACTAGAAGCCACCCCGTGTAGTTATGCTGTGAAATACTTGAAAATACTACTATACAATTAAAAATGGAACGAGAACATATTGATTAAAATTTAATTCGCCATTTGCTACACAATTTTGAAATTTTCATCAATTTCAATAGTTGGATGATAAAGGATTCTACAACAACAAAACATTACTCAAACTGAATCAAAATCTATGTGCTGGAATAGTGCTTAATTTGTTTTTACAGATTTCATTGAGTCATAATTACATTTCACCAGCTGCCCCCTCTGTTTCCAGTTGAAGTATATCAAGGTAGGGTAGACCTTCTCATCGATATCATCTCAGAGTGGTTGAAAAGTGAAAATGAGCATTCATATTCAAACTGCCACCATCGTACCTACCATTGTGTATTGGTACCTATCTCTTGTTTATTGTCAAGGGCGGTAATACTGCTCAAAACTCCTCCCTTTAGGGCCAAGTTTGAGGTAATTGATGAATTAATAACGGAAGAGAGATGTGGAAGTTTCAAATTCAGTTACTACATTATCCCTGCGGCATCAGAGTGAGGTGTATAAAGTGAAATCTTCGTTAGGATTTGTAGCTGAGCTAAGGTTTCGGCTCGAGTTCCCGTGAATATTTTACTCGAGCGCTAAAAGCGGCGAAGAATCGGGAGGGAGGAATCTTTGCTTAGCTTCCACAAAACTAAAACTGCTTCAGAAGATGAAAAGGGTTGGGGTTGTCTGACAACAGAATTAGATTGCAGTTATTGTTCAGAAACCTTCTTACGCCGTCTTCACTTCTTCCTCTTTCTCACCCGTCTCAGGCCTCTTCCTCAACTTTACACCCCTCGTTTTATACCACTGTCCTCCGCCCCTTATTCTCTCCTTTTTGCTAACTTCACAAACCGCCTTGTCAGACTCTATTAAACAAGTTTTTCTCTCTTCTTCCTCCTGTGTCTCCGTTTCCTCTTATCCTGAACGCCTTTTTGAGGCAGCCTCTAGCCCCTCTCCCTAACTGGATCCACCACTATTCGTTATCTCCACAACTTCCCCAAACTCCCTACCGCCAGTCCCATCTATTCAGCTTTATTTCAATACCAGCATGACCGGAGAATAATTTCTCAAATGCTTCATCATCTTCCTGGACAATACAGAACTTTGTAAGATAACACCAAGGGACGAAAATCATTCCTTTCTTGATAATACAAACACTCTTACACAGTTTGGAATTGTTAGTTTTACTGTTCATCATGACCAGGAAACATTACCATAAATATTCTATATTTATTGTGTCTAAAAGGATTAAATTGACTCGAAAATATGAAGCTGTTTTCATGTTGTTATGTTTAATGGTGTGAGGGTTTGGGTAACAAGTCAGGGGGGTGGCATAGAGCAGTACACGCCATAATATCATCCATCCTAGTTACTCTTGTCCTCGTTGGTGTATGTTCCTGGAATGGACTCCAAGGAATAGATTCATAAGAACGTCTTATGATTTAGTAGGTAAGATCCTTGCCAAATCTAGAAGTGAAGACTTCCCTCAAACCAAAGTATGATCTGGATTGAACTCCCAAATCTTAGAGGAGGACGTATCCACCATGCTTCTCAGCGGTCCATGCTCTCGGATAGAGGTAGAAGGATGATTTCACTCTCTCGCCTGATTCCTGAAAAAATTATGAAGTAGTGTAGTTATTAGATTTAGAATGCTGAGGAGAGAAAAAGTAAGGTTGATTGTGTAGTAGGTAGTACTACCACAGGTGATATACCACCACAGATGGTAGGATTTGGAAAAGACATGCATGCGTTTTGTTTATTAAGAAAACATGAAGTATTATATCCAAAAATTCCCCAAATGAAAATTGAAAATAAGATATGCACGGATAGAGAACTTCAGGGAGTCAGTAAAAGCAGACAGTTGGTGCTTCTCAGTGAGATGTCCTGGCGTGGAGATGTCGGTGGGTCTTTAGGTTTAGGTACGATGTATGTTTGGTATTATTTCACAAAATGTTTCAAGGTAGTTGAGTGAACCAAGGTAGTTTTACATTTGAGCATGCGCATTGGCTACTCAACACAGGGACGATGATTTTCGTTGGGAATCATTTACGCTCCGCATAATCTCTTTAAATTTCTTCGAAAGAATTTCTTCTGATGGGAAATGAAGAAATTATGGCTGTTACAAGGATTTCACGTCTGCTCATGCTTAGTGGCTATTATCACTGGGGGTGATGATTTTCACAATCCTTGAAAATTTCATCCAAATCGGACGATAACTTAGTTTAATTTTGCCCGTTACAAGGATTTTATGACAGACAGATACGGAACCAAAATTGTTCAAAGAGGCCTAAAACGTAAAACCCGAGTGGAAATTTTCACTTTTTTGAGAACATTTCTTTCTCAACCTTGGAACGTCAAAACAAGGCCTCCCCTACCTTGGTTGACCCTAAAGCAAACTCTCATTATGAAAATGAATAAGGTGACCAGATCAGACTAGTAAGTTGAGGAGAAACAGTTACGCTGTGCGGGTTAGCATTCATTAGCTGCAAGTGTGCCCTTATGAACACTTTTAGCAAATTTACGAGAAAAAATTGAGCAATTGCAACGGCGTTATAGATTGTGATAACTAGTGTAAAAAAAATTAAAATATAAATTTATATTTGAAATATTATATTTAAGAAACTTTTCTACATTTGGAACATATATGATTGAAAAATACTACTAAAACCGTAATTAAACTTTTCTTTCTCACATAGCCGTAACTTCCCACATTAATGTTAATTCAGTGCTCAGGCTTATTTCAGGTTTTTTCGGAAGAAAAATGAAATTTCCTGAGTTTTCCCTGAGTTTTTTAGAAGAGTAAAATTCCCTGAGTATTCCAGGTTTTCCCGGTTTTCCAGGTCGCTGAACACCCTGTAATTGTTTTTTTCTTACATTCTTGATATTTGAGTGTGCTCAACATTGAGATGAGTCTGCATTTCATCTACTTCTTCCGCTTTGAAGTGTGAGATCAATTTTGCAGTTTGTAAGCTTTGGGAAATATTGATGTTTAAGGACTAAGATTGACTTGAATGGCTAAGAGTTATTTAGGTGGAGGAACTTTGAGTAGCTAAATTGATGGCAAGGTAGCTTCAATTAATGACAATAATTCTCATGAATTATTAATGAAAGATCGATGATAGTTTTCCAATATGATTCCACTGACCCCAAAGTAATCGTATTCTCATGAAAAAAACCGCTATACGAGACGGCAGAGAATATTGACCGATTTACGCGTTTGAAAAGCAGAAAAGGAAACGGGAACTGATGACAGATCGAGGCAGCGTTTCCCAAAAAAGTTGATTCACGACTCATCTCTGATGGCCTTCTGATGTCAGAACTGGTTAATGAAACCGATTCATCACGAGCTGGGGTCACTCTCTTTCGAGAACGTTAGTTGAAACACAAACGAGTTAGCGGATTTATTGTGGCGAGAGGAGTTGGAAATCAAATCAGAAACGGGGGTCTCCGCATAGTGTCATCAGAGGGGAGTGGGTGATTGGAGCAGTAAACACCGGCTGGGGGTCAGTAAGCGATAGAGCGGGATGTGAGGGTTGTAACCGTAACCGTAAACATGAGAAAGGGTCCGGAGGACTTCCCGGTCGGCTCCGTATCCCTCGGGACTAGCCGGTGCTTTTGATCTGCTACTCTCCTCGTGTCGGGGGTATCAAACTGATGGCAAATACAGGGATGTTGGAAGGCCTGTACCTACCTATTCGTAGTAGAGTTTCATGGCTATCAATCGCACGGCCCAACCAAATTAGAGTGAAAGGTAAATAGGTAGCTGCACGGGATTGGTGGTGCATAATCATCCTGCGTTAGCCTATCACTGGTTACAGCAGTAATAGTGTTTCATAAGCCATAAACGGATGAAGACAGGGAACTGAAACTGTAATTGGTAACTGGATTCTCAGATCGGCCACCTACAACTGGATGAGCAGCGTCTTTCAACGATTTCAATTTCTGCAGGACCAAGGCGAGGACGGGTTGCACAGTGAACTGCTTCTTTGCGATCCTTTCTGTTAGTAGAATTGTAGAAATTGTTGTACAAATAATTATGTCGGTACTGATCTTTATGCAGTACTTATAAACGCAATATTGAAGTTACCTTTTCGCATTTACATTTCTTGATAACTAGAAGTTAGTAGTTACTACACTAGAATTCGACAGTCAGTTCCACTATCTTCTTGGTAGAAGATGTCTACTTGGTGATTTAACACTTACATGAATATCACCCTGAACTTTCGTGTTTCCGAATTTCAATCTCATTAAAGAGTAATTACAAAACGAGTAATATGATGATATCATTATTTGGTTTCATTTGTTGTGAAATTCATTTATCCATTAATTTGTCATTATTGAGCCGAGATATTGAACTCTTCAGCAAATCAAATTTGAATGGAGAAACTGTAAGAAGGTACCTACCATTCAAAGTATCGGTTGCCCCTTCCCATCCCCCACCCCCCGTCTGAAGGCCACCAACCACCCCCAGTTCTTCAACCAGCCTTCTCATAGCTGGTAAGTTTTCATAAAGTTTTTCCCATTTTTCTCAGCTAATAATCATCCAATTTCCATGTTTCTTGTAGGATCCTTTTTATTTTCATAATCTCTACACCCGTGCACTTGTTTAATTCCAAAAGTAAAATTCAAAAGTAAAGAATAAATAAAAAGTTGTACGGAAAAAAATTGGAATTTTCAAGGATTTCTGAAATTCAATAGGAATGTGAAAAACTAAAAGATTACCGATGGAATCATAAAAAAAACAATAATTGCCAGAGAACAAGGGCAAAACTGTTTATTCACTTACAAAGACACCCTTATGGGGTGGATGGGGGGGGGGGTAAAGGAGAAGTTTATTACGATTCATTAGTACTCCAAAACCTCTTATTCATTTTCTTTTTTCAAATTAGGTTTGTAAATATTGTAGTTGCCAGATTATTTCGATACTAAGAGGTGCCTTTGAAAGACCAAAATTGCAAGAATGATCGTACAGTATCATAAAACAGTGTTTGCTTGAAGCTCCAAGGAGATTGAGTGGGGGTGATCTGTCCTGTTTGTAGTAGGTACAACTAGAAAGTTTGTATGGCTACATCCAACTAGTAACTATTGTTCTCCTAAATCATAATTACACGCAATCATGATTTGATAGATTGCGTACTTTCAAAATGAAAGTAAACCTATTAGTGGATATGGAAAAATAACATGTTTCCCCAATGTACTTGTTCAATTGGAACGTAGTCCAAATGGAATGTAATCCAATTTAACAAATAGATCTTACCGTTATAAATTCAATTACATCAGTATTACTGTGAGTCGAGGAATTCTCTATTTTTATTATCTATGTTATTTGTATTTATTGTATTGGAATATTATCCTACAATCCATTGTTTTTCCAGTTATTTTTATAAGCGGAGGTGGCTGAGAATAATCCGCGAAACCAATGATGTTATTCATTTCTGGTGTCCGCAGTTAAGGTTAAACTTAACCGATTTCCGCGCCCCTTCATCAATCACTCTTCCCCCATTTTGCTGACCTCCTCATTTCCCATGTTCTCCTACCAGCTTCAGACCCGCTCAAACGCATACCTTGTTCTAGATTTATGGTTCCATACTCCTAGGTGATGTGAGAGTGGTTTTCATGGCTTCAATAGATCGTACCATGGTACCATCTACTACATAACTGAGGAGTTTGATTCCGAAAGGTACTAGGTACATCCATTTTGATCGAACGAGTGAAAAATGTGAAAAACCATAGCGACCAGAAAAACGTGCTATAAACCAATGAGGTTATTTTTTATGTATTTCTAAATTATAATAAATATTTCTGGACAAAAGTACCACCTAAATTAGTTCAAAGTTTAAAATAATTTTGAACGAGATTTGAATTATCAGATTTATGGATATAGTACTTTTTGAAACAAAACCTGGCGTTTAGTACTTTTTGGAATCAAACGAACTGGATAAAGTACTTTTTGGAATCAAACGAACTGGATAAAGTACTTTTTGAAATCAAACGAAGTGGATGAAGAACATTCAAAACGCTCGCATTTTTGTGAAGAACTACCCCTCTAAAACCCTGGGAAAGTGTTAACTCAATTTCGATAAAAATGGTATTTAGTACCTTTTGGAATCAAACACCTCAATTCTATGTTTCATGCGTCATCGAAATAGTTCATCATAGAACGATTCGAGCACTGCTTAACTCGTTAAAAATGTGAATTTATATTTATTATTGAAAACTAATTAGAATTCGATACTGAGAGGCAACTGAGACTGGGGAAGACTTTCAATTCTGAAAATTGTCATCAGAGAAGTTTAAAAAGTGTTGAACTGAAATTTAAGTCCATAATTCCGTCCCATGCATTCCCATTTACATAAATGTGAATCGATTTTGGACACCATGAATTTTCCGAGTAGTTTTGGTGACAATGATAAACTCAGACATCGGGTTGCTAAGTGGCTGAAAAGGATGTATTGCCGATACGTTTGGAATCCACATTAAAATGACGTCTGAATGAAAGAAAGCTTATCAGGTTTTTGTAATCATACTTACAAAAGATCTAACCAAACTCGCCAGAGGCATCTAATATTCTCGTCTATCGTTTGCATCCTCAATTTTCGTATTATCAAATGAACGAGTTGGCGACTGTGAAAACGTACGGTTTTCAAGAGGCTCTGTCGGGTAGTTACCCGCTAATGGTCATCCGGTGACTAATGAAAGGCTGGCCAGCCGCAAACAACCGGACAGACAAGGCGGGCTGCGGGTACTCTAACACCTTCACCACAGACACGTCTACGGCGATCCCTTTCCATGCGTCATTATTCATTCTTCCCTTGTAGTTTCTATTTCCCAAAGGAAGCCAGCACCACGTTCGCTGCGGGCCAAAATAATTCGAAGCGTTCACCTCTCTTCCTCATCAACACGTTATATTTGATCACAGAATGAACGATGGTACGATGGACGTTTCATAATAAATTGCTGGCCTAATCGTATAGTTTTTTGACATCAATGGTATCATAACGATGCACATTAAAACTCTCACCTTACATTTTGTGTTGATGTTTTGGACTCAAAATTGTACAAAAATTGATTATACTAGTTAGGGGCTGGTCGTGAAACTCTTCATTGTGTCTCGGGAGAGAATAGTAAGAACCCAGTAGTTATCGAATGACAGGTAGATTGTTCTCGTCTGGCAATCATAGAATTAAACTAGGGTACCTAAGTGTAAATCAGCAACCAGATAAGATTTTCTCGGCACTCCTGCTCCAAAAATGGTCAGAGAATTGTTACCTATTCCTCCAGGATGTGAGTAATAGGTACATTAAAGATCAATAGCTCAGTACCTTGCATTACGCTCCATCCACACTCTAACCCACATAATCTGAATGTCTGTCTGTCACGAAGTTACTTGTAACGGGCAAAACTATGAGAAGTTATGGTACGATTCTGATTAAATTTTCATCATGGAGATGGCTCTCTATGCAAATCATTGTCCCAGTTAGATGGTAGCCTCCGCGCATGCGCAAACGTAAATCCCTTGTAACAGCCATAACTTCTACATTTTCCATCCGAATTCGATTTATTTTCAGGAATTGTGCGGGTTGGCGTGTAGATGGTCTCTCATGTTACGTTAGTGCAAGATATTTAGAGAAGAGATGTTTTGAGATTATATACTAAGCATTGGATCATCTATACAATAGATTTATGGATGCGAGAAACCTACATGCCACACCTACTTGGCAGACGATAATTTTCTGACCTCGCGGATCCTAATTGTATTTGATCATTTATCCACGCGTTTAATCTCCGGTCGAATGGTAAATTAATTTTTCTTATGAATTTACTGCTTATTGGTAAGATACCTGAGTCCCAGTGCGTCAGTAGTCAGACAACATTGTAAACATGGAGGACAGCCGTCCCTCAGGGTGTTAATCACATAACAAGTTTTAAAATATACATTTAAAATTATTTTACTTAGTAAATTTGATTTAAACTATTTTTTCCAGCCCCTAGATTACCAGAGAATGAGAGGAAACACGACAATTTGCAAAATTCAGACCTTTTGGTCTATTATTTTCAACAATGAACCTTTGGAAGCGACCAAGAAAATTTTTTTTAAACCCCCCTCAAAATTTGTTGGTTTTCATTTCAAGGTACGTAGAATCCAAAAATGGAATAAAAATTTGGCCGTCCGTCCGCCGTACGAGGCACTTTCCTCAGTAGCATTGACCGATTTTGATTAGATTTGGTAAGTGGGATCCATTTGGGGTCTAGTTGTGCCCCGAAGATTTTGGTTGATGTAAGTCACTTCAATTGAAAAATAAGGGTTGAAATTTTGTAAACGCCCTAGCTCAAAAAATTTGGATATAAAGGCATTGTTTTTCCATCAATTTAAGATGGTATTGAATTTTCAGAATTTTTAGAGACCACGCGTAGCCCTGTAAGACAAACCGTTCGCTCCCTTCGCGAACCTAAGTGTTGGACTTACGATAAATCAGAAATTGAATCAGTGTGAATCGCAAAAGAGGCCTAATCTCCGTTCAAATTTTAGCTGATCGAAATTCGATCGATGTTTTTTCTTCATGTTAGTTATTGGTAAGAATGGCAAAGCCGTGTTCTTTGCGGACGAGTGATCTATATAGAAAAATGATAAACCTTTGCGTAATAATTTTAATAAGAGTTGAGGGCACCACATCCCAGAATAGTTCCGCGCAATCTCATGTTGGGTAAGTTCTTGTGGTCATTGTTCTGCTTTAATCTAGATCAAAAGGCTCTTATTACTTGGGGTCGTCTTAAAATGTAGGAACTCCCCAGAGGTATTAGGCTATTATTAGAATTCATTCGCCTCCACAAATCCACATATTTATTATCAACAGTATATTCGTTGTTACTAACAAGTTCTTCCCCATAGCAACGAAAATTTCACTTGCATTCTAGATTCCGTTGAATACATATTGCACGAAACATATATTTTCATCTAACTCTTTTCATACCAGCACTCTGACATTCCAATAGCTACATTTACCTATGGGAATAGATTTGATTGTTTTTGTATATTTATTATATTGTTCCTTATTATTAAATAAATAATATAGTATCATAGAAATTATTTCGTTCCTACATTGTCCATGCTGGATTTTCAGATGCCGATAATAATTGTTTAGACAAAGATACTACTGGATTTTGATTCCATTATTGGGGTAGCTTGCGTCATCTGGAATGTCGACGTCATCTACTCCTGAATTGAGACTCCCTCTCTTCGACAGCCATTATATTTTTATGATCGGGTGTCTCGAAGAGAAGAACATTAAACGATCCACTGAGGCTTTTGTTGAGATGTCGGAGAAGTAGACGTGGAGACAATTGGCTGGTTTGGTTCAGGCGAGCGATTCCCTCCCCATGGCACCGCTAGAGCTCCACGATCGGTTTGGTAGCGAAGCTGGAAAAGGGGGTAACAAGCCAAGAATTGGTCTGTCCGCGGCACCAGGGCTCTCCCATGTTCCCGGATGGTCATTTCCATTTAATTCGACGGGAACAATCAGATCCGGTTTCTCCTTCGATTCTCCCCAAGCCCCACGTAGTGGGTTCCCCTTCGGTGGAAACTAATTCAAACTCCCTCCCCACTCTCCTTCTCCAGCTTTCGTCCGTTTCGAGTTTATGCACAGAGAGCTCAACAACATCGATAGTTTCGGAGTTACCCGAATGAAATGCCACTTCCCGAGTTCTATTTTCTCAATAGTCATTGTTCGGTAGGACTAGTCCTAATGGTACATTTCTGCAGGTTCACCGGAGCGATTTGTCGTAACACGTACTGGCATGGAGAATGGAATGAATTTATAATACTTGAGAAGGCACCTGCTGGGAACAGAATCGTTAAAGAAGATGATATGAGCAAAATGAGCATTGTTGCCTTAAGCTCTCTCTGTAAAAATAGTGAACTTTTCCTTAGTTGTAGATGAATTTAAGTTAAAATATTTCAAACAAACTATAAATTATTTTCAGAAGCATTACCCCAATTTAAAAAATAAATTATCGGCCTGTGTTATTGAGTGATAGTTATATCTTGATACTACTGCCTTAATTAAAAATTATCATTAGCTTATTGAACTAGGAATGGAAAATCCTTCAGGAAAACTGATCCATTATCTGACTCATACCTAAATATCGACTAAGACCCTATAATTATCCTTGTCTAAACTAAGTTTCCTTCCTACTATCTCATCTGAATCTTGATGACGCCCTAGCCCTGCAATATAACTGGACTCGTTCTGACGTACTACCAAACCGGTTGATGTGTTCACCCATTTCTTAGGATCTGTTCCGTTTAATATCTAATTATTTGGATAAAAATGAGTATATAATTTATTTGATAAGTCATATTTTTTATGAGTATTTAAATTTTCATTGCAGATTTCTATTCATGAATTGACCCAATCTATATAGAATATTATTCCAATCAGACCACCTAGCAGTGACTTATTATGTAACAAAATTATAAATTGAACGGGTGACAACTGAATGTACCTACATAAATTGCTCGTTTATTAATGGAACTATGGTTACCATGAACCATAATTTATTGTAAGACATCCGAGTCAAACAAAAAAGTCTACCAAGTGGTTGTGAACCTAGTATCCTCCTATCCACAACCCAATTGATCCCATAAATTGTAGATAACGTGAAAACATCAATCACTAAGTACCTTACATTTTGTCTCTCTGAGTACCTTGTTACTTTGTCCCCTCATAGGAAACCGTTTACAAGCCAACCCACACAATTCCTGAAAATTTCATCGAAATCGGGCGGCAAATGTACTTGGATGCATCCATAACATGTTATGGCTGTTACGATTACTAGGCTGTTTACGTTTCCGCATGCGTAGGACTACTGTAGATCCGGGGACGATTATTAGGGGACCATCTGCAATCCAACCCAAACAATGCTACAATGGATGCTACAAGGTTGCGCATGCGCAGCGTCTATGATTTCCATAGAAGACCATCTGCTCGCCGACCCACACAGTCCCTAAGTTTTTTGAAAATTCGGGTGTAAAATGTTAGGGTTGTGCAGAGTACATAAGATTTTATCATTGTTGTCCGTACATACACATATTTATTTACCCAGAAATTATCCTAAGGATTCTTTCGCGGATTTTGTTTCCGGTTGGTCTAAAACGGATTTGTTTTCGTATGTACTTAGTTATTCTTCTTCGTGTTCAGTATTGTCTTGCTACTGAGGGCGTCTTAAAATGTAATGCAAACCCATAAGCAACTAATGTAAATAAACAATTTAATTTGATATGAGGATCCACTGTTCTGTGATGTTTTGTATCATGTTAGTGGAGAACGTCGGAAAATTGAAGAACAAAACGCGGAAAATTATTACACAAAGGTTTATTACTTCTGCATAGATCACTCCTTCAGTCCCAAAAGTTCACTATCGAAAATAATTTGTGGAATACAATTAACGATAATAAAAACCGGCAACTGTACAACCATACAAAATCACTAGAGTTATTAGGTGCATCACTAGGGTTATTAGGTAATCAACTCAAATTTATGTTCCTCATCTCGAAAACCTCTTCATGTGTCCTTCCGTCTTCAGTATGAAAAGTGAAACATAAAGCCGGCATACTTCCAAAGAACTTTTTTCGATCATAGAAATAAATCACTGTCGCCTCCTTCCCTCAGTTCATGAATTCTTAATGAGGGCGATGAGAGGGAATAGGCGGAGACTGCTTGTGTAGAAGGAGCCATCCATATTACTCAACGTCATAATGAAGGCTCCACTTCTTTGTAAGAAGATGGTCCTCATTCAATGTCGCAACGGGCTTTCCCCTCAGGAAAAATATGTTCAACTTTCTCCCGGAATTTTCACTAAGTTTCCTTTGGGGTGGTAAGCGCGCTTCTCTCTGAAGACGGGACATCTACGAGTATAAAAAACACCGAACTTACAACGTCGAATTTCACGGTGAGGTATATTAATTGCATTTTCCACCAAGCAACTCTAAGCCTCCATTATTTCAGGGTACTAAAGGGATGTTGGAGTTAGCGAAGTAGGCCGTTATAGCAATGTTTAGGAAGGAGGGGGGGGGGGGCTCGGAGCGTAAAGTTTTCGGGAGATTCCAAAAGACTTCCATGAGCAGCCGAGTGTGTTGGAGAAATAATTTAATACTTTGGTTTTTACGGTTGGGGGCTCATCGTAGAAGTCAGGTGGAACGGAGGACGGCTGAAGCTGCTCGGGTGGAAAAACTAATCTACCGTTTAATTAAGTTTGGGAGAGGTCAGAAGAGGGTGGGAAGGACATCCGACGTAAGCAGGTCGCTGGTGTGGGGGAGGTCTCCGGCGAGGAAATTCGTGAAAGTACTCCTGAGAAGGGGAAGAAATAGCTTGAAGTGTGAACTGGTATGCGCTTGGAAATCTGAGGGTCCAAGTTCACATGGATGGTAGGGTGAAAAAACACAATAGAGGTGACGACAGAATATTCTTCAGCCGGTTTTAGCTGTTGGAGTTCAGAGAAGCCAAGAGTATGAATTTTTCCATGCTAAATCCCAGTCTGCAATTGGACATTTATTCTGGAGCTCTTAAAAATATGTATCTGAACTTCCGACAGGTGAATTAGTTGAATTGAAACCTAAACCTTTTTTGGACATGGATATTCTGGATACCATTATTCTGCAAATATCATAATTTTTTATAAGCAGGTAAACTATGATACGTATGGAGTTTAATAATCGTGTTACCCTTGAATCTGTGATTATTTTCAAGAAACACACGAGTTACTTAGTGAAAACCACTAAGTAAATTTCTAAGTACTACTATCTTTAACTAAAGCTGAAGACGTGCATGCATAAATGTATGTATGTTTTAAATGTATCGTAATAAAGAGGGAAGGAAGCTGCTAATAAATTGCTAAGAGACATTTTTTGTTGCAAATTAGTTGTAGAATCGATCCTTGAAGTTAGGTCCATCCAAATGGTAGACACCGTGTATAAGGAATATGCATTACATACCTATAATATGTATTAAATATTATGTAATACGTTTTTTCTTTTTCATTTCAGGTGAGTACTGGTGAATTTATCTGATTACCGGTCGATTTCCCTCCGGTGCAACTGACTTCCAAAAACTATGAAGGTACCTACTAATTTTATTTTTCATTATAATGTCATACAAGTACTCAAGGTTCACTCATCCAAGCAGCTATTTTAGATCCCTAAACTTGCTCATCGTAGAGGTTTAGGCTCGTTAGTTGTGATTTGTTGTTTCGAATTTTAGTCTAGTAAGGTTGCAGTTTTGCGGAATCTCACTCCCTGTCTCCTTTTCTAATCGTTATTATCGTTAGTTATTCATTACCCACTCCGAGTCAAAGTAAAAGCAAACAATAGTTGAATCCGTTGCACCTGGAACTTTTATTGAAGAAATGATCCGATTTTGATGACATTTTTAGGCATTACGTTTATTGCAAACGTTCTAACATACATCTTACAGCATCAATTTCTCTAAAAATCACTCACTTTCGCATAGAATCACTCGCGATGAGATTATGCAAAACCATTTTAATAAACACGGAGTTGAATAGTTTTTGAAAAGTTACAAGTTAAATCGATTTCGACGGTTAGGTCATCATCAGTGACAGTTATATATTTTTTTACACGTAACAATAGGTATTGTAACTATCAAAGAGTAAAGGAATTTTTCAGTAACAGTTATTGTTTGTTACTGATGATGACCTAACCGTCGAAATCGATTTAACTTGTGACTCATTATTTTCGTGGAAATAGACAACGTTTTACTCAACTCCGTCTTTACTCACTTTCGCTCCAATTGAGCAGTTAGTTGGAAGCTGGCGCTAAAATTGTTACTGATGAATTTCTTAGAAATTCAATCAGCACAAAAATACTGAGAGTAAAGCAAAATATTCTGAAATATCGACATTAAGTAGGAAGTACTGAAGTGTTGTTGTTTCAAAATTTGGGTTTCCAACGACTTAATCGTGATGTTAAAATGTTTCATACTGAAGGATTGAGATGTATCTCAAAATGTATACATTTTAGTGCTCTGATTAACACAATCATGTTTGTTCCAACAGATTTACTTTGTCTATAATATATAATATAAGAACATATTATGTTCTTTTGTCTTAAAAGTATACTGCCTACCCAACTTGGCAGGCGATTTGTCTGTCTACTTTTGGATACTCCGGAAATCCTTTTTTTTGGGCACTTTTGGAATTGTTTAAATGATTGAAAACTGATGAACCTGAAAAAGCAAAAAAAAAGAGTTATCATTAGAGAAAACACGGAGCTGAGAGTACAATTCGAACTAGTTTGTTTAAAGGCATTTTCTGGTAGGGAGTCTCTGAAGATTGAATGTACGTGACCAACAAGATTGCTCGTCCTCCAGAAGGTTTTTAGCACACAATGGAAGTGGAATAAGATTGCCTTTATCGGTAGGAAGGTAATGAATGCCAATGACAACGAATTGGGAAATATACCGGGACCGAAGGATTTCTCCCCGATTGGATTCCCCCCTACCGTGTAATCATGTCACGAAATTGTTTGCTGAGAGAAAGAATTTCCCGCTCACCCGTTCGAACTGTATTTTATTGCTCCTAAGAAATTCTATTAGTCCTAATATTGATTACTGATCGACTCTAAGTTCATAGTATTGCACCATATAGATAATGGCTCATGCATTATTTAGTACACAGTGCACATTACAGGAGAACTATTATCAGTGCTGAGATTGTCGTGCTGAGTGCGCTATGTGACCATGCCTAAATGCTAAAATTTCAATACTCACACTTTTTATTGGGAATTTCGTCCTGATGACTGATAGACCAATATTAATTACATCATATTCCTTTTAAGGATGTTATTTTGGTTTATTATTTTCAATAATGAACCTTTGGAATCGACCAAGAATTTTTTTTAACCCCCTCAAAATTTGTTGGTTTACGTTTCAAGGTACGTAGAATCCAAAAATTGAATAAAAATTTAGCCGTACGCCTCATTTTCCTCAGTTAGCATTGACCGATTTTGATTAAATTTTGTATGTGAGCTCCATTTGGGGTCTAGTTGTGTCCCAAAGATTTTGGTTGATGTAGGTCACTTCTAAGGGTTGAAAAATAAGGGTTGAAATTTTGAAAACGCCCTAACTCAAAACATTTTGACATATAGGTTTCTTTTTCATCAATTTAAGATAGTATTGAATTTTTAGAATTTATAGAGACCACGTAGAGCCCTGTAGGACAAACCGTTTGCTCCCTACGAGAATTTAAGGGTTGGACTTACGATAAATCATAAAAACGAGAGTGAATCGCAAAAGAGGCCCAATCTCCGTTCACATTTTACCTGACTGAATTACGTTTTTGTCTTCAAATCAAGAATACAACCTCTTTCTTCACTGTTCTGCCTTGATGGTATATAAAATGCTGATGGTTCGTCTGGAAGTAATATTCAGTTAGCATTCAAGAATCAGATGCCTTTAATCGATCATCCTGAATTTGTTTGGATAATCTTTGTGTATTCCATAGAATTTCGAATAAGTCGAAAAAACCTACATCACACCAACGGTTTCGAAGTAGGTTTTATTCGTGAATTCGAGAGGGGTTGTTTCCCTCTCTTCTTTCAAAATTTTTTATGGAGTCCTCCGAACGCCCCTGTTTACCTTGCCACTTATACCGCTGAACAAATACCACTGAAGAAGAAACATCACCGATGGGAAATTTACATTTCAATCTTCCGCTCCCAGCTTTACGC
The DNA here is from genome assembly GCA_009739505.2 of Apolygus lucorum. Classification (NCBI taxonomy): domain Eukaryota; kingdom Metazoa; phylum Arthropoda; class Insecta; order Hemiptera; family Miridae; genus Apolygus; species Apolygus lucorum. The sequence goes on along the minus strand of CM019177.2, from coordinate 39,069,186 downwards.
TTCGCAGACTCCTCTTATTGTCGTTTCAGCAGAAGGAACATTTCACCTCCTGAGTTAGCTTCTGTGCTCCTGATTGTTTTATAATACGCGAGGCTCGACAAGGCTATTTCCATAAAAGGGATCCGTTGGATGTGTTACGTTTCAATGGACTGAATGGGTCAGAACGGTTCGTCCGCTGTTTTGAACGGTTTCCATCCAGCTTCATTAAAAATATTACATACAAGTCCCGCTAATTCAAACCCCTTTAGTTTTGAAAAGCCCTTTCCTTGCAAAAACAGCGCAAAAAAAAGTGGGGGAAAAATTAGAAAAATACCTAAACTGTTACTTAATATATAAGTTTTTGAACATCATAACTTGTATATTTAGTAAACTATTTGTTAATATGCTCTTCCGGTATTTTTTAAGTACCTAATTTTCACCAAAATCATCAACAACCTTTTATGATACCTCCGATTATTCAGAAAGTGACTGTCAAGCTAAAATTCTGGCCAGCAAACTTGGCCTTTCGTTTGATACTATTGACATGTTCCAGCGCAAAATATTCATTAAAAAATTCCCATAAATATTCTCATACAAATTCTCTGAAATTAACACATTTTAGTTTTTCAATCATTCCAAGTTTTCTGCTTCAAACTTAGTTCCCTCTTAGTATCACTCAATCTACATGATAGGCTCATATTTGGTTAATAATATTCAACTCATTGGGGACATTGGATTGTGCGGAGTGGGAAAACGGGATTTCATTAATACTTCAGCGTCTTATTACTTCACAAACGTTTATCAACCCACGGGAGTGTCATTGTTGAGGTACTGTGCTAAAATCCAATGAATGATACTTAGTTATATACTAATGTATTTATGAATAAATCCTACTCTAAGAATAAATTTGTCGATGAGTGCATCCATAGAAAGTCTCTATAGAGAGCTCGATGTAGGTGATCTTGACACGGACGAGTTGCCGCGTTTCCGCTTCGACTCGAATTAGAACTGAAAGGCTTTTCCTCGGCCGTCGACCGACCTGTGCCCGTGTTGTCAACCGGTATAAATTTAGAACTACGCCCTCTCAGTTCATTCAGAAACTGGAGTTACACAGTTCGTATATTAATATCACTGACTGGCTATAGTTAGAACTCCTCTGAGGACCTGTGTATCATTTCTCGAGCTCTGAATGGTTTGGAATGTAACGGTTAATGGTTTGACCCCTCTACCACCAACATCTTGGGAGATGCATCCATTATTGTATCCGAGTTGTATTAGGTAGTCCCACTCTAAACGGGAGGATGGAGCCCAAGAAGCGAGCTTCATCAATTTAACACTGATTCCAAATATACCACATACGTTATATTTCCATTAATACCCTCAGCTCCTTAACACACTATTGACCCATTTGTTGACTTACTACGCAGAAAACTTTGTACTACGCAGTTACATTGTAAAAAATTACTGTCTAATGAGACCAACCTCAGTTCTTTTGGTATTAATTTCAACAATATATTGGTCTAAGTATCGCATTATACTCTTTTGCAATCTACTAATCTCAATATCAAACTTTATAATTTAATTATTAATTATATACTATGTAAATCTATTCGACGGAGATACTAAGTATCTACCTACCTCTACTTTCATTCCTTGCATAAACTGTAGTTATGATTGGTAATGCAATATCATATAAAATCATGTAAAGTCGTGTAAATTATACGGAAAAACTTGTAATGAGGTCTGAAAATTCTAATAATACCTAGAGGGAATAGAAAAGGTTTTGATGTAAACTTTGAAAACTAGAGAGGAAAATTGAGTGAAACTCCATCTGGGATGAAATATCCTCAGTTCCAATTCGGGAAGTGATACTTCTGTGAGCTGTGATAAGTATTAGCTTCCAATAACTACAGAAACGAATCCCTGTTTTCGGTATAATTCAAAGCCAGCGAGGAAGATACTTTGAAAAGTTTTGATTCATTCGACTTTTTTATTGGCGTCAACGGATCTCCGTTCGGATTTTTTTTTTTTTTTTTTTTCATCTAACGGAAAGGAGGTGGAAACGAGTTATTGTAGAGAATCTTGATTACACGAAAAAGGCTCAAATGTCTGCGACAACCGTTCAGCAGTGAGAGAGTAATATAGAAATCGAGACCTGACGTCCGTTTCAAACGTAGTGACGAACAATGGCTGGAAAATAGAGGAAAGTCTCTTTCTCTTTTCGAACTCAAAGGGATTTTCAACTTTTGAATTGATGGCTTTACCTTTGATCTGGGAAATTCATTGATGGAAAATTTACGAGTTTTCTATTGGTTAATCGCTTTGACTTCGTCTGTCTACTCGTAGATTGATAGATTCGTCTTGTATACCTCATTCGGGTATGCGAGCATTGAGTTAATGAGTTATCAATGAACACCTTTTTTCGTGCTATGTTATACAAAATTATGATATACTTTTGATTAAAATTTCAGTTGACTTTAGGTTAGCCTCAAGGTAGCCCAAATTTCATCGCCGTAAGACCAATGGTGACATGCGGGCTAGCTCAATCGTCAGTTTCTTGGAACTACGGTTTTTCAGTTGTCAATAGTTGAACTAGATGATAAATCCATGGTTGGGCGGGTTAACCCACTGATAGTCTTCAACAAATGTCATCATCGTTGTCGTGAAAAACTCCTATTCAAGTCTACTAACTTTTACTATTAATGATGAACAAAACAATTATTGAACTTTTGAAGAAAACCTATATTGTACAATTATTACTTGAGAATATTGACTGACTGCTATAATTAAATTTTAACGACTGCTCCGAGTTTTCCAACTGCCACGTCACATGTCACCTCGGTCGATTTTCATGTGTCTTTAATATGATTTTTTCCCGATCATCTGATCTGGTAGTTGTCGAAATCTTGATTTAGGTAAAATAGCTAATCTGACGCTGACATCCTCCCACCGAAGTTGAGAGCGGAGCTTTTTCAACTTCCCTCTTCATCCTGAGCCTCCAGCAGTGGATACAGGCGCTGGACAGGCCGCAGTATCTCTCCGGTCGCTGTCTGCAATCGCACTAGCCTTGTGGTCTTGTCAGGTCCTGGAATTAAAGAAATTACTTTAGCCAGTGGCCATCCTATTCTCTTCACAGAATCATCCTCTACAAGCACCACGTCCCCAATGCGAACGTCGACCCGCCCAAGTTCTTTCGCTCTTTGTGCGAGCTGTCCCAGATACTCCGTCCTAAACTTGCTTCGCAACTCCTCCTTCATTCTACGTCGATATTCTAGCCTCCGGCTCATATCTACAGTCTCTAGCACATCACATTCCGGCACACCAGCTTCCTGAACATCTTGAATAAACATCGCAGGTGTGATCGCTGCTAGTTCTCTTGCGTCGTCGGAAATGTACGTGAGAGGCCTAGAATTTACGACTCGTTCAACGTCGCAAAGCACAGTTTCCATCTCCTGGTAACTCAATGTCGTCTGCTTTAGGACTTTCCTCAACAACTTTTTTATCATGCCGATCATCCTCTCCCACCAACCTCCCCACCATGCTGCTGTAGGAGGAATAAATTTCCAGGTAATTCGTTCTATGGTACAATATTCCTGAACCTGGTCCCAATTGACATGTCTGAAAGCCCTTTCTGCACCTCTAAAATTTGTCGCATTATCACAGTAGATCGTCCTAGGCCGTCCTCTTCTCGAAACAAACCTACGGAGTGCTAACAAAAAATCATCTGTGGATAACGACAAAACTATCTCCAGATGTACAGCTCTAACAACTCCACAAGTGAAGAGACAGATCCAAGCCTTCTTGTTGCCTTTCAAGTAAATCGGCCCCGCCAAGTCAACTCCAGTTATCTCGAACGCTGCTGCATCTCTAACTCGATCTATCAAAAGTGGAGGGGATGGCTGCTCAATTCTTCGTGCATCCTGCCTCTTACAAGTAACTCATCGAGAAATAACTGCTTTGACGGTTCTGCGACCTCCTAAGATCCAATATCGCTCCCTCAACAAATTCAGCAGTCCCTGAGTTCCAACATGACACTCCTTCTCATGCGCTCGACGTATGATGAGGTCTACTACAGGGTGATTCTTAGGGAGAACGATAGGATACCTGAAATCATAGCTGTCTGGTCTGTAAGAAATCCTAGTCTTCAATCTGATGACTCCATTGTAGTCCTCAAAAGGTCTAAAAGTCGAAATTTGAGGATCCCTAACTCCTTTGAAACTATCTGCCTGAATGTACTTCATCACTCTTAAGTTCTGATTCCACTATTTCGTCTGTAGAGAGTGGTCCATGTTTTCTGACAAGCCATTCACAATTGCCAGCCCGTGAGTTATGGAGAAATCTATACATAGTTCCTACCATCCGAACTATCTTCTCAAAATTTGAAAAGTACCTATAGTACCAATCCTTAGCTAACGGTTCTTTTACTGCGCTGAGAAAAGTGATACTGCTCCTACTTTTCTCTTCTACAATAGCTGCTTCGTCATAGGAAACGTCTGAAAAATTCCATGAATCCGGAGAATCTCTTAACCAACCGGGTCCCTCCCACCAGCGAGAGAGGAGCAGCCTCTTCCCCGCACATCCTCTGGAGGGTAGGTCGGCAGGATTCATGGTCCCTGGTATATGACGCCATTGCTCTGGTTTAGTCAACTGACGAATCTCTGCAACCCTATTCCAAACGAATGTAGCCCACTTGTCACCTCGCTGAATCCATGCAAGAACTGTCGCCGAATCTGTCCAAAAATACGATTCACACTCTTCCGGAAAACAGTTGACCAATGAAGCATGTAGACGAGCGCCTATGAGTGCAGCTAACAATTCGAGTCTAGGAATGGACACCTTCTTGAGAGGAGAAACCCTAGCTTTTGCCTGTATGAGCTGAACCTTTACCTCGGAATCAGTTTCTACCCTTAGGAAAACGGCTGCAGCGTAAGCGGACTCACTAGCATCGCAAAACGTGTGAATACTCCACCTAGCTACTCCTTCGACTTCCGCTATCCACCTAGGAATAGTGATTTCAGCTATCGATGGTAAATCCTTCGCCCATTTCAGAAATTCGTCTCGAACATCTCCGTCGACTTCGTCGTCCCAACCAAATTTATTCTCCCAAATCGATCTCAATAGTAACTTTGGCTGAATAGTTACTGGACAAGTGACTCCTAATGGATCAAAAACCTTATGAACGGCCGAAAGGATTGAACGCTTGGTTATCTTCTTATCTTCTAGAGGAAACTTAATACAATCAGCACTTACTCCAAGAGTGTCTATCCTCCGATCCCATACGAGTCCTAGTACCTTACTCGTGTCACTGTCTGCTATCTGTCCAGTGTACTCCCAGCATCGTAGATCGAACTTGCCTTCTTCCATGATGTCTACGGCTTCCTTCCTGAAGTCGTTCAGCGCTTCTTCATTATCAAAACTGGAAATCAGGTTGTCCATATAAAAATTGTTCTGAAGAACATCTAATGTATTTTTAGAATATGTTGGAATATCTTGTTCCGAACATTCTGCCTTAACTTTGTTGAGATGGTGTTGTATTGTAGCATTTAACAAGAATGGACTAGAGACTACTCCAAAAACTACTCTGCGATGACGATAGACAATCAATTTGCCTTCCTTATCTTTCCACAAAAATCGCAGAAAATCCCTATCTTCTTTCTTGAGGCTGATTTGTAAAAATGCTCTTCTAATATCCGCTACAACACCAAATTTCTTCATTCTAAACTTGTGCATTAATGATGGAATGAGTTCTATCAAATTTACACCAGTTTCTAAACAGTCATTCAAGGAAGGAGTTTGCTTTTGATGAACTGAGGCGTCAAATACTGGTCGAATTTTCGTAGTAGCACTACTTTCCTTAACTACATGTCTATGGGGAAGATAGTGACCCCAATTAGCTACCTCTGCATCCGGCACTCTCTCTATCACACCTTCCTCAATCCACTCTTCGAATACTTTGGCATAATCATCATAATAACCATCCACTCTCAATTTATCTAATGTTGAATTCAGTCTCTTCAATGCTACCTCGAAATAACTAGGTAATGGAGGATATCCTTCTTTCCAAGGAAGTTCTACTTCATAACGTCCCTCTGAATCAACTTTGATGGTATCTGAAAACTTTTTGATTCTTGCTACTTGTAATTCTGACTTAGTTTTGTGTTCTGATGGATCTGTTATTCCTATTGTTTCTAGTTTCCAAAAATCCGCAACATTCATTTCATTCGTCAACATATTTGTGACCAACATCGCTAAGCTCTCTCTTTGAGGATAGAAAGGTAATCGACCCATCATCGCCCAACCTAGCCTAGTTTGTAGTGCAACGAGCCCATTGGATAGTACTTCTATATTGCCTGTGAGTAATTGGCCTGCAACATCAGCACCGATCAGCAATTGAACGGGACTGGAACCATTGCCTACGTCCGAGAAATCTATTCCTTTGTCTCGGAAATCTTGCATACCTTGAATATGCAATGGTACATGAAGCAAATTATCACTAATAGTATCTTGATCTAAGACTTCAAAATTACAAAGATACTCTTCATCTAGGCTAGAAAGGTGGATACGATATACCTGATGGTCGCAGCTACCAGACCTTTGTCCTCCAAATAACGAATGGACAATTACTTCTTTCCTCACTGGTTTGAGTCCGACAGCGTCTGCTACTGATTTCAAGATGTAAGACCGCTGCGCTCCTGTGTCTACGATGACACGTAGTCGTCTCGGTGTCTTGCCTTGGAGAGTCACGATGAGTGTGGGTAGAAGAACTCCAGCTGCTTCACAATTCAGATTCGCCAATACTCGGTTGTTCTGCTTCACGTCGTTTGAGGAAGTACTACCTGGATCATGTTGGTGTTCTTTAGTCTTCTGAACCTCTCTACAAAATACAACAACGTGTCTTTTTCCACAAACAGAACATTTAGGTTTAGACCTACAATTTTTCGCTACATGATTGGCTTTCAAGCATAAAAAACAACAATGCTTGTCCTTCACTATTTGAGTTTTCTCAGAAAACGACATTTCATCCCTAGCCCTAAAGCAATCTACGCTAGAATGTTTGCCTTCACAGAAAATGCATGGGGATGGTTTCTGAGTCGCTAAAAGACTTGATGCGGTTGATGGATTTCTATCTTCCTTTTTGACTATTGATGACTCCGTCTGCTTTGTCGGTAATTTCGGAGTTTTGCCACTAAACCCTGACCTAGCTAGCGAAATTCGTTCTTCGTTTTCTACCTCAGATTTCATGAAGTTCATGAGATTTTCCAAACGTTTGGTTGGATCTTTGAATTCATCAGAGGACGAATTTCGTTGCCAAGCTCGTAGAAAATCTTCAGGCATGCATGATTCTAACATCGGACACAAAATACATGCACATTTACCTGTCGTGACTCCTAGTGTATCGAGCGATCTCAAATAACTCTCTAATTTATCGTAGAGTTGAACGAGTGAAAGTGGATTATGTTTGCTGTTCTGAATGATTAGTCCTAAAACATCCCTGATGTAAACTTAAATCAAAATGTCTTCCCTACCAAATCTGGACTTCAGTGCTTCAACTACTTTGACATAGTTCTCATCTGAAGGATGATAGCTTTCTACTATGTTCCTAGCACGTGATCCAGGTACGGTAGACTGTAGGAGTACATTGTATTTATCATCAGAATCTAGTGTCCCATCTTCATGAATACGTTTGAACTGGCTCCAGAACGGTAACCAATCCTTGAGATCACCAGAAAACTTTCTCAGCTCTATCTTTGGTAGTTTGAGTTTCCGTGCTTTGTTACTACTGTTGCTCGTACGTTCGGAATGTTTCTCTTCTCTCTCTACTTGCAATATGTCGGCTAATATGTATTTGAGAGTCTCGTACTTACTTATGAGGGCTTCTGTACTCACAACCTCACCATCTATTTCCTCGACAGTCATGTCCTCAAGGTACATTTGCTCTATCACCTCGTTTTCCTGTGTCCTCAGAGCTTCCCAAGTTGGTTCCAGGATGTTCCAGCCAATCTTGATCCTTGCGATGTCTCGTGGTTCTGCATCCAGCAGCAAGCCTAGAGCTTCCGCCTGTCGGTTGAACGCGATCCGGGCCACTTCTCGTTTTCTTCTCAGCAGGTTCATCTTCTTGAATAGGGTTTTTTGTCGACCTAAATCTACTAATTCTTTGCCCCACGTTGGGCGCCAGATGTCGTGAAAAACTCCTATTCAAGTCTACTAACTTTTACTATTAATGATGAACAAAACAATTATTGAACTTTTGAAGAAAACCTATATTGTACAATTATTACTTGAGAATATTGACTGACTGCTATAATTAAATTTTAACGACTGCTCCGAGTTTTCCGACTGCCACGTCACATGTCACCTCGGTCGATTTTCATGTGTCTTTAATATGATTTTTTCCCGATCATCTGATCTGGTAGTTGTCGAAATCTTGATTTAGGTAAAATAGCTAATCTGACGCTGACAATCGTCTAACCAATAAGAGCATTTTTAAACACGCAAATTTCATTTTCCGTCAAGGTAAATTTCTTACTGTCAGGTTCCTTTAAAATTTAAAGGTTATTCGAGCCGAGGCGTACTTTTCCCATTCGATACATTGTTGAACAGTGCTGTAAGTTCGAATTAGCTGAAATTTAACAACTTCAATTGTCATAGCGCTGGTCAAAATTATCTCTATATCAATCTAAAACGATCAGCCGTGGAGTTCTATTCACTCTTGTCTCCAGCCCGTGCTTTAATCTAACAACTCTTTGTTGTCTTGCCTTCCATGAAAGTCATATCGGGCTGATGATACGTTCCCGACTTTCAGCCTACATATACTGATAACTTATACTGATTTCCATTTACTACTGGTTGGCGACTTGAGTCAGGGCATGATATGCTTGCAATGAAGACATCTTCTTGGTTGGTCTTAATTCCTAAAGACGTGTCCCATTTGAGTTTATTATACTCCACAATCCGAGACAAATTAATCATACTGTGAACCCACATAGCCACATTTTTTTTATCTCTGTCCGGTTGATTGTGCGGGTTTTATTTGAGCTACTCGTTTTGAGCTATTCACAACCTTTTCTTTACTTTTACCGATATCTCTTAGTGATAATGATTTCTTTGAGTGGATCTAGAAATGAAGTCAGTTTACATAGATAAGGCTCTTTGTACCTACTGATAGTTTGGCGCATACTCTTCGGATACTGATCAATCGTGTCGAGATCATCCTAGGATAAATATCTCATTACCGAAATCGATCTAGCCTGATGATGGGATATAAATGATAGTAGAACACTATCTCACAAATTTTCAAAATAATTGCTACTTTCTTATTCATTACAGGTAGAGCTTGAATGTTCAACAATCAATTCATTCGTTGAGGATGATTGTGGGCGGTACTTGAGGGGGAGAAATATGAATTTTTTCCTCGAGGTGCTTAACTTGATTGATACGTTATCCCCTGCGGGCTCCTGACCCCATCGCCCAAACATGTATTAGAAGACTCTGAGAGGGGAGTGTATCACCGAGTTAGTTAGTAGAGCAATCGATCACCATAGGAGCGGTCTGGCATCAATCTAGTACTTATTCCTCGGAAGAGCGCCCACGGTGTCGGGCGAGGAAGGGTCAGCGAGCCCGTGATATATCTATCTCTCCACGAATTAGATCTATAAATGTGCTCAGGGAAAAACTCTCAGTTATAACCTGTCAGCTTCTATAGTAAAGTTCCAGAGGAAACTTTCGGGAAGATGGATTTGATGCCAATTTTCGCAGGCTTTGAGGTGGTAGTCCCACTTTCTTTACTGTTTGTTAACTACCGTGTAGGATTCACTTTTTTCATTTGCTAGTTACTCAATTTTGATAGGTAATTAATGAATACTTTGATGAACTCCGCACAGGTGTGGAGAAAGAAAGACCCTACGTATTACTAGCATAAGCACCTATAAGTCACAGAAAGGAGTTGAATTAATACTGTGATCGACAAAGCTAAACTACAAGTAAATCCCGACCATTCCGGACCCCTGAAATTTGTTGCACATCCTATCGAGGACCACGTGATGAGACGAGAATGAAGTCGAATTGACAGTTAGAGCAATATTAGTAACTCCTTTCAGGTCAATCATAGATATTTCAGCATAATATGCTGAAAGATATTTCAGCATAATATAATATATATTATATATTATGTTAAAGCATATATATTTCTCGGAAAGAAGACGGATTAGTAATCAGTCGATTACAATTTTCTATCCTTATTCCTATTCTGCAGTTAGAAATGAAGTCAAACAGTGTTCCAATAAGTGGCTCTTTAAAACGACCATAAGATTTATGGGGAACTGTCTCGGTAATCATTCTTCCTTGTGAACTGTCACTTGTGAAACCGTGCAAACAGAAGTATCTGTTCGGAGGAAAAAGGAAGTTCAAACGAGTTCCCAGCATCTGGCGAATGCTGGAACTACGCCCAAAACGTGAGAGATTCGTTCGTTTTCATCACCATTATTTTGTGAGTCATGTGAAATTTGCTGAACGCCACAGTTAAAAATCTAAGTGATATTTTGATCAAAATCCTCCTTATGTCTTAACAACATAAAAACTAATACTTCTCTATTGTATTCGTTGATGGATAAAATATATTTTTGCATTCGAATTCATTTTTGGCCGCTATGTAGGTAGGCAGATATTTACGAAACGAATTTCTTCGCATTTAACCCTGAAGATTTATTTAGCTCTCGTATCCCATTTTGTATCCATTCCCTGACACACCTGTTCCAGACATCCTGTCCTTTTTGCTTTTTCCTTCTTTTCTCCTCCATCTTTCTTCTTCATTCTCACCTCACTCATCTGATTCGGTTTTAAAACCTGACGGGAATTTGTTGTTGATGCTGGCTAAGATCCACGAGCGACTCTAATTAAAACTGGCGAACCAGTATAAAATTAGATTGAACGATGGTGAGAGAAACTCAGGTCGACCCCATGTGACCAACTCCCGCACCTCCCGTATGCCTCTCAGTATGGTATTACTGAATAGGTTAGGAATATGGATCATTATAGCATAATAATCAAATTCAAGTGACGCTATCGCTTCCACGGTTTTTTCAAGATGCGCCCTCCTCCATGCATCCTCCTCTATTTTCGCTCTTGTATGCACAATCATCCATGTATCCCACATCAACCGTTCAACTAGTTGACCTGAAAAGTAACATGATCAAGAAGGAGCCTACCCTCTCGAGAAAAATCGGCATTTTTTCATTTACATTGAGGAAGAAGGTATCGGTTCGTTTCGATAATAATTTTACTTTTGTTTTATATTATTGAACCTTGCAAGAGAGACCTAACATTTCCAAATAAGATTTGTCGAACCTAAAAAGACACACAGGTGTGGATAACGACACGTGCCAAAGGCGGCTGGCTCAAACGCCCCAAATCTCAGCAATCTGAATACGTTACTGGAATCTCATCAGCCCCTTGCTTCTGCTTTTCCATCCTCTACACCTTCTTTTCTTCTATTGGCTTCTTTAGCATATTTATCCCCTGCCATTATTTATCGTGGTGGTATTCAATTTTTATCGAATCTTATCGTTGCGTCTCTACTGCTTCCTATTCCCATTCAATTTTCCTTCTTGTCTTCCACTCCCACCCTGGGAGGTTTCTTATCAATTTCGTCCTGTTCGGAACACCAGCGTTCACTGCGTTTGGGCTAACGTGTGTAATTGTATAAATAAAAAAAACTGTACAAATATAACTATTATAAACATAACTTCCAAAGTGTTCAACCTATTTCAATGAAATTTTCATGGATTGTTCGGGTTGGAGTGTTGATGATTCCCTAATAATTTCATTGTCTGGTAAACGTTGTCTGATACCGGTCTTTTTGGAAAATCACCTTATCTCTACCCACACGCTGCTTTTGATCTCCGATTAAAGATAAAATTATTAGGAACCGAGCCAAACCAACATACGAATTTTGCTCGGGTTGAAGATTTGAGCACTGATAGATCGACAAAAAGGCACAAAACCAAATGATTTTCCAGTGCTCAAATTTTTTTGAACTGCGTACACTAGGCGATTGCAAATCATCCTAACATTTGTAGTGGAGAAGCAAACTAAATTTAGAAACCTAGAAAATTGTTCATTCATTTCCCTAATTCATGAAGCCACAATACCAGTACCACAAATTTGCTTTTGTACCTTTTGAAATTCAACATTCTTCTTGGAAGGTAATTTCAAATTCGTTGGAAATGCTATAAGATATTGTCAGTATCTTGTAGCTTGGTAAATCACTCACCCCGACCAAATTTAATTTTGCTTCCGAGTCTACAAAGGTACCAGAAGCTTTGTTCTCACTTTTCAAGGTTGAAAATAAAAGTTTTCCAAAATCACAATTTCCACTCGCCTTTTACTTTTAGACCTTCCTGAACAATTTTGGTCCCGTGTCTGTCTATTTGCTATTGAATCCTTGCCACATCTATAACTTCTACAATTCTTAACCGATTTCAATGAAATTTTGAGGGATTGTGCGGGTTGGCGCGTAGATGGTTCCCTATAAAAATCATCACCCCCGGACTGACAGTAGCCGCTGCGCATGCGAAAACGTGTATTTCCTTGTTACAGCCATAACTTCTACATTTCCTATCTGATTTCGATGAAATCTTCATTATGCGAGTTGGGGTGGAGATGGTCCCCTATGAAAGTCATGGCCCCCAAAATGAAAGTATTTTGTGCGCATTCGCAAACGTGAAATCCTTGAAACAGCCATAACTTCTGTATTTTCCAACAATATTCAGAGATTGTGCCGGTTAATGTGTGGAGTCTCCTATGAGGGTGGTGCTAGGTACATAGAGATGGATGTTTTGAGATTAACTACTATACAACGGATCATCTATACAATCGGGTTATGGATACGAGGAAGCTATGTCCCACACCCACTTGACAGACTCTTTTTGTTGTTATTAGTTCTCCGAAGTCGTCTGCAGTGTTGTATCTTGGCAGAGAATTCGAAGAGTAATTCAACCTCTAGTGGACCTAATTTGTGGGCTTCATTGGGAATAGATTTTGCGAGGCGTCGTGGTGAAGCGATGGGGTGAGAACAGAGTAAATAGAGAAAAGTGGAATTTAAGGCTCATGGCGGCAGAGTGGCAGCGATGGATGGGAGGAGGAATGAAACAAATACAACTGAAACCAGCGAGATCTTCGAACGTTCTCAGGCCTTTTTCAACAACCCCTCTCCCGACGTCCCAAACGTAACCAGTCCTCCTACCATCATTTTCCACCCCATCCCTCTTGTCACCCACTTCCTTTCTGAGTGTTATTAAAGTAAACTTAATCAAAAATGTTATTTAAGGAAGGTTGCCCTGAAGAGGGATCGATGGTCTTTTATTGGAGCGCGAGAATTTAAGAGAGGTAAATATTGCCAAAGGAGGAAAGTCCGTTTTGATGGGAAGGGAAAAAAAGCAGAGAAAGGGAAGGAAGAAAAAAGATGAAATATCCAAGTAAAGGAGGGGTAGGAATGTGGGGGTCCTATGTACGTGGCTCCAGCAAGTTTCCTAAAAATACTCGTACCTTCGGGGAACTGAAGTAACTTATAAATTAATATTCCTGGTGAATATTTATTAAAGTTCATCATTGAACAAAATCCAATAAATTTTTGGCTTCAGCGCGTTTATTTGATGATTTTAATCATTTCACTTACCTCAACCCACCTGGATGGCGTGCGACACATACATCTGATCAGATTTCTCCAAATTTCTGCTGATTAGTGTTCAACTATGCACGTATTCCGAGTTCGGGGCTTTGTTTCTGCATATATACCTATGTGAAGACGAACCGTTAAAATGCAGACTTCCCGATGAATGATCAGAGAAGAAAACATGAAAGTAAGTGAAAGTAGTCGTTTCTCTGCTCTTCCTAATCGTTTTAATCAATCAGCTTCTTTCATTTTGATGAATGTGTCCTTTCATTATTCGTGACGATGACCAATACAAATAATTCGAGGGTTAAAGATACCAATGGAGGTACACGATGAAATTAAGTGATACAAAAACCTGGAAGACGATTCTTTCTGCGAAAAAACAGAAACACTACATGAGATTACCTGGCAGGTACTAAAAGTTCAATTAAAACCGGTAGACTCAATAACACATAGCATTTTAGTGAATCCCCTCGACACCTTTATAGCAACAGGCTCGTTCCCTCACCCATCATTATCACAGGCTTTGCGAGGAATTCTCAGAAGATGGGTGAACAATAATATATTATATTCTTTTAATTCTTTTAGAAGGTGAACAATATATCGCGTGTAAAATGAAATTTTCTAATTTCATTTTATAGAGTTTTCTCCCCTTTTATGTTACGAGTATATTTTAGCGTTTATGTGAATCCTTCTCATACAACCGATTCAGTGTTTTCAATAGATTGTTTCGTTGTTGGTATAATAGTATCAGGACTGGGTAGTATCTGTTACAGATAATCTGTAAAGCATAGTAGTAAATCTGTGAGCATTTTTTCATTCAAAAAAGTATGGACATGTTCTGTCATTAAATCAATCGAAAATCTACTTGATGCCGCTTAAGGGCAGGGACTGAGATTTCAATTAAAACCGGGCGACTCAATATCACAGAGCTTTAGTAAGTCCCTCTCCCCCACCGGCATAGCCACAGGCCCATTCCCTCCCTTCCCGTCTTTGCCATAGGCTTCGCAACAATGGGTGGGTTCATTCAATTATTTTTTAATTACACAAGTAATTTACGAAGGCCCCTCCGCCAGAACACCACTAAACTCCCCCACGACCAACTGGACCTTTCGTTGGCTCTTGAATTTTTCCTAAAAATTAAAAAAATAATGGGAAAAAACCTCAGTTTTCCCCACGAACGGGAAAAGGCTCGTCGATAATGAAATATGACAACGAGGTCAAAATAATTCCCCCAGTCTGCTTCCGATGAAATATCCTAACTCAACCCCGTGTTTCCCTTCCCATTATTACAGGTAGGTTTTCGTTTTCCAAATATTATAACATTGTTGAAATTTATTCTGCAAACCCACGAACCAATCGTTTGTTCCCTGCAACGACGTGTACCATGGTTGGACAAGGAATGAACAGATATGCAGTTTTTATCATGAAACCCGATTCAATAAGTTTTTCTTTTCAATCTCATTTGATGCTTGAATGGAGATTGAAATATTGGAAAGATAGTAAATTGTAAAATATCAAATAGATGATAAAATAAAGTCACATTTTATTTTTTTTAAACTTATTTATTTATTTTTTCTTTGGGTGGCAGTCACATTTTATTTCACATGTTTTGTTTCACATTTTCTTTCACATGTTCTATGTTTTACGATTTGAAGATTCAAATTCAGGCAATCGAAAATTATCAATGATTAGATATATATCTAATACATAAAATCTCAACCGTACGTGTACGTCGCCGATCGTCTGGGAAACCCGGGTTCCATGACAGGCCGTGACATCAATATTTTCAGCTAATTATCTATAATTTTTATTGATAATTCAATGGCACATGAGTGTCATTGTGTAGGAAAATTGTCATCTTCCATTGGAGGTGCTTGAAAAAAAAGAGAATAAAAAAAATGCATAGGTTACTCGTGTTTTTTTTCAACCTGTAAGTTTGAGGAGACACCAAAGCCGACCGTGACCAAAGTCCACGAGTACCAAAGTCCACGAGTTTAATAAATTGATATTCCGTAAATTCATGTTGTTTTTATTCATAAATAATCCTTTTACTGTGAAAGTTTTTGAGTTATTTTGGAAATCCTCCCGCATTAGTACCTAGTTTAGTTTACCGCGGGCATGAATAGAGGATATATTATGTGATCCTGAAAAGAAGAAGAATCAAATTTGCAATTCTGAAGGAAAGTTGTTGGAACTCAGGCGGGTCGAGTCTGTAGGCTCCACTCATATTTCACTCTGCCGCATCCCCTATATTTCATTTACATCGTGCCACCTACCCAGCATCACTCCGTGTTGTATCAACCTACTTTCAATACCTACCTAAGAACATAGGTCATCACGATGATACAAATGGTGATATAGCGGTTACAATGATAATTATTAAATGTTTGACTTTGATACCAAAATGATATTCCTTTGTAGGGTTACTTGCAAATGTCTTGCAAATGATAAGCTTTAGTACGCGCTGTTGCCTTACCATGCATATATATTATAATATCTACGGATTTACAATATTATCGATTTACAGCAGTTCTGGACCCTCTGTTCACGACACATACCTACAAGTTTTTTTCCCTTTATTTATACCGCGAGTAGAAAATAATGAATTAAAAACAAAATTAGTTAGAGAGCAAACATGTGAAAGTTATTTATATAATTTTAATGAATGCCCAGTAACGTTGAAACGATAATGATAAAAAAGTGGTTTATCCTTTCAAGCATAAATTGGTTCAACTGTGCGATGTATACTCGTACAATATGAAATTAATGCAATATGTGAATAGTCGATCGCCCTTAGTTGATTCGAACGCTTCGAATGAACTTCGTATTATTAACTATCCTCATCCGATTTGTTATAGATAACTTCTTGGTTGAAGTCTGTAGGGTCTGTCAATCTCATTTGTGGAAAAATGGATGTTTAGTTATACGGGTGAGTGGAAACTTCCTCGTGAACAAACATTGTTTATAGATCAAAAACCTCACAGAATCAACATTAAAAACTCTCAAGAATTCTGGAAACTTATTGATGGGAATATACCTACCTACTCACCGTTCATCAAGCCGTTTTCATACATTTTCAGTGTAACAAAATGTGGATCGTTCTTTGTGTGAACATTTGAAAGAGTATTTCCTATTCATTCGCCTAATGTCTATATTGATAGATCATAATTACGATATAGTAACTAGTAGATCACACTTACCAACGGGAAGTGACATTCAAAAGCAGCTCTGAAGATATGAGTACTTACTAGCAATATCTTGGGTGCGTTGAGAGGAATCAATACCTACTGCTGAACTTCGTTTTTTTTTTTTTTTTTGTTGTTAGCTGAGTGCTTTCGAAATATACTGTCCTCCTCTGAGCTAAAAATTCATGAACAACGATCGTACGCTAACCCTAAGTAGTACAAAGGTACTATTGAACCTCAACCTTCTAATTCCTGTTGAATAGATGATTTCATGCAGGCGTGTCAGTATTAACTTTGAATACTTTATTTATTAATATCTCTATTTTATTATTTTATTAGAATAAAATTGACTTTCAGGCAGGTTTTTTTTCCAATTCTCTTGCTCATCCAAAAAATTGTTCACACAGTACAGATCCCCCTCCTTGTATACCAACGAGTACCTACCTACTAGCAGTAGTCCCAACCAAACAAAAATATCTCGAGCTCGGTTGAATCGATGTTCCTAATAATTAGCTGATGGGGAGAGGTGGTAAAATTTGACGTAAAACGTTGTAAGATAGCAATAACTCCATCCATCTTACGAAATTCGTTACTTAATCAATATCTCAATGGATAAATGGGAAGTATTTACTAAACCGTATAACCTGGCCTGTATCTTGCCCATTATTTTGGGGGAAAAAAACCTCACTAACATCGTCGTAGTCGTTCGCTTTGCAGATCGTCATGTTACGAGTAATACAGAAAAACCACGTTGCATAGACAAAGAAGGGAAATAATGTAGGAAGGACACCATCGCTAGTGAACTCTAATGCTAACTACGTTCGACATAACGTTGAGTGAGATGTTTAATTTATAATCAAATAGGTAAACCCTGTAGATGTGATTAGTTAACAAACAATTAGGTATCCCGATCTGTGCTTGGTGTACTAACGACCCTCACATTATTAGCTTAGAACATCAGTTTGGAGTCTGGACACTCAATCCAGAGCAGTCTATAATGGAATCACATCCTCCATATCAGTTCACGGCCTACCATCATTACTCATTTGTCCATCGAGATGACCATTGTAACCAATTCATGGACGTGTCTTTGCGCAAAAGAACAGCAGATAATGTCGTTCTGCGGTCTCGCGCTCGATTGGAATGATTGTTCGCCAATCTTGTTGACAGGGAACGACTAACGATTATCCGTCCCTATGGGGTTATTCACAATGCGATACTGTCTCTGTGAAGAGGATCAAATGAGCTTAAGCCAGTATCTGTGCCTTGATTCTGCTTCGCAGGATTAAAAGCTGGAAACTGGAAAAGAGGTTGGGGATTTGGAAACATATTTACCAGTCGCGATAAAACGCCCAGGCATATTTGGCTTGTGATTTAGCGTCTGAAAGTATTGTTCGCAGTCGAGTCCGAGGGTGGCCCTACGCGGGGAAATGAAAACTCTGTAATTTATAGTTGGGTGTTTCTTTGCTTTTGCCTCCATTTTTTCCCTACCCGGAGCCATGAAAGAGTTTGGTGGGCAAAGGGATCATGAGGAAATTGGACTGAACCTTGAACGCGTTTTCGGTACCTATTTAAAACTTGATGTACGAGTACGTATATGGTTTTTTCAAACCCGTTTTCTAACAAGTGTCAATACTATAAGTAATATTGTCAACGTTGGAAGGATAAAAATGTAAACTGCATCTGGGGTTGAGCCAACTTGTTTTTTGTTGGTTGAAATTGGTTTTCGCTACTTTACTATTGCTTTGCGTAAATAATTTTGTTTGTATGTTCAGACCCTAACCAAATTGAACGTGAGAGGTACATGAAATTAGCTTAATGAATAGAAGTTGTGTCGCTATATGTTGTCTACTGTCTTCTTGTCTACTAACAAATTAGGTATGTAGATTTCATGGAGTTATGCAAACTTAAAATCATGGAGCCTATCAAAATGTTCAATATTGCGTTAGACCAAGATGAATGTTCGATCCAGGTGTTTGGGTTTTCCTTGACACCATCTTTAAGGACTAAAGAATCATCAACATGATTAAACCTTGAAAGAAATTTGTGTTTGATGTCATCAAGGCATTTCATTACCTGGATTTTTTAAGATTGTGAATTTCATAATCTCTGCCTTCTAGAATCCTCATGGACGAAGACAGAAAAGCTTTGTATTCGTGGAACTAATGAATAAATTGAGTCTTCCAAAATTAAATTGATCATCCTCTTTTGTATAGGGTGTCCAGCGACCTGGAAAGCCGGGAATACTCAGGGAATTTTACTCTACTGGAAAACTCTGGGAATTTAATTTTTTCCCCCCGAAAAAGCCCTAGCGCCAAGCATTTAAGTGGGAAGTTCCAGTTTCTCATCCTCGACTTTTTCAAACAATCGGAGGTGAAATAAACCTTTGAAGTGGTCATTTCTCTCGAGTAAACCAACAAGTTTTGATGATTTCAACGTTCAATCTCGACTTTTTCGAACAATCGAAGGTGAAAACAAGCCTTTGAAGTAGTGATTTCTCTCGAGTAAACCAACAAGTTTCGATGATTTCAACGTTCATTCTCGGCTTTTTAGGACGTCCCACAGTAAGACTTTGGCGTCCTAATGCGATCGATCTGGGGTGAAGCTGGACAACACTCAACAGAGAAAAAAAATAACCATACACTAATCCGTTTTAGACCATTCTGAATCCAAATCCGCGAAAAAAACCATAGGTGAATGTGTGTGTGACAAAATCTTGTGTCATCTGCCCAGCCCTTAGTTCTCAACCGATTTTCGTGGTTCTTTCTATCCACGAAAAATCTATCTAGATGTGCACTACGTCGCCGGAATTTCGAATTTTGCCTTTAAAGGGGGGGGAAGGGGGGCAACAATCGAAGGTAAAAACAAGCCTTTGAAGTAGTCATTTCTCTCGAGTAAACCTACAAAGCCACGAGGCGTTCGAGACCGCACGGGGTTAGTGGAATGTCGGGGTCAGCTGTGACCGAGCGAGCTACGGCATGTGTCTCTGGAGACGGGACTCGAACCGGTTGCAGGGGCCGTGAGTTCGGGACTCGCCTCGGGAGCATATTTTAGGGCAAGTCAGTCGCAGTTCCCCCTCGTCCCAACCCAGGGCAGTGAGGCCAATGGGAAGCCATGAGCGAAATCATCAGAACAAATTCTGATCTTCCCTTAGGAAGTCAGCTGATGACGTCCGCGACGCCTTAGTGGAATGTCTCGATCCAAGGTCAGCAAGTTATTACGTCACAACAACTTACTACGTCACATCATTCAAATCTTCAACTTTCATTAGCTTCCCTAATTTCTTCTAAACATTTTCTCGACGAACAGACCCGATTACCGTTATTCCTGATCCATGCTCTTTTGAAGAAAAATTAAAATTGACTGAAATACCCTATTGAGCGAATAGGGTTGTAAAATAATCACCCTCTGACTGATAGCCACTTCTACAGTTTCTATCCAATTTTGATGACATTTTCAGGGATTGTGTGGATAGGATTGTAGGTGAAAATCATCGCTCTGGACTGATAGGTACTTACAGACTGATGTTTCGAGATAAGCTACTATATTTCTAATGCTTTTTCATTTCAAAATGTCCCTAATAACCTCAATTATGAGTAGTTTTGATCACATTTATTTATTCATTAAATGATTTAGAACACTGGAAGAAGTCAAAAATTGACCCTGGAAAACCTGGAAAACTCAGGGAATTTTTTTCGGGGAATCGCTGAACACTCTGTTGTATATTTTAGACACGATTCTACCATTGGTAAATTCGTTGTCTCGTGCATTACGCTAAAAATTATGTTTGAATTTTGATGAAGTTTCCAGGAAGTATGCTGGTGCTAGCCGTCTCACTATGAATTCACTTTCGATTGGATGAGTCGTAGTCTGAGCATCAGTGATTTTCATAGAACACTAAAGGTTTCTCACGATCTTTAATCTGAATAACATTTAGGGAGTAGTTTGGGAGTTGCTCATCACGTGTTATTTTGTTCTTAATTCGACCAATGATTAGAATAGGAAAGTCATATGAAGGTAAATAAAAGGATCACCTATCAAAAACGAGTTTGAGTCGATTTTATTGGGGTTGAAAAAGTTAAAAGTCAAAAAAAAAAACCAGAAATAATTTCTGGACAATTAATTAACCGAATATTACAAGGAGAGTTTAACCTAAAATATCATGTTCTCAAAACCTCAAAATGTCTGCTGTTTCCTTTTTGTACTATGCCAGCCAATTTATGTAATTGGTATCGAAAAGTTTCTGAGTCTGGAAGTACCTCACTAACATGGATATTGCAGTTCAGTGGCGCCGTCGGTAAACATTCATAAACACCCATGATTAACGAGGTAAAGTGGTTATGGAATGATACCCGGGCAGTTGGATCAATTAGATCCCCACGTCAATTTCCTAGGCCACACAGGGAACGAACCCATTCGAATGTATTCGGGTTCCCGCTTTTCGAGCCAATCAATCCCCGAACAGTAATTCCGCATGCCTTCCAACTCACGGTTGGTTACCCCGTCACTGGGGATACCGCAGTCGTTTATTTTCCACCTGAATTTAAAATAACAAGCGTCCTGGATCGGTTGATGAGGCTGCCGCAGTTGATGGAGGGGGATTGACTTCTATTTTCGGCGCTGGTTTCCCCAATGACGTATTCTACTTTTTGTACGGGTACTTTCTGTGGAGTAGGATGTAGTAGCTGCGATTGTAAACGCATATTGGTTCTACAATCATTGACAGTCCTCCAACTCCACATATCTTCATTACGATCTCCATTATTACCTCCTCCTATTGCCTTCTGCCTTCCACTAACACTTATTATAAAATTATAAAATTTTAGAGAGGAGATCTCTGTTAAGAAGGGTTGATTCGTAATTTCAAGTAAAATGTTGAGTAGTTACTTATTCCAGCATCTGATGGAGCGTGTTCACTTTCCTATATACAAAACGATGATGTGTTTTTTTTTCCTCCTTCTTGTTCTAAGTACCTACTTTATCATTATATTTTGTGTTGTAAGGAACTGATAAAACTGAAGTGTTTTTTTTTTCCTCCTTCTTGTTCTAAGTACCTACTTTATCATTATATTTTGTGTTGTAAGGAACTGATAAAACTGAAGTGTTCTCTAATTTGACCCTCAATGACTTCAAAAGACTGTGAGGACCTTTCAGGTAAATGATCGGGTATTATGTGGTTGGAAAATAAGACAAGTGTAGACTTGAAGTATAATTCAGAAAAAGGTCAGTGAAATGGACAGCGCTGGAAGAGGCGTTAGAAGGGAAAGAAACCAGAAGAGGCGAGCAAGGTGAAGTACTATTAGGAAGCGGGTGTTGCCCTGAGTTAATTCTGTAATTAAATTCCTCTTCCCACTTGCTGTTAAAGGGGTAGCGGTAGTCTTTCCTCTCTCAATGGAAAGGACTTTCCTCCAGGGAGATAAACATTTGGCCGTGTTCCAACATCGCCCCGCCACCTCTTCAGTTCTCATGGGAGGTTTTCACAACGATAAAACGCTAATTGTTGGGAGCTTCGCAGTTCTTACAGATATCTCCTAGACTGGAGAGAAAAAGGTTGCTTATCTGCTGGATATCTCAGGAAACTTACTGCCCGTAATGAGGGTATCGGCCAATGCCCTCTCACGGTACATTGGAGTGGGTATCAGTATAAGGGCTTTGCCCTCTGTTAGCTGTTCAATGTTGCCCGTCATATTTTTGTCAAAAGCTTGTTAGGTATTCTGACCTAATCTGATTTATAATTCACTTCTTAAAACCAGCCAAACTCTTAATTGTTTGGCTTCTTTGGATAGAATAGTATCTCCTGTTCAAAAGTGTTTAGCGAGTAAACTCACCTCTCTTTTATTTCTAGAAATGAATACCTTGAGAGAGTATTGTTAGGGAGTTGCATGTTGTTGTTCTCCTTCTTTTCCATCCTAATTTACTGTTGTTTGTTGTTGTAACTTGTTGATGCGTTGCAACACGCGTAGTTAATTTCGTTGTGTTATTAATGAACAAACCAAAAATCTAGTTTTTTATAGTCGTAATTTTTGAAAAAATACTCTCACTGTAGATTTGAGGAATGGTAGGTTGTTCTCTATTATTGGAGCCAATCAACGAAGTTTCTATCTATCTATCTATCTAATTATTATTCGAGTGAATTTGCTACATTCATAATTATAGTATTATTTTTTACAAAGCCAAGAAAATCTTTTATAAACGTTACCTACATACATAATTGTATTCCTGCGACTCTTAGCTCAGAAATGCACGAGTATTTAGTTAATTTAATTAAAACTGAAAAATACCGTTTTTTAGGATGTGTCACAGTGTAAGACTTGGGTGTCCTAATGCGAATGATCTGAGGTGAATAGGAACAGCACTCAACGGAGAGAAAAAATAACCACAACTAAATCAGTTTTATACCATTCTGAATCCAAATTCACAAAAAACCGTAAGTGTGTGTGTGTGTGAGAGAGAGAGAGAGACAAAATCTTGTATACTCTGCCCAGACCTTAGTTTCCAACCAAAATTTCAATTTCAAAATTTGCCAGGGCAGTGGACGAGTGGAGAAATTATAATATAATAAGAAAATATTATTTTAAAAAAAAACACGATTTTACAATGTTTCTTTTCGTATTAAGGCTTACAAGGAAATATTGTAAATTTAGCTTATATATTTAAAAAAAATAAAATAAAATAAATCTACTTTCATAAATATACTTATACTTCTGGTGTAATACACAAAAAGTAAACAAATGAGGAAAAAAAGTTAGCCTTTGATTTTAATGAAATGTTAGTGCTACAGTGGATCAAATCAGTGATGTCACTTTGAATACCAACAGATGAAAGTCCAATGTTTCGACCTTTTACCGTCATGGTGTCAGGATTTCACCGGATGAGGAGGGGGGGGGGGACTCGAATTCGCATGTTGGGTATCGTAGAACATGGATTTTTATGTGCTGTTCAAATGCGGTACCCCAATGTCGTTAGAAGCGGCTAGGGGTGAGATATAGAGGGGATTATACGTGTTGGGCACCATTTTATTGACGATTTTCTAATTCAAATGTCAAGTTTTTGGGCTCCCATAATGCTAAAAACGCTACAAATTATTACACAATGGTTGATTTTTTCTACATAGATCACTCGTCTGCCAAGAACATGGCTTTGCCACTGTTACCACCAACAAAAACATAGCACAAAGAAAAACATCGATCGCATTTCGGTCAGCTAAAATTTGACCGGAGATTAGGCCTTCTCTGCGAATCACACTCGTGTTTCTGATTTATCGTAAGTCCAACCCTTAAATTCTTGTAGGGAGCGAACGGTTTGTCCTACAGCGCTCCACGTGGTCACTGAAAATTTAATTCTATCTTAAATTGATGAAAAAAAAAAACCTTTATATCATTTTTTGTTTCAACCCTTAGAAGTGACCTGCATTGCCTAAAAGGTTCGGGGCACAACCCCAATTGGAGCCCACATACCAAATTTCATCAAAATCGGTCAATGCTAACTGAGCAAAGTGCCGCGTACGGCGGACGGACGGCCAAATTTTTATTCGATTTTTGGATTCTACGTACCTTGAAACGTAAACCAACAAAATTTTGTGTGTGGGGGGGGGGGGGGTAAAAATTTTCTTGGTCAATTCCAAAGGTTCATTATTGAAAATAATAAACCAAAAAGAAGATAAAGCAGAATTGTTGACCCATGAAGAATGGACAGTATCAATTTGTAGGATTTCCCTCCTTTAGAACTGCTAAATGTCACATACGGAACCCGGAATTTTCTTCGATCTGTTTCAACTCAACTCTTATCCCTCTGAAACGGGTAATTACTTCATCGAGTGATCACTCATGTAAATATTAGTTATCTAAAAACCATTATGAATATCTAAAAGGTTGGAATTACAATTTGTGCATAGAATTTCGAAAGACATGGAAATCTAATAATTTAATCTGTCGTTGTTGAGTTTGATTGAAGAGAGATAGCTTTATACTCAAAACTACATGGGTGTTGAATTGATGTCTTTGAAGGGCTCTCAGAGGTCCACCGTCGAGTTCCTGTTGTTGTAAGCCGGAGAACATCTCAAATGTGGATCTCTATTGTCTTAGTAACGTCGCGAGTGAGGCATGAAGAGTGATAAGGTGTATAATGGGCATTACCAGGTCTTGGTCCCGCATCAATCTCAAAGACCCTCCTCAACTTCTCGTATATACCAAACAGTTACCCACTGTTAAGTATAGGTTGGAACTTGGCCAAATACAACGTCCGTCTCGTCTGACCCGGATTCTCTTCGGATAATGGAGGGGCGGAGTACACGGCTTTGTAGCTCAAACAGTCGAGGTCTATTGTATTGCTTGTAACGGGTGAGTCCTATTACAAGCTTCTGGTGTAGCTCAGTACTTAGTAGGGTATAGCTTCCTCCGCCTCTATTTCTCCACCCTTTGGAAATTCATTACAGTTCTATCTTGGTACTGCTCAGGACCTAACCTCTTACCGGGTGATTAGACCTGATCTCTGTGGTTAGGGTTCATTGTGTCATGCAGCCGGTTTCCCATTATGCCCTTCGCTTCATGAATAGGGGATGTGGCTGGAAACGTTCAACCCAACGTCAATTCAACACCTAACCTTCTATCGCACGGCGAGCCCATTGATTTGAGATACCTGGAAATTTGCTAAGTACGTTTCCCTTTCACCAGGACACTCTTGTTGACAACATAATCAAGAAAACAGGATCACTCTATCGGCTCAAACTAATCGGAACTCGCTAGATTTCTGTAATTTTTCTAGAAAATGGGGGAGCGGGGGAACTACAATGTGCCTCTCCGATTTGGTAGTCGTGTAATTCCTAAACTGGGGGCAATTTTGATCCGAGAAAATTTTGAAAAAAAAAGTTTTCCAAATTACTTGAATTAAAAAAAAATGGATTTTGGTCATACCTGTGAGGCAAAGTGCACTATGGCAGCTCATAAATCACTTTTCCCAGTCCAAAATTAAAGTTTGAATTTCAGGTCCTTGACAACATGAATTGGGGCACACGACAATGTTAATGTGTCCCTAATAATATGGATACATTTCAATTTGTTACTCTGTACCAATTTACTTCTTGGGTTAGTGAAAGAAAAATATCAGCATTGCATTTTTGGTGAATCTTTTCTTTCTCTATTAACTCCATTAAGGTGGACGAAGGAATGGGGTATTTCGGTGGGTCGGAAATTCAGGTTTTTGACCTCAAATTTGGATTCAGCACCAATAAAAACCTCTATACTCCAACTTTTTGGCCATTGATACTAGAACATGTGGTAGAATGATTAAATAAAGAGATCACACGTTTGAAAAAAAGGCAGGCCTCCATGAACACACACACACACTACGCCGCGGGCGGGTGTGCGTAGTATTTTGTAGTATCCAAGGCCACGAGGCGTTCGAGACCGCACAGGATTAGTGGAATGTCTCGATCCAAGGTCAGCAAGTTGATACATCACAAGAACTTACTACGTCACATCATTCAAATCTTCAACTTTCATTAGCTTCCCTAATTTCTTCTAAACATTTTCTCGACGAACAGACCCGATTACCGTTATTCCTGACCCATGATGTTTTGAAAAAAAAAAAAAAATTAATTGACTGAAATACCCCATTTAGGTGCGTAGGTTTATTACTAGCATTGTTGTGGTAGCCTCTAGTTCGGTAATTTTAATGACCAAGATTTAATGTAGTGCATGTTTTCCCAACATTGTTAGTGGCTCTAAATATTGTGAGATCCCAAAGCCAGGGACTCACATTGAACCCTGTTCAATCGTGTAACCGTTTCGGGGAGGGGAGACGCCAACATCGGGCCTCCTACGGAGAGAGAAGCCAGCAGTCGCCAGCTCTCGCCCTCTCAGGACGATCCACGCTCCGAGGTGACGTCACAACCGCCTTCAACCGCCTTCAACCGCCTCCACGTGCCACCTTCGACCAAGGAGTCTCCGATTCAAGGCTGTATTTTCTCCAAACCCGGGTTCCTACAAGTGGACCCCGGAGCAAGGTGCGAGACTCAGCATTTTCCTCTTTTTTATTAATCGTCATCAATTTTTGAAACCGCTGTGCATTAGGTAGGATTAATTCAATTTATTGAATAAATTAGTCAAACAGCTTTGTTTTGTTCTAAATTAATTGTCCTTGCTGGCTGAGGGCAGAAGACGCCTGAGTCCCCCCCTTGAGATTTAAGAGTTCTATAAAAAAGGGTCAGGGCTAATTCAAAATCAACTTAAATAGCCGGGCACATTTGTGTAAATTTTAAAGTTGAGAATTAGACCCCCACATAATGGCGCCGGAACTTAGGGGCCCGAAATCTTCCCTCCAGCAGTAAGACAATTTTTTTGTAATAGGTAGAATCGCTTTATTAGGGAAATTTAAATTTTTGCATATGTCTTAGTGGAAGTTTTAGGAATAATTTCACAGCGGAGCTAGTTGTAATTTTGTAGAATTCACTTGGTCAATTTCAATTGGTACTTAGTAGGTTCAATTGGAGATAGTTTAGCGCATGTTCTAACAAGATTGATTTTTCAGCGTGTTATTCATTTATTTGGTTTGATGAGCTGGCGACTTCATTAATCCTTGATCTGTTATGTTCACTTGGGGTCTCAAGTAGACACAACCCACAATCATTGCATTGTTGTATTCATTTTGTTACCAGGATCAATCGTGTCGCATTTTTAGCGACAAATCTCTTCTTCGTTTTTACGACTCGTTCTTATCTTGATCCGACCACCCTTGGTCTTGATTGCATTATCTTCTCCTTGCTTATCACTTGGATTGGATCCTTATTTTTTTGTTATATCGTCTTCATTGTGAAGAGTAACTTATCATTTGCTTATAGCCTACAGGTTGTTACCTAATGTTTTGCATCTCACACTGTGAAAGTGTAATAGGTTAGGAATAATTTCTGCCAAGAGCCATCAGCCGACTTCAAGTATCAATTTGCTAATATTGTACAAATTCTGTACTTGCCTTTGAATACAAATTTTTCTTTGATTAGGTAGGGACCTACCGCCTTGTCGAGGTCAGATACTTGCGTGATTTTTTGTAACAGGTACCTATTTCGCTGTACGAGTCAAGATGGGAGAAAATCAGGAGAATGAGAACCAGATGCAGCTTGGTGATGATAATGGACTTGTTGGATCGCCGAGGCGGCTTGAGAATGACACTGAGAGACGTGATAGTGGATTCCCGGGTGTTGAGAATGGGGTGAGTTCTCCTTCAGTAGCTTTAAACTCTCAGTTGGAAGTAAATAATGATCCAGTATTGAATAGGATACTCGACATGATGGCAAGAATTGAATGGCGCCTTGATG
Source organism: Apolygus lucorum (assembly GCA_009739505.2). Taxonomy (NCBI): domain Eukaryota; kingdom Metazoa; phylum Arthropoda; class Insecta; order Hemiptera; family Miridae; genus Apolygus; species Apolygus lucorum. Next base: position 39,041,039 of record CM019177.2, on the reverse strand, counting down.
GTCTCTCCAAACGCTTGGATTTCACAGAAGAAAAATTTTCAAAACAGGGTAGAGTAGAAGCAGAAAAGCTTGAAGAAGATTTGAATAGGCAGTGCACTGATCGGTCAAATAAAATGCAATCTGAGTTTAATAAAAGTCTTGAAGATCAAAATAGGTTGATTGCGAATGAATTTAATGCTAAGTGTGAGAATCTTAGGAAGGAATTGATTGATCAAGTCTCATTTCGAGTGAATGCAGTAATTAATGATGCTGATAAGACCATTAATAATAAGATTTCCATGGTTTATGAGTCCATGAGTATTCAACAAAAGTGTAATGATGAGTTAGGAAGGAAACTGGGCGTCCTTGAAAGTAAGATAGAAAACGTCGATCAAAAGCTCCTATCGCATAGCCCGACACATACTTCACATAGTGGTGTCCGTCAGGACATTAAGTATCCAATTTTCCAAGATCAGCATCCAATGTCTTATATTCAAAGTTTGGATGATTATTTTTTTCTCATGCCTGGTCTATCCAATAGAGAAATTTTGAAAATTGTAGAACTATCGTTGAAGGGTTCAGCTGCCGGATGGTTCTCACGTCGAAAGTCCGAGTTTGATTGCTATGATGCGTTTAAAGGGGAATTTAAAGACTGCTTTTGGGGAGCACAGGAGCAGCTAAGTCTGCTAAGTAAGCTTAGTACGAGCCAATTTACGACCGGTTCCCGTGAGGAATATGCCAGGGAGTGGTTTGAATTTTTGAAATATTTAGATGATCCCCCTCCAGAAAAAATGGTTATAGCAGCTTTATTGAAGCATTTTCCAGATGAACAATTGCACATGGCCCAGATTGCTATTGAAAATAAAAAACAGCTTTTCCAATGTCTTAGGAGATTTGATCGGGTAAGATCTGCAAGTTATGCCTGTCCGACTCCACAGGAGGTAGAAATAGTTAGTAGGTCATGCCAAACCGAAATGATGAGTCAATCTCAAGTTCCCCAGGATAGACCTACTCAAAATGATCGATTCATGTCTAGGAATACTCATGACACCTTCAGGTATTCTTCATACAATAATCAGAATAGTGGTGGCCGTGATCATGGTAACAATAATAATAATAGTTATGTTGGAAGAAACAATCACTTCCGAAATCGAGGAAATAATAACAATAATTATAATAGGAGAGATAATACTAATAATAACCATAATAATAATGAACAAAGTAGGGGAAATAATCATACCTCGGCGGTACCTGTTCAGGTCCTGGAGGTCCAGGAGAATCATGGTCAGGATGGAAGTGAGGGCGAAATCTCTCTTCCTTTAAACGTTAACCATTCACGAATCATACCATTGGATGTGCCTTTAAACCGTTAAGGGCCCTTCCTCAGGAAAATATTTGTGAGGTGGGGGCCAAATGTGATGAATTAGTTTGTAGCATGTTTCCTGCACCTAAGTGCCACATTTTTGAGGATCCAAAGGATTGGTTACAGCACTGAATCAGTACCACTTTGTCCAACTCCTATTATGCCTGAATTTATTGTAGAACTAGGTGGTATTTCGGGAATCGCACTTTTTGATACAGGAGCATTGTACTCTTGTATAAGTGAATCTTGGTTTAATAGAAATTTCCAGGATTTAAACATTTTGAATACTTTACCCGTTTCTAATGCGTATGTTATCACTGCCACAGGCAGTAAATCTCCTCTAATAAAGAAACAAGTATTATTAAATTTGAAAATATTAAATTTGTCATTTCCAGTTAATTTTCTAGTTGTAAAGAACCTAGTGAAGCCAATAGTGATAGGAATGCAAACTCTGGCTCAAATGTGTGCCAAAATTGACACAAAAAATGGTAGAATCCGATTAGCAGCAGAATCTGGTGAAGTGGTGAGCTTTTCTTATTTCCAGCAAAGCCCCAGTGAGTCACTTGAGGGTCCAGTTTTCATTATATTATTTGAAGAATTGAATATTCCCCCTTCTTTCGCTAATAAGTTACATGGTCAAACGAGAGAGGTGCTTTTAAAATTAGTCAATAGGTATGAGAATGTATTTTCGGAAAAACCAGGACTAATGAATGATTTTGAATTTAAAATAGAGGTTAAAGATACGATTGCAAATTACAAACCAATTTACTATCCTGTACCACATTCAGTAAAGGAAAAAGTTCGAGAAGAGGTCGTAAGAATGCTAGATTTGGATATCATCGAGCTATATCGCAGTCCCTATGTTAGTCCTCTGCGGGTAGTATCAAAACCTGATAAATCGATTCGATTGTGTGTAGACCTACGTGCTATCAATGAACACATTGTTTCAGAACCAGAAATTCCTCCCAGCCTAGAGATGGTATTTGCAATGTCGGAAGGGGCAATGGTGTTCTCCACTTTTGACCTTACCAATTCATTCTGGCAGATCCCTCTTGATGAATCATCAAAAAAGTACACCTCCTTCATGTTTGACAATCGAGTCTATGCCTTCAAAGTAGTCCCTTTCGGAATGAAAACTGCGACAAGCGCCCTTTTGAGAGCACTAACATCTCTCTTCCCATCACATACTAACTCATTTTGTGTCCGTTTCGTTGACGAATTTTTGGTTTTCTCAAAATCCATCGACGAACATCTTAATCATATCGAAGAGGTCCTCAAGACGTTTGCTAGTAGTGGTCTCACTGTCAGATTGACGAAAGCTCAATTATTCCGGGATAGTGTTCGGTTTTTGGGAGCTATACTGACTCCATACGGCATATCTCCCGATCCAGATCGAGTACAGACAATACGCCAATACCAGAGACCCACCAATTTGACTCAGTTAAGAGCATTTTTTGGCTTTGTTAACTTTTATAGGCGTTTCTTGCCAAATATTGCTAAGCTCATGGAACCACTCACAGATCTGCTTAGGAAGGGAAAGAAATGGTGTTGGTTAGATCGTCATGAAATTGCGTTTGAACACATAAAATCAGAATTTGCTAATAGTGTCTTGTTAAATTATCCTAATTCTCGTTTACCTTACTTTATTACATGTGATGCAAGTGGGAAAGCCGTTGCCGCCCATCTATTTCAAAAAGATGGTGAAGGGGAACTGATACCTATTGCATTTAGTAGTAGGCTTCTCAAACCCCATGAGAAGAACAATTCTATCAGTGAACTTGAGCTAATGTCAGTTTCACACGCATTGACTAAGTTTAGGTCATACATTTATGGTGTCCCAGTTGTAATTTTAACAGATCATATTGCTCTCACCCATTTAAAAAATAGTGTGTCAACCACACCTAGACTTTATCGAATTCTGCTAGCTCTTCAGGAATACGATTATAAGCTGGTCTATCTCCCAGGTGTCAAAAATGTAGTGGCGGACGCTTTGAGTCGCTTCAGTATCTCAAACGAGAAAAACCTCGGACTTAGTGAAATTCTAGTAGCAACGATAGATTTCCAGGCATTCGCACAGAGCCAAACGGATGATCCTCAGATTAGCAGGTTAATTGAAAAAGTAGTGTCAGGTAACTCGAATGGAGACAAGTACAAAATTGAACATGGATTACTGTTCCATTGGATTAGGGAACGATGGAAAGTTGTCGTGCCTAGCCATTTAGTAACAGATCTAATACGGGATATCCATGAAGAATTTCTCCACATTGGAGTTAGAAAAACCCTTCGAATCCTTAACGAAGCATTCACCTATAAGACACTGAGATCTAAAACAAAAGCTGTAATAAAAGCTTGTGAATTATGCCAAAAGATTAAATTTATTCCTAACCTAGCTCATAATATGCTTTCAGTTCCTGCCGACAAACCTAGAGACTTACTGGCTGTTGATTTTTATGGTCCACTACCAAAAACTCGCCATGGTTTTAGGTACATCTTCTTAGTCCTTGATATTGCATCAAAATTTGTTCGCCTGTATCCAATCAAAGTTCCATCTGGAGCAGCTGCCCTCGACTGTCTGTTGCTTAATTATTTCCCCAATTATGGAATGGCGAGGAGTATTTTGGCAGACAATGGCACTCAGTTTAGAGGTAATTTATGGCGGAACCAGCTGGGAAGGTTAAACATAAAACCCATTTACATTGCTGTGAGACACCCTTCTGCGAATCCAGCGGAGAGGTACATGCGCACTATTGCCCAGTTCATGAGAGCTGCACTTCAGGGTCTTGAGCATAATCAATGGTATACCACTCTGATAAACGTTGAAAGAGCTTGCAATGAGACACCTCATTTGTCCACCAAGGCAATCCCGCATGAGCTGTTTTTTGGTAAATGGGTGAATAGGAGATGGAATGATATTTTCTTCCAAAATTTACCTGATGTAACCATACCAGTGGGAACTCTTGATAGGATGATTCAGATGGCGACAACTAACTCAGCAAGAGAATCTGATATGAGAGCACAAGTATTCGATAGGGCGAAACATCGGCTAATTACTGAATTCACTGTTGGTGATCTGGTTCTAGTTAAAGCCCTCACTGTATCTTCGGCTCCTTTGGGAATATTTCACAAGTTTTTGAATAAGAATGAAGGTCCTTATGTGATTTCCAGGGATTTTCAAAATGGTTCCTATGAATTAAAGGACCCGGTAACAAGTTTAGTGAAGGGAATTTTCAATATTTCGCATTTGAAACGCTTTTACAGATAAATTTTTGTGATATTTTGGTTATTTAGGGTAAAATTTTTTTTCTCAGCATGTTATTTTTTGAGCTGAACACTATTTATTGTTCTCATTGTTGAAATTATGGTACGTTGACCACTTTATAGCATGGTTCGAAATAAATTTGATAAATATCGTTCATTTGTAGTTAAATGTTTTCTATTACGAATCGTTTAGGATTCAAAGGTGCAAAGTCGGACCTCTTGCCCATGGTACTCTGCAATGAAAATCTATTCAATGAGCCTGCCTGTTTTTCACTCCTGAAGGGCCACGATTCAGCATTCACTTTGCCTAATGTTTCTAAAACTGAGTAATAAGCAATCTGATGGAGTAGTCCCCTATTTTTCATGCACTCGTTCTCTAATCACCGTCTGAAGTCAGCTGTCAATAATTCAAATCAAAAGAAAGTCAAAGCATTATCATCACTCTGCAGCAATATGGTATTGTAATGAGTACCTACTTTTTTTAGTATGCCTTGTAAATTAGGGATTTCCTATTGATGACGGTGATAGGTAGCGAAGGCATCAGGACTACTACCGGAGGATCCGAACCCGAATGTTTTAAAGGATACGATGCTGCTGATAGTTTTCCCGTTTCAGTTGGAGGCGATCAAAAACTGGCGAGGCAGAATTCAAGAACTAACGGCAACCGAGAGCGGCGAAAGGCGACTTGTACAACTCGACCCACTACGAACTACTTGTTCTTCACGACTCATCATGAACTTCATCTGCACTGGCGAAATGTCTCAACATTCACCACTGGCACCATGGGATAAGAACTGAGTGAAGTGAAGTGTATTGGGTTCGTTGAATTTACTGGATGAACAATTGAGCAAACATAAGATTTGATCACTTATTGAAATGTATGAAATTTTGTAATAAGCTTGTATAGAACTTCATTAAGCACAGTCGGAGTAGGTTTGAATTGCAGGAGAGCTAAGAGTAGGTAGGCATCAAGAAAAGAAGAATGGACAGACCCATCACCATGAACTGCTGCTGCCTTGGATTTCGGCCTGCATGAAAATGTCCTCGAAATTTCGGACATTTTTCTAGGAGAGAGGGGGATATGTGAGATCCCAAAGCCAGGGACTCACATTGAACCCTGTTCAATCGTGTAACCGTTTCGGGGAGGGGAGACGCCAACATCGGGCCTCCTACGGAGAGAGAAGCCAGCAGTCGCCAGCTCTCGCCCTCTCAGGACGATCCACGCTCCGAGGTGACGTCACAACCGCCTTCAACCGCCTTCAACCGCCTCCACGTGCCACCTTCGACCAAGGAGTCTCCGATTCAAGGCTGTATTTTCTCCAAACCCGGGTTCCTACAAGTGGACCCCGGAGCAAGGTGCGAGACTCAGCATTTTCCTCTTTTTTATTAATCGTCATCAATTTTTGAAACCGCTGTGCATTAGGTAGGATTAATTCAATTTATTGAATAAATTAGTCAAACAGCTTTGTTTTGTTCTAAATTAATTGTCCTTGCTGGCTGAGGGCAGAAGACGCCTGAGTCCCCCCCTTGAGATTTAAGAGTTCTATAAAAAAGGGTCAGGGCTAATTCAAAATCAACTTAAATAGCCGGGCACATTTGTGTAAATTTTAAAGTTGAGAATTAGACCCCCACAATATTGAGCTTTAGAGGAGACTTGAAGCACAAGTAGTTTCGGCTTAATATGACCGTGAAGTTGAAATAACATTTTCGTGGACATCCAAAATATGAAAAGTGTACAACAATAATTCTAGAGGGTATTGAAGAGCTCATCAGAACCTACAGATGGGGGAAAAAATAATTTAGTGTAGTAGTAGGAATCACCCAGGGTGATGGTGGATCTGTAGTTTAGGAATCACCCAGTGCACCGATTTTGGGAGTATAATGGAGGAGTTTGATTCCAAAAGGTACTAAAGACCATTTTAATCGAAATTGAGTTGACACTTTCCCAGGGTTTTAGGGGGGGGGGGGCTGTTCTTCACAAAAATGCAATTGTTTTGCAGCAAAAGATAATCTATTCCCTTGAAAAACGAGGGTGAATATTCCGTTTAATTTCAAAAGGTACTATATCCAGCACAATGGCGGCCTCTTATCCGTTTTGTTTCAAAAAATACTATATCTCCTTCGTTTGATTCCAAAAAGTACTATATCCTCTTCGTTTGATTCCAAAGAGTACTATATCCACTCCGTTTGATTCCAAAAAGTACTAAACGCCAGTCTCAGATGCCTCTCAGTATCTAATTCTAATTAGTTTTCAATAATAAATATAAATTCACATTTTGAACGAGTTAAGTAGTGCTCGAATCCTTCTATGATGAACTATTTCGATGCCGCGTGAAACATAGAATTGAGGTGTTTGATTCCAAAAGGTACTAAAGACCATTTTTATCGAAATTGAGTTAACACTTTCCCAGGGTTTTAGAGGGGTAGTTCTTCACAAAAATGCGATCGTTTTGGAGCAAAAGATAATCTATTGCCTTGAAAAACGAGAGTGAATATTCCGTTTAATTTCAAAAGGTACTATATCCACTTCGTTTGTTTTCAAAAAGTTCTATATCCACATCGTTTGATTCCAAAATGTAATATTCGCCATGTTTCGTTCCAAAAAGTACTGTATCCATAAATCTGATATTTCAAATCTCGTTCAAAATTATTTTAAACTTTGAACTAATTTACCTTCTTTCCAATAATACTTATTTATTATAATTTAGAAGTATATAAAAAATAACATAATTGGTTTATAGCACGTTTTTCAGGTCGCTAAGGGGTTTTGCGGTTTTTTTATGTTTGACCGAAATGGATATACTTTGTACCTTTTGGAATCAAACTCCTCAATTATTGAGTAAAGTAGATCGACTTTGGAAAAATCCTTCATCAATGGAGTGGTCAGCAAGGATATCATGAAGAGTTGAGGAACTACCCTACTCTAAAACCATGAATTCATTTTGATATCCGTTTGAAAAGTGAAGCGAATTGGTTTTGCAGGAACTAAGAAGTCAAAAGTCCATATTGGAGGTCTTCTTATAGATAACATCGATTATTGGTGTTGAAGGATCGCAATATTTCTCTCTACCCCAAAATGGATCACAAGGTTTAACAAATATCTCTACCAATGGTGTGGGGGGGGGGGTGAGGGAGGGAATCCAACGATCTGAAATGAAAGCTGTTTTCAATTTGGAGGGAGACTCCCCAAATCCCATTTTCAATAGGGGTGAATTGCTTGAGGTCTACAGGGCTTACTGGCTTCGAGCACAGGGAGATGTCACAGTGACACTTGGAGGCAAATATTTAAGCAGAAAATTCACTGGGTTTTGATGCAAAAAAGAAATGTAAAAAGAGGAAGAAGTCTAAAAAAGAGTTACTCAAGAGTTCCGATTGGTGGGATACAGCATGGGATGGTTTGTTAAAGGAAGAAAATAAACAAATCCATGTACACACCCCCTCACTACGAGCGGTTTCCCTCTTTGGAGCCTGGAGGAGCAGCCACAAAACCAACCCATCCACTCGCAGTAATCCTGCTTGAGTAATGTGGCATACCCCCGTCCTTCCCAAACCGACTATCCTCTACCGCCTTCCCTTGTTACTTACTGGCTTTCTACATAACCGTATAACATGTCGGGACTTGTAGCGCCTCTCTCTGCTTGGGCCACTAGTAGGTATATATACAAGAGTCAACCCCTTCATTCACTTTTATGGCTTTTTCTTCTGAAGACAGGCTGTCTCGAAATGACTGCAGCTCCGTTCTTTTGGCGTTGAAGTTCGATTGTAATTGGGCGAAATGAAAATAAACAGACATACTGTGACTTTATATTCCCTAACAATACTCTCAGTTGTATAAGGGGAGTGAATTGCATTTCCTCAAGATTTATCGCAATATGAACCGCGAAAACACGGAAAGAGTGTAATTTAAACTTTCGCTTTCATTCATGGGATTATTCATCATGGGCGGAGAGGAGGAATTTTTTTTTTCGGTATCAGATCGGGATGACCCGATCAAAGGGAAGATATTAATGTTTTATACGACACACGCTTGAATGCCCCAGTGGCCCTAACGCTTTGAGCTTCATTTTTCATCACTCGGCGGGAAATGGAAGTCCTCTATGAGACACTTTATATACGTGTTGCAGATAAATCCCGATGAAAGAAAATCCAACCGACGCTGTGCTTCGGAAATCCTAAAACCGAAATATTATACCTATTATGTATCCAGAAAAAGTTACATTTCTTGCTACTTTGGAATTTTTCAGCTCCATGTTCGTGAAATAATGTTGAACAAAGTGAATACGGTTTTTGTTAATTGCGCCCTTGAGGATGAACAGCAAATTTGACATTCTGGCTAAGTCGTTCCATTTGGAAAAATTCCTTGCTGTGAATTTATGAAATATTAATTTATTTTCAATAAGCTGCACGAATGTAACTGTTTATGAGCCCAACTTTGTTGCCCAAGCAGCAATGGAAAGAAGTAACACTCGGTGCTGGGGATGTAACTTGTGTGTCTATGTTTTTCACTTTTTTGTATTCAAAAGTACAACACTCTGTTTTTGTTGTTTTCTCTTTGTATTTTGGGAACGTTGACATTACTTCGATAACAAACGTTTTTCTGCTCGTATCCTTTTTACATTAAGTGCATTTCTGGGGAATATGAAGCTCTCCAAGAACATGTTGCCCGCCCGAGCTCGGCGATTTTAATTGCGAGTTTAGTTTTAAAACGCTGCACATTATTACACAAAGGTTTATTATGTTTCTTTATAGATCACAGCTGTGTAATTGTCACTACCTACTCTCCACATTTTAGCTTCACAATCAAGTTTAATTTGGAGAAATAAAGAGTTTTGTGTGCCTTCATAAGGAAATTTGATGGGTTGCTAGGGACGCAAAACTGAGTACAACTTGGGGAAGAAAACAACGATCGCATTTGATCAGCTACAATTCTAACGGCGATTAGTCCTCTTATGGGATTCACATTCGTGTTTCCGATTTATCGTAAGTTAAACCTTCAAGTTCTCATAGGAGGCGAACAGTTGGTCCTAAAGAGTTCTGGGTGATCTCATTCGATTCTCAAAATTCAATAATATTTTAAATTGATGATAAAACAATACCTTTATATTAAACGTTTTTGAGCTAGGACGTTTTGAAAATTCCATCCCTTACTTTTTACCACTTAGAAGTGACTGGCAATAACCACAAGCTTCGGGGCACTACTAGACCAATATACCAAATTTCATCAAAATCGGCCAATGTTGACTAAGGAAAGTCCCACGTTAAGAACGCACGAGGAAGAACACTCAGGTATAGCTCGTAAAAAATTACTGCTTTTGTATAATTTCTACATGCAAGGATTTGATGTATTCATATATTTATCATTCTCTTGGTTGAAATTTCATGACGGATGGAATTATGTGTTCATTACAATAACTTACTTTCACGTGAGTGCCAACAAAGGTTATGGATTGAAGGTAATGCATTTCGTCTAGCTGTCTTATTTAAGGAAACTTAGGAGTTGTATAAATTTAAAAATTGTCGTACTTATATTCTATGTTTTAATTGGAACAATAAATCATATTTTTCAAGAATAAAAGTTTGGCGTGAGAGATTCCATCACAGAAATTCTAACTAACTACACAGCACTACAGGCCGATGTGGCCCTTGGCTTCCCGAACTCCCTTCCGCCACCGAGTATGGTCACCCGCCTGAGACCTCCGCAATCCCACCACCCGGAGGTCCTTCAAGACATCATCAAGCCAGCGACTCCGAGGACGACCTCTTCGTCTTCTAGTTTTCATCCTAGCTCGCAGCATCATTTTCGGGCAGGCCTCCACCGGCATGCGCTCGACATGTCCCAGCCATTGAATCGGAATCAAAACTTTTTATTTCAAACCCATTGTTGCTTTAGAAATTAAATAAATTAAATTTTTATTAGAAACACAGAAATTTGAAACAACGATGATGAATGATCTTGGTCACATAACAGAACACTAACTCACAAAAATAAGACAAGCTGCCCTGGTATCTTTCATCTGTTATTCTTCATAATCTTCTTTTCAATTTACACCAAGCCTTGGCAAATTCGGACACAGGTGTTTCGTTCTCATTGTGAAAATGTTTGCTTTCCATTGTCTACCATTATTTCAAGCAATAATCTTTTCTTCACAAAAAGGAATGGGATAAAAATTTATTTGTAGAAAAATGCGTGAAATTTCGAAATCTTCTAGAAATTTTGCTAGAAAATGCGGGAATGGCAACCCTATTTGTAATTCTAGTGTCGTGTTAATCCGAAGTAGATACTCGCAACACTCTAATAACACCTAATAACAAAAATTCCCCGAAAAATTGTAATTTCAAAATTCGAGAGTACGTTTAATTTGAAATTTTATTTCAGGGTTTTAAGAAACAAAGATTGATTTATTGCTAGGTAAGCAATCGTATTTCTTTTTGTTGCCACTAGCAAACTACTGTTTTCTATAATCCTTGAATAAGGATTAGTCAGGAAGGGGATTAAACATTTTAAGCATAGATGAGTTGATGACATTCAGTTTGGAATTCTACTCTCAAGGATGGTGTGTAGTTGGTGGTGCAGTGACGTTGCCTTGGGTTCCGGATTTATGGGAACCAACAGCCTCATAGCTTTCAAGGCCTTCAAGCCTCACCGCTGGAACCTCGAGCAATTTCGCTTCTTATAAACGAGCGTAAGGAGGGCGATGGAGAAGAGTCATCGAGGAGTGAAACGACCCATCTCTTGACTTAATGGCTTCGGAGTTTCTGTCTCGAGGCAGTTTAAGTGTGGAGAAATCAGCGGAAAACCTGAAAATCGTCAAAGAGGCTTCCTGATATTTTGGAAACAAATTGATGGCTACTTACTATACAGAAATGTTAATAAAAACTAAACTCCATGTAGGTAGCTAATCAATAGCATGTTACCAATTTCGTATTTTTATAATTGCCAACCGTATCTAAGCCTATCTATTTCAGTAAATCATAAATTGCAATACCGATGTCCACACAGGTACCTTCAACTTTCTCAGGGGACAAGGCACGGCTGCCATGTCGACTGATAGATGATGATTTATTCGCCAAACCATTATTAAAAAGTTTTATCATTTATTCGTATAGGAAATTATGCGCAGAATCCCAATACATTAGATATTATGTCCTCATGGGGATCAAAAATAGTTGGTCCTACAGAAACCGTCAATTCCATTTTTAATTGGCGAAAAAACAACCCCTTTATGTCTGAGTTATGAGTTTTCCCATTATGTTCTGAGTTTTCGAGCTAGGGAGTTTAGAAAATTCAACCTCAATGTTTCATCCCTTAGGAGTGACTGACTTTAAAAAAAAAAAAAAATTCGGGGCACAACTAGACCCCGAATGGCGCCTACAAACCAAATTTCATCAAAATCGGTTTATGGTAACTTAGGAAAGTACGGCCTACGGCGGACGGACGGAAACATTTTTATTGTATTTTCGGATTCCAAGTATCTTGAAACGTTAAACATCAAATTTAGAGGGAGGTTGAACATTTTCTTTCTTGGTTGCTTACAAGGATTCGTTATTGGAAATAATAATCAAAATTAAGGAGAAGGGGGGGGGGGGGTACTACAACAGGTGGAGACGGAGACGCTTTGCAGAAGGGGTGTAGGAGGCTGAAGAATTGATCTAGGTGGTCAACCTTCTCTTCTTCATCATCGGTGATGATTAATGGATGGTTGTCACGGGACTGTCCGTGGTAGAAGTTGCCAATCTCAGAGCAATGCAGATAACCTGATAACCTGCAACTACATGCCTCGAAACAGCCTGCAACGCACTTGCATGAGACCGCCTTCATCAAGACCAGAGGATCAGCATCTTACATAGTCGGCGTGGGTCTCTGCTTCCTCTAGTCCAGCCTAAAGATGGTCGGGTCTTTATTTATTTCCATCCACACCCTAACTTTGGGAATAATGTCCTCAAGGCGTGATGTTTTGCTACATCAGAGATTGGGGGGGGGGGGGGTTTAAGTTAGACGTGATGGCCACAAATTTCATGTGATGGAGGCTGGTGACTGATTCCCTTTCCCCAACATGGAGGACGACCAATATTTTCTCTCCTGCTTTAGGTATTAGGTCGTCTATGGAAGCTCCTGAGCCCGTGAAGACCTCTCTCATGTCCAGCAGAAAAGGATTTTTCTGAAACGGGGAACATTTGGTCGACCATCTTCGATTGGAAGACCAAATGTTCCCCCTTTCAGAAAAATCCTTTTCTGCTAATCTTTGAACTAATCTTCGTTCAAATTCCAGCTGATCAAATGCGATCATTGCCCGTCTCAGTAGCGTTTCGTCTTGTTCTCAGTTGCATCCTCAGCAATCAAGAACAAATTTTCGTAATTAAGGCAAACATATCTCTCAGACAGCGACTTTGTTATTGTTTGGTAGTATCAATAGAAAATTATCGTTCAATGCAGACGGGTAATCTGTACTGTAGAATGATACACCATTGTGATTTAACTTGCAGCGTAATTGCAATGTAACTTTGTAAACAAATTTTCATGTATTGTTTTATATTCCAACATTTGAAATACACCCATATTGTTTGTATTTGAAAAAATTCAAATACATACAACATGTGAAAATAATTTTTCTCTCCCTTATGCGTGTAAGTGATCGATTTTATTATTTACCTGCATTGCTGCCATTAGAAATTGCTTGGAATATCATGAAAGCGAAAAACATACACCAATCCTTTCGAGCTTAATCACAAAATAGGTACCCATTTGTTCTATCACTCTTAAATTTGTCCCTCACCAACTCATTGCTCGTAAATGATTTTTGAGACATGGATTTTAAAGCAAAATAAATTCTCCACATCTTTCATCTACTAAACTTTACGCTCTCTTTTTGAGGCGAGGAAAAGAAAGAAAGTGAAAAATTTGGCTAATCGCCATTTTTTCTCCTTTTGGTTTATTATTTTCAATAATGAACCTTTGGAACCAATAAATTTTCTTCTTTAACCCCCCTCAAAATTTGTTGGTTTACGTTTCAAAGTACGTTGGATCCAAAAATCGAATTAAAATTTGGCCGTTCGCCCGCTGTATGCCGTACTGCTTTTACACTTTCCTCAGTTGGCATTGACCGATTCACCTAACGTAGGTACAAAATTATTAAAACATCTTGTCCCCTGAGAATGGCATAGGTACCTGTGTCAGTAGCGAGGAACTTATAATTCTTCTGGTAACAGCAGACAAATTTTTGTTGCAACATAATATATCCTGACCTCAAACAATGCAAAAAATTTATGGACATCGGTATTGCAATCTATGATTGACTGAAATAGAAAGGCTTAGATACGGTTCGCAATTATTAAAATACGAAATTGCAACATGGTATTGATTACTCATAGACACGTGAAGTTTGGTTTATATTAACATTTTTGTAGATAAAAGAGGATGTTGCACCTTTTGTGGGGTGGATTTTCTCTGTTCACTCGAGTATTATTGACATTGTGACATACGTTTGGGGTTTTTAGATCCTATGTCGTAGGATTATCGTTTGTAAGATGACAGATAAATGGGGAAATAAATAAAGATACATGAATAAAGGTAAATTTGTACAAATGACAACATCTCAACAAATCTTTTTATAACGTTCCAAAAGGGATTTTCATGGAAGAAAATTTCCAACATTTTCTTTCTGCAAAACGAAAAGAGTTGTTTGCAACTACATATTTGTGTGAACTAGATGATCTTTGAGATCCGTTCCATGCTCTATTGTCGTTCAACTCAGACACAGAGACACTCAAATAATAAGAAAATCCATTCGTAATTTAGGAACTAAAATCCGTGTGGATTATACAGTAGTAATATCATTGGAGTGAACTCTTCCACAGAAATTATTTGATCGATTCCACGTATGGAATTCATTAGAATCGGTATTTGAGTTTATTGGTTTGTATAATCGATTTTCCAGTACCGAGAAGTCTCCGAAACCCTCGAGTGCCCTTCAGAATTTTCATTAAATTAAAACATCGAGCAAAGGTGAGTAAAGGGGTGGTCTCCGGAAAACTAGATTGACTCCATATTCCGAATGCTTTCGACATCTACAATGCTTTCACTTCGCAACCTCGGACGTTCACGAGTCAAGCATTTTATATTGGAGCGATGCCTGGCTCTACGTGTTCCGATATTGCATATCCCAGCAACCGCGGTCCAATTATCACTCGTATTCACAGCGCACCGCTTCCGTTACTGTGAATTCCATTGTGAGCTGTGGAAATCTCTCGTGGTAGAAAATATACGCGAAGGTGGAGAGCAAAATGTCGGCAGGCACGTGTCGTATTAACGGTACTTGTGCATGGGAGTAAAGTTCTTTTCCCTGGGTTGATCTGCTACCGATGTTGGATTTACTTATATACTACTTAGGTAACCACTTCAAAAGTGTGGATCCCGATTTCGAACATAATCTTTCTATAGAAAAAGTAGGAGTGGTAAAACATGAATGTTCTACAGCCGATTGACGTAACCAGTGGCGTCTGGTGAGAATATTCGTGAAACAAACACCTTGACCAGTCTTGGAGGAACAAACAGCAATGAAAAACGCAGCAAATTATAACATAAAGGTTTATTATTTATGTGTAGATCAAGCGCCAGCAACGAAGACAGTTTTGTCATTGTCACTTCCTACCATGTTTTGGCTTCATATTCGAGTTTGTTTAGATGAAATAAACGCTTCACACTCCATTCAAAGGAATAATGAATTCCTTCATTAAACTTGATTACTGGTTGCAAAGGAAGCGTAACCCATGGCTTAGTATCCATGGCTACTCTTCCAATTTTCTCTGTTTTCAAGGTCACGAAGCAGCTACTCGATTGTTTGCATTGGCTCATCCTGTTATAGTGGGGGTAGGTATAGGAATACTAGACCCCACGCTGACCCCCCGCCTTCCCATCGATCGTCTTTTCTTATCCAAAACAGTCCCGCAAAATAAATTTTTGCTTCCGAGTCTACCAAGGTAGTGGAAGCTTTGTTTTCACTTTTCAAGGACGGAAGAAAGAAGTTCCTTCTCCAAAATCAAAATTTTTACTCGCGTTTTGCGTTTTAGACCTCTTTGAACAATTTTGGTTCCGTGTATGTCTGTCAGTGTGTCTGTCTGTCTGTGTGTCTGTCTGTCTGTCTGTCCGTCTGTCATGAAATCCTTGTAACGGGCATAACTATACGAAGTTATTGTCCGATTTCTATGAAATTTTCAGAGATTGTGCGGGTGTGTAGACGGTCCCCTATGAAAATCATCATCCCCGGACTGATAGAAGCGACTGCGCATGCGCAAACGTGAATTCCTTGTAACAGCCATAACTTCTACATTTTCCATCCGATTTCAATGAAATTTTCAGGGATGTTACAGATTAACTTGTTTTGGTGTTTTGATGTTTTGAGATTAACTACTATGCATCGGATCATCTATACAACCGGGTTATGGATACGAGGTAGCTATGTGTCACACCCACTTGGCAGACGTTTTTCAACTGCTTGCCTTGCATCGCCGGGCCCCGCGCTAGTTCGCGTAGGCACACTAGGACACAACATTTAGGTACAGGAACATGTAGTTACTTATATATGGTAGGTACTTCGAATTAGTCTTCTTTGCCTTGTGGTCAGGCCTGATGTCAGCAACTTAGATCTCCTCTATCACTTTGTATCAAGTACCTGACAGAACTAATCCCATCTATTCCCTTTTGGAATAAACTGCGTCAACTAGTTAGGATTTGTCAAGGCAATTCCAACTCTATTAACGCCGTTTCCTTCGTTAGTGCTTCCGAGGCTTCAGAGCCCATCTAAAGCCATCCCACCAATTGTCGCCAGCTTCTAACTTTCTTTTTGGGACGTGAGCCGAAGCTTTGATGGGAAGTCAAACAGGTTAGCTGGAAAAACGGTGGCCCTTGGACAAAGGGTGGAGGGAGCTGCTGAAGAAAGTTCATCGCTGCTGGAGAAAAGCGGAAAGTTCAACAGGAAGAGCTCCACCCACCAATATCAATTCATTATTTTTAAC
Organism: Apolygus lucorum; assembly: GCA_009739505.2. Lineage (NCBI taxonomy): Eukaryota > Metazoa > Arthropoda > Insecta > Hemiptera > Miridae > Apolygus > Apolygus lucorum. The sequence goes on along the minus strand of CM019177.2, from coordinate 39,024,427 downwards.
GGTTCACTTCCACTCCCTTGGCCTCGGAGGTCCGCCCTTCGAAACTACCTTCAATGATAAAATCGCCTTTCGCCCATCGGATCCCCGTTGGAACAACCCTTTTCAGGTCTAGAATGGTGCCTTCCAATCCTTAATTCATACAGTAAGTTCATGGTCTGTCGTTATTGCGTCTCTGCGGAAGGCATAACATAAACCACTAGGTTACTCAAATTGTTATTGATTCTTCTGGATTGATTCGAAATGAAGTGATAGCTCAAGGGCTGTTTTGTATAATATACAAAACAGCCCTTGAGCTATCACTTCATTTCGAATCATATTATATTATAATAGACGATCTTTGGTTATTTCATTGGTTTACTGTCCCATCTTTTATCCTGTCCACCTGCAGCTCATCTGACTTCGAATTCTAATACTAGTACTTGATGGAGTAAACAATTATACTACTTGTCTCACTTTTTCTGAAACTTCGAGTATATTCTCTTGTAAATCATGTAATCAGCATGTTATGCAACAATCCTTACAGCCTACTGACTCGTAGAATGTAGATTGACGCGACATGGCTAATCAAAGAAAGGATTGACAAAATACATTCTACGAGTCAGTAGGCTGTAACTACTGACTCGTAGAATGTATTTTGTCAATCCTTTCTTTGATTAGCCATGTCGCGTCAATCAATCTCAAGAGCCTCTAGAAGATTCTAGATGTGTGAAAACTAGTGAAAGATTTTTTCAAGATTTTCGAGTTTCAACATAAAAATGACGAGGTGTGTATTAAGCAAAAATTGCCATGATAGATATTACTTCAAAAATTACTTCACTTGAGATGTACCACATAAATCTAACTAAATTGATCAACAGAAAGAAGCCAGGGCAAACATTTTTCATTAACTGATTGAGGTATTCCTTATGTCTGTAAGAATCTTTTAATTGCAAGTTACCTTAGCTAATATCAGTCGCCGGTAAGGACGATTTGATTCAAGTCCCGCTCTAAAGACAGGACTCTAGGAAGAGATGGGACGTCGTTACTGCCACTAAGTGTGGCCGTCATGCAATATGTACAGTTAGGAAGAGGCGGTTGAGTGGAGGCCACTCGGCCCTACCCGACCATTGTCCAAATACCCCCGGGATCCCCTCCTCAGGCCTTTAATCTTGAGAGCCACTTAGGTCGGGTATTCTCAACCTAAAATCCTCCCTTTCCCACTCCAGTGAGGTCTTCTATTGCCAACCCCCTTCAACTGTCCTTAGCTTCTGCTCAGTAATACTTCCGTCTCCACTGATCGCACACCCGTCTGACACTATTTTCCTCGGCAGCCATCCATTGAACCTGTACAGAACTCTCCGATTCTATGTAACTCCGAAGAGATGAAAGTTTGTCCTTGATCTTCTAGTCCTCCATTATTTTCCTCCTTAATAAAAGTGAGGGGAGTAAATATTAAGCGGGAATATACATATTGTGTGTGGGTATTTCTAAGTACAAAATATCTCGACGAAAAACCACCTAGGTGTGTATAAACTGAAAACCCTCTTGAAATATTTAGCTGCTGAGATGCAGCCTATCAAAATTATTTGAAAAATTTTATAAGTGTTTATATTACAATAACAATAAAAATTAATTATTTTATTCGAAGTTATAAAACTCTAAGGAGAGTGTTTTTATTGACTGGAAAAGAATTGACTCATTTGATTCACAGACGTACCTACTTTATCTTTGACAGCATTATAAATCGATTGTTAAGTTGTATTCTCTTGAATGGTTCTAGCTTGAAAACTTTATATTCAGAACTACACTAAAATACCGTGATCTACTTGTGTAATGACGCTCATGAATACATTCATGATTTTTCTGTCGAAATTAAGGAGTACACCTACAAGAGAAGTACCTACAAAAAATACTCCTTCTTCTACCCCTTGATGTTCTCTCGGACTCCCCTATTTTTCCTTCACTATTGCCACTCCGCAAAGAGGTCCTAAACTCTAGGAAAACAATTAAAACTCAGCACGGCCAGAGAAACTTTTGAAAGTGGAAGAACCTACCTTAACCCGCGTGAGGAAAGAGGACTATTCCTCTCATAGTCTCAAAGTCTTAATTCTAGAGGGGGAAACAGTCATAAGAACGACTGATTCAGATTAGTCTAGTAGATTCCACCTACTCCTATGTTACCATAGTATGTGTGAGTCTTCTTGGCATTTGCTGTTAGTGTAGAAAATCTCCTCCACACTTGACGATCAGAAATCTCGTTATAAACACAATGAACGTATTCAAGTCAAATCTCGGGGCTGAAAGAGTGATCAGGTTCAAGTTGCGCGTGAAATTCAGAGGTAAATTGAGGAGTCCTGTTTGAAGCTTCTAATCTAATTCCCCCCTCTTCAAGAGAAGAGAACCGTTCTATGCGATCAAATCCCGAAGTGATGATTCAAAGGAGAGAATATTGGAGAGATGAAGGTGTAGGCTACCTATAGGGGTATTGAAGAGATGGAATGAGAAAGTGCCGAGGGAGTGAGGCCGGAATCCTCTCCCTTTAATTGAAAATAGAAGACGTCGAGATCGAGCTGTGATGAAGGAGGAAGCCCCCAGTCTTTAGTGATTATGAATTTGCTTCTCGTTCTAACAGTTTTGTAACTTTGTGATTCCTCTCTGACAACTTTGTGAGGACGTGACGATCCGACCAACAAAGGATTGTGGGAACTTACTGTTCACGAAGTCGTGAGGGTAGACAGAAATATTATTGATGAAAAGATGTCAAATCTTCAAAATGTTCGCTTGCAATCCTGGTTAAGTTAATGAATCGAAAAGCTTTCTGTAGCATAAAGTTCAATAGAATTATCAATAGGCAACTCAAGTTGTATTATGAAGTTACACACCATTATATTTGTATAAATCCTATCTACTCGAAACAAGCTCTTGACAGTTTACACGTTTTAGATGAAACGTGTGCTCGTCCGAATTATTTTCTTAACAATTTTTTGGTTTATTATATTCAATAATGAATCGATCAAGAAACAAATTTACCCCCTCTCAAAATTTGATGATTTACGTTTCAAAGTACCTATGTAGAACCGAAAATCGAATTTGAAAAATCCTTCCGTCCGTCGTACACGGCACTTTTCTAAGTTACCATGGACCGATTTTGATGATTTGGCATGTGGGCTCCATTTAGGGTCTAGTTGTACCGCGAAGCTATTTGTTGATGTCACTCACTTCTAAGGGGTGAAAAATGAGAGTTGACATTTGACTTTGGCATTTACTTTTGATTTCCGGTTGACTAAAAAAATCTCGAAAGCAAGCTGTTATTTTTTCACTAATTTGAAATAGTATTGAATTTTTAGAATCGATTGAGACCACCCGGAGCTTTGTTGGTTAAACCGTTCGATTCCGACGAGAACTCAAGAGTTGGACTTGCGATAAATAAGAGTGTAATCGCAAAAGAGGCCTAATCTCCGTTGAAATTTTACCTGACCAAACGCGATCGTTGTTTGTTTCCCCGAGTTGAACTGAGTTTTGCGTTCTTCAACCCGTATTCACATCTCCCAATGAAGGCACTCCAACCCCCTATTTCTTTATTATTTCTTCTAAATAAACTTGAATATGAAGTAGATAGAAGTAGGCAGTACCTATGGTTGGTAGGTGGTAATGGCGGGTAGTAGGCAATGGCATAGCTGTGTTCTTTGCAGACGAATGATCTTAACAGAAAAATAATAAACCTTTGTGAAATATAATTTTGCTGCGTTTATACTACAGCTTAAATCTACGAACTTAGTTCCAACCGAAATATGAAGTATTTCAACGCTCATGATGAACGATGCTGACCCATCGACCACATCATAATTTCTTGATCCCCACTAGTTACTCATCAACAAATCCCTCAGATAATCCAGCTTTAAGAGTGATTGATATTTTCCAATAAAATGTTTAAAATTGGAGTGTTGTACATACTGTTTCTTCGAAAACCTAGAGCTGATGATCATCATTATTAGAAAAAAATGAGATGAGGTAGAAAATGGTTAATTGTGAGTTTCTGCTGCAGCTGTGTGTGTATTGAAATTCTGTACGAGCCCGAGAAGAGATTTACCTCGAAACAACTATGGGTTGTTTACTATGGGTTACAAAGTCTCAAAGTAGAGTGTAATGACTCATATACTCAAACATTTTAGTTCTCCAATAAAGGATACAAGGGAAACCCTGAGCGACTCATCATGCCAGGTAGGTAGAGTGAGGTATGGGGGACAAACACGTCACTTGACGTCACCCTCCTCCACTCTCCCTTTACCTTGTTAAAGTAGTATAAAAGGAGGACTCAGGACTTCACCTGGAGACATTCATGCATTCGACTTCTAACAATCGACTTGATTATTTCTCGCTCTACCTCGCCTTCTCTTAGAAGCCCAAAGTTCCTCGGAGGTCTCAGTAAGCACATCGCGCCAGCCTCCGCTCCCATTTCATCTAGTACTTGTCTGCCCCCAACTAGGAGCTAGGCAAATGTACTTCCTCCCTCCGGTCGGCGAGCAATCGCGCCGAGGTACGCAGCTGAGCTGAATTCCTTAAGCACTCCTGCATGCGGTAGGCAGTAACGCGCCGGGCAGAAAGTGCTGTCCCATCCTTCACCTTTGTTGAGTAGGGACCAATAGTAATCGACAAGCCGATGTGAAGACCATCGCCTTCACACGACGACACGCCGACATAACATAGAGTAAGATTTATAAATAACGAATCAAAATTGGCCAATTTTGGGGAACAAGTATGGCATTCATCCATTAAACTCCATTTTACAAATCACAAGCATGAATCAAAGTACTTCTCCGTTATATTGGATTTTAAAAATACTGTTGTGCTGGTCAAACTCAGTGTATGACACACAAGAACGAACAAAGCTCAAAACGATGCGAATCAATCCTCGAAAAGCCCACCATTTTATTTCCCGCTTCCCTTTTTTACGCGACCCATCAGAACACGATTCCACCATTAGCCTGAGTTCATGTCCCCGCTCTCCTATAGTCATCTAAAAGTTGAAAGCTCCCTATTGGCTGTACCGTCTCATCCCAGTTGGTTTAATCATTATAATAAAAGATCAATATATGGATTGCATAGAGAAATATCCTTCATGATATTTCCATTATCTCCACTCTGCTTTAATGTAATTATTGGAGTAGCATTTTTTCGAGAATTGCGCGTGAGAGTCCACTACCTACTTCTCCGCTTGGAATTTGGCTGAGATGCAAAAACTAGGCTACAGACATCAATCAACAATGACATAAGTCATCAATTACTCTTCCAGTATGAATACTGGAAATTAACTCATTGTTGTAAATTTACTCATTGTTAATTGGCTCTATGTTCGATGACAAAATGTTGGTTTTGATACCGTTCCTTGATAAAAAACGAAATTTGGGATAATTGGATGGATAACCTAGAGTTGTCATCGGCACGTAACCTAAGTGGTTTGCGTCAGAGCAAAGTCAGGATGGAAAGGTCGAAGATGGTTACACGAGGCAAAATAAATCACCTGTACGCGGGTTCCCGGACCAGAAAAAAAAAACAAAAAACATTTCATTGATCGGATCCAGGGCCATGGTTGGAGATGCTATTTGCGAGGACGGGATTTACGACAGAAAGGGCGTAAAGAAATGGGAAAATCGCCGAAGGAGGATTCAAAGTTTACGATCAGGGTTCGAATAGAAGGATCCTACTAGTGGTTCATAGCGGAAGGAATTTTTGGAGTTTCGCTTACGGAGCCAACGGAGCAAAAATTGTTCCTTTCTTCTTGGATTCTTAGGACTGAATGCAGTCTATCAATATTTATCCAGGAAAACTGAGGGTTGAGATACTGTAGGTCAATAACAGTCTTCCAGCTGACTTCAGTCCATGGCTGGACCCATTGAAAGTAGATTTCATCTTGTTTCACTGAAACGGACAATAATGGACAGAGACAAAACAATACAAACAATTAGCAAAACAATAATAAAAAGCTGCAATTTATTACACAAAGGTTTATTATTTTTCCATATAGATCACTCGTCGGCAAAGCCGTGTTCTTTGCACCTACAGGGCTCCGCGTGGTCTCTATTAATTCTGAAAATTCAATACTATCTTAAACTAATGGAAAAACAATACCTTCATGTCGAAATTTTTTTCAGAATTTCAACCCTTATTTTTCAAACCTTCGAAGTTACCTACATCAACCAAAATCTTTGGGGTCCAGTTGTGCCCCAAAGATTTTGGTTGATGTAGGTGACATTTAATGTCATGTACGGCGGACGGACGGCCAAATTTTTATTCGATTTTCAGATTCCACGTACCTACTTTGAAACGTAAACCAACAAATTTTGTGGGGGGTTAAAAAATGTTTTTTCTTGGTAGATTCCAATGGTTCATTATTGATAATAATAAACCAAAATCGGGAATCGCAACTCCGAACAATTCTTTTTAAAACAATAAGAATAAGTTGGTTGTTGAAAATTGAATAGAAGGACAGACAAGTTAGTATTGATAGACGTGTATTTCCTCTTTGATTCTTTGACTGTCACCCATACTCTGGATAGGTAACCAGGTACCTGTAAGTAGATATATATAATTTTCAATTTTATGACTAAACAAATATTTAAAATGGAACTTTTTCGAAATACCTAGGCTACCCAGTTTTCCGTTCTCATTGTTAACGATGAGATTGAAGTATTTTCTATTCGGGCGGTTCGTGAAAAACCCCAAGTGGTAGCAAGTGCGTTATAATAGTGAAACAAATTGGTTTGTTATTCGTTTGTTATTCGTATGTTCGCTATTGTTAGGGTGAGAACGGTTGCTCACACAGAGCACTTGGTGGTCTTATTTTATTCTTATTATTCAATAGTAATTTAAATTGATGAGAAATAAATACCCACGTATAGAAAGCGTTTTTGTATACGTTTCAATATTTTTTCCACCAGATGTGTACCAAATTAAGATCTATATCATCGACACATTTGAAAATCGTGGTTGTTTTAGTTGTAATAACACAATAGGAGTCTTGTCCAATAGTTTTAGTATTGGAGATCATCTGCATACATTCCATTGGACGATTACTTTAATTTTGAAGCTATTCGTGAAAAACGAGTCCGAATCCGAGATATTTATGCCAACTCGAACGTTTTTCGCTAATTTAGCACTGTACCTACTACTCCTTCGTCCATAATTCTATCTTCCTCGGACTGTACTACGTTCTCGGGTTCGGTCTTTTTTCCTCTTCCACCTCACTCCTTTAATTTACCCTTAATTGTACCTTATCCTCCCAGGAATTCATTTTTTTAATTAAAACCAGAGAGTGAGAGCGGGTCGACGGAGCTGGCTGGGTTTGAGTAGAGGTGGAGTCGGAACCTGGGGGTTGGCCAGGATACTCCAGGTCGAGTGGTTGCCACACCGACTTACCTCTTCATGTTAATTATACCTTACTCTACCTCACTTCCTAACTTATCCTTCTCCTCATTACGCCACTAATTATAGAGGGAGTTCTCCCTTCATTCTATTATAAGTGTGTTGTTCTTTCTCGCGGGCTGAACAGATTTGTGCGTACTTACTATATTTTGTGTAAAGACACTGAAACTGTACTTAAAGGCAATTTAACTATTGTTAAACATTTAAAGAAACGCCTTGAAACAAATGTGATATGAAATAAAACTCAAAAATTGAAATGAAACTAATGAAATTTGTAAACCGTCTAAAATTTTCATATGAAGTTAAATTCGATTATAACAATTTCAACACCAATCTCGATTTCCTATGATAAATAGTTTCTATATGATGTTGGTTTATTATTTTCAATAATGAACCTTTGGAATCGACCAAGAAAAAAAAATGTTAACCCCCCCTCAAAATTTATTGGTTTACGTTTCAAGGTAGGTACGTAGAATCCGAAAATCGAATAAAACATTTCCCGTCCGTCCGCCGTACGCGACACTTTTCTTAGCAACCCTGGACCGATTTGGTTCAAATTTGGTATATGGGCTACATTTGAGGTCTAGTTGTGCCGCGAAGCTTTTGGTTGATGTCAGTCATTTCTAAGGGGTGAAAATTAAGGGTTGAAATTTTCAAGAGTGCCCTAGATCGAAAACTCTGGAAATAAAGGTATTGTTATTTCACCATTTTAAAATAGTGTAGAATTTTTAAAAATTTTTGAGACCACCCGGAGCTCTGTAAGACAAACCGTTCGCTCCCTACGAGTACTTGAAGGTTTTCCTTCGATAAGACAGAATCACGAATGTGAATCACCAAAGATCTCTAATTTCCGTTGAAATTTCAGCTAACCAAAACGCGATCGCTGTTGTATTCAGTTTTGCTTCCTTAGCAACCAGTTATCACATTTCCATAAGAAGCTCGTTGTTTCCTCGAATCGAGTGTGAAGCATTGAGTTCTTCCTAATAAACTTGATTGTGAAGCTGTGAAGGCAGTATGGTGTGGTAAGAAGTAGATACCTATGAATGGTAGGTAAAAAAAAACGCTGCAAATTATTTCACAAATGCTTATTATTTTCCTGTATAAATCATTCGTTTGGAAAGATCACAGCTTTGCCATTGTCACTATTTATTTATTTTTGTTTTTACCTACCCACCTAGTAGGGCATTTTTGAAAATGTCAACCTTTGATTTCCATTTGGATTCCAAAGTTAGGGGTTGAAATTTTTAAAAATGTCCTAGTAGGTAGTTAGTAGGTACCTATGGTTGGTAGGCAAAAACAAAAAATAAATAAATTGTGACAATGGCAAAGATTTGATCATTGCAGACGAGTGATCTATACAGGAAAATAATAAACCTTTGTGAAATGATTTGCAGTGTTTTTCATTGCCCCGGTTCCGTCATTGTACCCCTTTCTCTTGGATGGGAACGCCTTGGAGTAATGTGATTCTACCTGGAGTCCTAGACCCTTAGGAACATCTACATTTATTTTGTGCTACATCTAGTATATTTCAGCATGATTGAAGTCTAAGAAGTATAGATCCGTCATTACATCTATCGTCTATTAAAATCTATCATAGATATGAGGAATGTGTTTTATATGATCTCTTGTCTTTTATTTTATAACAAACGTTGTAACTGACATGTGGATTATCAGCGGTTCATTTTGATTCGGAAATGTTTGTTTTAGTGATTCGCTCAGGGATAGCTCAGGAAAACCAGAGATTCTGAGGGGCTGTTTGGTTTATAGTTTCAATGTACGAGTCCTTTGCAATATGATTACCAGGGTTTCCAATCCGTATGAAATATTCACAATGTGTTCCACAGACTAATGAATAATATTTCCCTGAACTCGTCGAATAAAAACAGGAGTTCCAATTTGGTGATTTTAAACCGTCTTTAAAAGAAAGCTGACGGATCTCTTCGTAAAATGAAACTCTATTCTTATTACGTTTTTTAGAAACCTTGGAGAGAAGGGTATAAGAAGAAAAACATTAGTCATGGTGACGCTCGGGGGGAAACGGAGCAGAATGAACTGTTTTCCCACAGAGATGTTTTTCGTAACAGGACCGTGGACAGAAAATACGTGAATACACCGTGATGGGGTGCTGTAGCGTCAAAGATGTAGAGGAACGTATGATACTGCGGTCTGAGAGACTGGTTGATTAGTGGAAGCTTTCACCAACGGAAAAGGAAAACTTGGCCCAAGTGAGGAGTCATTACGACAGGTAGACAAGATATTTCTTCCTTTGACATGGCAATTTCGCGTATAATTATTGTAATGAGTCATTTTCACCGTGATCGCTGTAGGGATTGGTTTTCATTTTCAACAACATAAGGATCGTTAGTCTCTGCGTCTCTCTTTATACTTAACTGAGTGACAAGATGCAGAACCAAGTCGTTAGTGCCGAACGATAATTTAATACCAAGTCATGCTGAACTTCCGTAATGGGAAGTAGGCGTAGTATCAAAATTTAAAAAAATAAATAAATAAATAAATAAACCGCTGCAAATTATGACACAAAGGTTTATTGTTTTTCTATGTATTGCCACTACCTACCAACCATATTTTCGCTTCACAATCAAGTTCATTTTGAAGAAATAAATGCTTTAAACTCAATTCGAGTTGTGGGAACCTTTAATAGGAAATTTGATTAGTGGTTCGTAAGGAAGCGAAACTCAGTACAACTCGAAGAAACGAACTACGATCGCATTTTGGTCTGCTAAAATTTGGACGGATATTAGGCCTCTTTTGCGATTCACATTCGTGTTTCTGATTTATCTTGAATCAAACCCATAAGTTCTTATGGGAAGCGAACAGTTTGTCCTATATATATATATCTATATATCTATATACCTATATATATCTCTGGGTGGTCAAATTCGATTCTAAAAATTCAATACTATTTCAAATTGATGAAAACACAATACCTTTATATCGAAAGTTTTGAAAATTGCAACCCTTATTTTTCAACCCATAGAGGTGGCTGACATCAACCTAAAGCTTCGGGGTACAACTGAATATACTGAATTTCATATACTGCATTTCATCAAAATCGGCCCATGGTCTCTAAGAAAAGTCCTACGTATGGCGGACGGACGCCAAAATTTTTATTCGATTTTCGGATTCTACGTGGGTAACATTTTTTTCTTGGTCGATTCCAAAGGTTCATTATTGAAAATGATAAACCAAATCTCTTAATCCTCAACCTCCTTCCTGGTTGTTTATCCTACCCTGATATTTTGATGAGTTTTTGTATCCGAGTAATTGAAAACCTTGATTTGTTTTTTTTTTTCCTCTGTCCAGTCTCCACAAGTCAATAAGTAAGACATTCTCAGTGTGAATTTTCGTCCAACTGCCATTCCTCGCGTCGCGGACTTCCACAAGTCGAGCCTTTATTGAAACTCGTCAAAATACCAGGCACTCATAGGAAAGTTTGTAGTACGTAACTAACTTTGAAGCAACTCCGCAACAACAACATTGTATCAGTCTCATCTCGTGACACACACCATCAGTCGGCATGAATTTATAATTCACTGACTGAGCGTGTAATAATCCAACGGTATACGACATGAAGATGAAGTACCCTTAAAGGGAACAACACTACATTACGAAGCACTATGAGCTCGATACAATGAGAACGAGGGAAAGGGAACTGGTGACTCCCTAATGGGGACGGCGCAATTTCATTCGAGTCATGCATTCACGGTTCGAAATCTCTTAGTGGAGTAGGTTGCGGAATTATCTTCCACACCGCCAATGGAATATGTATTCGAGGAAAGCAACTGCTCGGCACGAGAGTACAAATTAGCTGAATTAGTGGGAGAGCTGTGGAGAGAATATTGACAGGGCAAGATTTATGGAGCCTTATTGGCTTGGCGTTAATGGCTCTACTTAGTCGCAACGTGTAGTGAGAGCTTTTAAAGCCGAAATAGGCGAGAAAGTGGTTTTAAACAGGCAGTATTGACATTGGAGGGATGCGTGCTCTTGAAGAGTGTTCTTGTACGGAGGGGTTTGGGGTGTCGGACATCTGTTCCCCTCTACAACCCTATGCAGGAGGTACTCAGGTCGTGATGACCGCAATGACGTCATGACTGGTCTGATTACTATTCAGTGCAAGGTATCCCTTCTCCGTGCACGTCCTGATACCCCATGCGCTCCACCCGATCGGATCTCCCGTATTGAAATATATTCAATACATGAACCCACTGTAAAATTCATGCGGTGTATTGCTCTTCACCTCTCCCTCCTAGTCCCATTTTAAACCTTATTTTTCCCAAGTTCGTCGACCCATTTTCTCTTGAAAGATATATTTTCCACCTCACCATATAGACGAGTCACCTGTACTCAGGTAGATGCTACGAACACCACGTCGAAAACCCATTCCCTACATAATAATAAGGTCACGAAGAGAGATCCCGCTACACTTCTCTCCACAGTGACTATAAGTATTCAGAATAATCTACCTTCTCGTAGAAGTACATCGGAATTGTCTTGTTTCCAAACCTCCACCTGTGTTCGTGTCATTTTGATATCTGTGTTGATATTGTAATAATTCTAGTAAGAGGCTATAATTGCACTAGTTACTATCCAAAATCAAACTGATATTTTATTTAGCCAAACATTTGTATCTTTGAGAATAAGCACAGTGTCCACGTTTCCCAACACTACCCCCGCTTTTTCCTTTTTAGTGTTTTAATTCTCTTATTGTTATTCCGTCGGATGATCACTCTGCTGAACTCGGGATCTCGTATCACAGTCCCGTATATTTTCCTATCTTACCAACGTCCTGCTCCTACCTCCTAGGATGCTACTTGTTTTCTGAATTTCCAGAACCAAAACTATCATCAGCGGAAATTAGTAACGTGGCCTTTCCAGGTAACTACTGATCTTTATTGGTTGTCAAGTTCAAATTTCCTAATTCCCGAATTTATCGCTCCCCTTCTTCAATTCGGGCGTACTCGGCCAACTCCCTTGCCGTTTCAAAGTTCAGCGGGCAAGGCCATCATAATGATGGAAATATAAAATTCTGCACTTCCGGCACATTATTTTTCTCGTCTTCTTCATCAACCATGAAATACTTGGTTGGAAGAGGGGAAACCACCTGTCTTCTCGATCTTGGCTGAGTTTTGGTTTCTGGTCTCTTATCCTCTGTTCTGGAATAGCAAAGCTATAAGGAAAAAGACTATTGCACTCGTTGCAATCCAGAATCAAACTGGTACTTTATTTAGCCAAACATAAACTATATCTTGGAGAATACAGTTTCCACGTTTCCCAACGATATACTCTTATCTACTGCACGTATTTTGAGGAGAGGATAATCTTGGGAAAGAAACAAATTACAAGTACGTTGATGTTAAATAAAACCTTCTGTAGAGCTATTTCATCACAAGTTGCGACCTTGTTATCCCTCTTCTGGTTAGTATCATATCAGTGTTACAAATCTTCATGTCAATGAACCATACCTATTTGACTTATGTTATGTAATATTAGAAGAATAGCTTTTTATAAAAGCTGCTTTTGAAAATGCTGTGTGGGTATATTCAATAATGACACATTCGAGATAAAATGGGTTGACACTCACGGGTTTATCCGACATGTATTGTTGAATTATTTGAAATTAAGCCCAGAAGTATGAAGAGTTTTTACATTATTTTGTAAAGTACTTATTTCAATATTTCTTTAGATACTCCCTTCAGGTATTTATAGGATTGTTTCAAGGGTATCAGGTGGCTCCATCTGCATCTCATCGCTCCCAGTTTATGGGTAGAGATCTTCTCATTTTCACATCAACGTACGATTTCATTCAAATATGAAGCATAGTCAAGGATTGACGCTCGGAGTAAGCACAAAAGTATTATTTTTTAAAAGTCCACAAGAAATTCTTTGTTTTAAAAGTCCACAATTTGCTGAGAGGGTTTCTTCACTGGTTGAATGGTTCTTTCATGATCGTTTTGTAATCATGATGTGATAAATTTGTTCTCTGTCAAGGAATGCAGTTATCTTCAGATTTAATGGTATTGCTTAGTGGTGGTGGGGTTTTGATGCTATCGTTGGATTGAATCATTAATCTTCACACCTATAATCGGCATCTACATCTTTGTTCAAAGCATAAAAGGTAGAATAACTGTAGTCAACTTCTTGGTCACAGCTATGAAAGGATGACCGCACTCGAAGAAAATAAGTACCTAAGCGTTGAAGGTAACTTTAAAAAAAAAAAAGTTTTGCCTTTTGGGCGAAAAAATCGGACGTATTCATAGAACGAACGCTCATCAAACGGTTAAGATTGACTCTGAAGTGAGATAAAAATGTGGGTCAGCTACATTAAGGAGGGGAGGTAAGAAGTGGAAGATGGGAGATGACTGTTATCAGCGTCTTCACGGGAAGGGGAGCCTGGAAAATCGCGACCGGCGCTATGAAGGTATTGGCTTGGTGAGGCGGCGGGTTCGAGTTGGTTCCCTAATGCCCCTTCAACGACTGATAGCGGAAGAAGGTCGAGCCATTTGACTGCAGATGCTTTTTTCTGAAGTACAAGGTTTTGTATGAACGTGGTCTCGATGTTCACGAGATCACGCATTAGCCTTTTGCCACTATCGATGGTTACTTAACTGACATCAGGTGCTAGACTTCACACTATTTAGCTTGTGAAAATTCTAAAAATTGATTTCAAGAACCACAACGCCGTGTGAACATGAAAATGGTCACATCGTAACATGAAAATTTTATAATTTTTCTCACAGAGTAAGGTGAGAAGAACTGCAGGTGAGGTTTACTGCATAAGAAAGGCTCTCCTATGAAAATCCACGTTCTCTCCTTATTTTCATTCACTTCCTGTTCAATTCCTACAGTTTCTAGTACCTACATTTACTTGCTGTTCCTTCAACAATAAAGATTCGCCACCAGGAGAAGTCCTTCATTCTCCTGCCCCATTTTGAGGTTTTAGATCGTGGAATCATGGAAATAAACTATGACAAAACAAATTAATGTGCAAAAAAGCAATATTGTTCTAACAGTTTTATATTTATCACCATCGATTGAACAAAATTGAGCATATAAATTAATAAATACGAGTATAAAATAATAACATAATAACAACACATTCAAATAAATAAATTAGGTAAATAATAATATTAATTATTGCATAAGACTTCATATCTTGGATAACAGACGAGCCAGCTAATATTTTTCTCATAAAAAGTAGAATCGACTCAGTCAAAAGTTATTTTCCCAGATTTTTTCTGTGATGAAAGCTTTTATACATCTCTCGGTTTCCATACCCTCGCCCTGTGATTACGCAGATGGTAACTGTATTTCGAACGATGTGAAACTGGCTCTGAAAAAAGGCTTTGAATATCATCTCGAGCCAAACTCTCTTTTCTGTTTTGATATCGGAGTTGTAACCGCAGTTTGAGTGTAGCCAAGCGGCACAGCTATTTATTTCGCTCAGTATCCTTCCGTAAAATCCCATTTTCTTGAGTTAACATCGAAATGAATTTATGCTTTGTTTACCTTTCTTGTAATACTGATACCCACCCTTCCTCTTTTCTTTTTTTCCGAATTTCGTAGCCTTCGCGCAGTAACTCAACTTTGCTGATCTTATTCTACTCAAGACTTCATAAGTTGGTATTCAAAAAACTACGGAGGGTAAACCTTCGGTTCTAAAGTCAGATCATTATGAATAATTTTACCCTTTTTTCCACCAAAAAATTGTTTAAATGTTTATTTCACGACGAATGTTCACATGACATTTTAAAAAATGAACATGGTAACGCTTTCTTGAGTCGTGACGTGACAATCGGTTGCATAGGTACGATTAGGCCGTTACGAAACGGTCAAAAGTGACGGTCGGAAAAATACTGGAAATTCCTGTTAATCATTATTGAATTATAATAGTTACAAGTTGTTTGCTTCTCGTTTGCTAGGTATTTACTGTGATGTGTAATAATGAAATATAAAAGGTAGAAAGTTTTGAGTTTCATGAGCCTGCAATGTAACCTAACGAAACCTTAGGTTTTCCTTAACTTTTCCGAAAACCTATCCGAAAAATCATTTTGCAATTATGCTGATTCACATTAACTACAATAGGTACCACCGCCTCGCTTCTTTTCTCTCTAATTTGAGTTATCCTAGGTTTTTGGGTCTCTTTTACTTGTCTTCGACTTTGTAAAAATGTGTTTTTATGGTGTTTTTGTTAAATGTTCACGTCCGCGCCCGTGTCTCTCCTTATGAGATTGTGGTTTATCGGATACCTTGAAACAAAGATTTGTTGAAGACGAGACGAAGAGATGGGACGATATCAGGAGTTTCAGATCAGCTCTGTGTTCGATAGAGCTTGTTACTACCCCGTTCATTCTACAGTGCTTTTCGGTATGTACACAAATTTCACAGGGAGGCTTTTCGGGACTATTGGGTACGGATTACATCATGGTCCTTCATGATTAGGCTGAATTGCAGTTAAAAATGCTGTCCCTCAGAGATTTCGATCTTTAAAGTTTTTGAAGCGACAAAGTTGAGCTAAATAGAATTGAGCGAAGCGAGCGAACTTGCTAGTCATTATTATTGTTAGTATAATAAATATGAACCCAGAGGTAAGAAAGACCGTTACGTACTGCTCACATTTCATTGAAAGATACTAATCAGACAAAACTTGGATTGTTCACGACTTGACCTGTTTGCCTCCATGTTTGCATCCATCTGTAGAACTAAACTTTGAAGAGAACCCAACACCGACTGTACAGCACAATTGCTCACAGAGTTGCCCGTTTTTACTGGGTAATGGATCTTAATTTACCAAATTACTGAATTCACGGTCACATTCGTTTACCACCTTTGCCCGATGAATTTAGACCCAGAGGCGCTCGGCTGATTAGCGCAGCCGAGCTTACAGTTGTGTCATTAGAAAACGTAAATACCCCCGAGTCATGGAGACCAACGTTCCAAGGTGAGGGATCACCGTAAAAACACACCAATCTGTGGGTCTGGGTGTTTCCTCAAAATTTCCTTCTACAATAATTTTATTGTAAAATGATTTACTATAACTCTCGTAAAATTCATTTGTTATCTTTCTGCGAGAAACGTTGCTCGGTTCCCTGCTATATTTCTAAGCGGTGATTATATAATTGGTATATTTTTCTATTTACTGTTATTTTGTGTATTGAATTCACGGACAAATCAATAAAGCAATCTTTGTTGATGACTATTTTGACCAAAGTTCAGCAGTATAACTTATTAACGTCCCGTGAAATCAAGCCAACAGCCCTCTTCGTTTCGGTTTCCAACGCATTAGTTATTTGTGAACATCTCTAAAGGAACTCATGGGTAGGTGGGTACGTTAGGTATTCACGAGTAACCATGACCGGTAGCGCTTCGTGACGCCATCATCCCAGGAGCCTCGATAAAACGGTGGGTCGCTCTGAATTATTGAAGAGCTAGTAGTTCATAATAGAACCCGCCTTTAAAAGGGGTCCGGAGACCTGGCAGACGGTAATTGTTCCGTCAGTTCAAATATCCAATTTATCGGTTGAGCGAACGAGTTGTTTCAGAGAGAGATTTCTAGGCAGAGGCCCTTCTGTTAGGTAAAAGGGCTGCACCTACGAGGTTTTTGAATTGAGCTGGGTGGAAAATGTTTGACGGCATACCGCGGTTCGGGTAGATTCTAACCTATCTTCAATATTTAGCGTCCCTTGAATTCCATTAAAGGGAAATCAACCTCCTAGTTTCCCTGGGAACTCATCGATGTATGAATGCTGTGTTCATTTTCAAATCAAATCGGTATATTCAACCACAAGTTGTAACGATTCAACGTAGCTCCCCATAATCCGTGGTGCATCATTTCCTTCTTCAACGCTTCAAGTCTACCACACTACGTATAATAGTGTTTTCTCCTGAGATTTGTTCAAATGTCAGCTAGTAGGTAATGAATTTATCCTGCTTCTTTCGCCGGAGACACCCCTTCGCCCAGTGCGCCATCACTACCCAACTAAACTTTGACAATTGTTTTTAAAAAAATCACCAACCGTGAGAGAACATTTTTTGACCAGCTCCACTCGTGGTTATATGAGCAACTGGTACACTGAACCAGAGGAAACAACCGCCTAAAACATAACTACTTCCTCATTGACTGCTTTGGACCAGTTTTCCCCCTGGTATAGATGCTCCTATAATCTGAGGAACCGCCATTTTGGGACCAGTATGAGTATCTTTATTTTCAAATGTTTTAAATTTCCTCTACCTTTCTACGTAGTTTTCAGTTGTTCCCTTCTCCCCGTTTTTCAATTTGCTCCTTGACCAGGAAGAAGGTTTAATTTGAATTGGAATAATTTTCATCTGGTTTGGAGGAGGTTCCTATCATTTGGGAAAATAATTAATTTGGTCTGGAATAAGGTGAAATGAGACAGATTCGACTGCTCTTGAAGTTGTCAGAGAGAATGTAGTGTATTACTTTTAAATCGTTGGTTCGTATCACCATAATGAAATTGTTTTTCCGTCTCCTATGAAATTTGATTTCGGACCCCCTTTCCACAATCAGCGGCCCGAAATCCATAGCTAGTCGTAGTATTAACAAATTCATAAATTACGAAAAATATATAACAAAATATATGATTGAATGAGTCGGACCTAATGTCAGGAAAACGGTAAATACATAGTAGGTACCTTATTGTTTGATTGTTTAAAAAATGTCTTTTATCATAAATAAATGTATCATAATGTAGGTAAATATTTATCATAATATATATGTATTTATCAATTCATTTACCCAGAGGGAGCAATTTTGCAAAGATCCTACCCCACAACACGGGCTAAGCCTAACATCGGTTAGGAAATCTGAGCGAATCGCATCACTTTATGCGTTTTTCTTATTGTAAAATTGAACAAAATGGAGCCAATAAACAAACATTGTTGAGGTTTTACATTCTAGGAACAAACTGCACTAGTCGATGTCAAAACATAAACTGACTTTTTTGTTCATTGTATCCAAATCATAACTAAGTAACAAAACACGTGTATAAGTTCCTAAAAATATCTATCTATTGTTTCTGTAATTGGTGAGTCAACCACATCAGTTAATCCGACGGAGACGCAGTATAATTGGGTGTGCGCATGGGTCGGAAAAACTGTTTATTGTTATTTTTAATCTAAACTAGACCTCATTCTGAGAATGTTGACACCAACCGCGACTTTCTCAGGATGAGATCTACTTTCGATTAAAAATTTTTAAAAAATCAGGCGCACCCCATTTGTTGGTCAGGCGCATTTGTTGGTCAACAAAATATCGATTTCGATGGAGTGTGGAGTAAACTTAATATTATTTTTCTTATAGAAACAGGTATAAACGCTTGTCTAATTTATTGAGACTTGAACGTTTATACCTACCTGTTAGAATTCCATAGAATTCCTAGAATTCCACCGATCTATTCAAGAAAATCAAATTTTTGGAGCTGATTTCAGACCGGCAGATCAACTACGTTTGGCAGAACGATTGAATTGTATTTTGGCGGATAAAACTTAATGAAATGTAGTTTCGATAGAGGATATCGAGCATCACCCCAAATAAACTCTAGTTCCTTCCTTATAAGTATTCGTTAACATCCTGAAAATATTTTCATCGCCCAAGGTTCCTGTTGAGTGCTAAACTGCGTGAAAATGACAGAGGGGAACAAAATGTCCCGGTTCCGTTTTCGGGCCCCCCATTTGTACTTCCGTCTCTCGACAGCCAGCATTTCCCTCCCATCATTTACATTTCCTGTCCGATATTTTCCACTCCACCACTCTGTTGAATGCGGCACCCGATCGCACTTGTTTGCTCTCCTGGATGAACAAGTATCGCGTCCTTTGCTGCCAAATCCATGTGTGATGTGAGGCGAAAGTGATAGTTCGGTACTAATAATTCAAAGATTTCATTGTAACTTTATTTATGCACGCATATTCGGCAATTTGAAACTAGCTTCTTGTGTAAATTGGAAGACCAAAAATAGTCGATACACTGAAAATGGTTAATAAATATCATTACTCATAATAATTATATTACCTAAGTAATAATTGGTGGATTGAAATTATCAGTGAGTCTTAATGTGGGTTACTGTCTGAATTACGTGCACTTGGGCAACTAAAACTGTGAGGAATGATTACTGAAATTTCAACCTGTTGATCATTCTGTTCAGAGTTAGGTACCAGGTTAAGAATTAGACCCCTTGGTTTGCAGTTTAATCGATTTCGAAGAAAAAAAGTTGATATTATTGAAAACAGGCTTGTTACATTCCCACTTGATTACTTCCTCATGTTGGAACTTCATTGATTGATAGACATCTTCATGTCTTTAGAGTGGCCTGCGATTTCAATTTTCGCAGGACCATATGGAAGCAGGGCTTATATGGTTTTTCGCTGTCAACCCATTCGTTGCTATGGAACTTCATTTTCGCCATTTTTCATCGTAGAAAAATCGTTATCACTCGTTGAAACCGTGTGATTTTTTTAAACATTTTGTTGTTTACAGTACCTAGCTTGGCAGCTATCTCGAAGTACCTCAGCTATCTCAATCTCTAAGTACCTTGCACTGCCCTTATAGAGGACTATCAACACACCAACCCGCACAATCTCCGAAGATTTCATCGAATACGGGTTGGTAATTTAGAACGTATGGCTGTTACACGGATTCTACGTTTGCGCATACCAAGAGGTTACGATTAATCCAAGGACACTGATTTTCATAGAGAATCATCTTCACGCTATCTCCACATCCCCTGAAAATTTCATTATATTTGGGTGGAAAATGTAGAAGTTATAGCTGTTACAAGGTTTTTACATTTGGGCATGCGCAGATTCTACCATCGATCCGGGAGCTGATTCTCGTAAGGAACCATCTACTCACCAATCTGCACTATTCCTTAGAATTCAATCGATCTCGGACTATAAATTAATATAGTTTTGCCCGTTACAAGGATTTCATGAATCATGACTGACAGACACACGACACATAAGAAACCAAATTTGTTCAAGAAGGTCCAAAACTTAAAACGTGAATGGAAATTTCGATTTTGGAGAAAAGAAAGTGAAAATAATTTTGCTTCCTCTACCTTGGTAGACATGGAAATTGGAAATTATTACACAACTATTACATAATTATTTATTTAACTGTCTAGATCACCCGCCTCCAAAGATCACTGATTTTCAATTATCGGTAACAACCATATCATCTTTATTGTAAACAGACATTCGGGCAATTTCCGTGAGTGATCATAGTTTAGTGTAGTCAGAACATTAGTTTGCGATTCGCAGTCGTGTTTTTTCTTTATTATTCATCCCGAATTCAAGTCCTTATAGAGACTAAAATGTTGGTTCTACAGAGCTCTGGGTGGTCTCATTCTCTCAAATTAAATACTGGTTTAATTTTAACACAGAATGTGTTTTTGCGATGACCTACCGAAGAAAAATCGTCACGAAGAAGCGACAGAAAAAATCGTTACGCGAATTTTATAATGATATTCACGTGCAACCAAGCCATGGAATGCTGGGTCAATGTGGTCACGTGCAACCAAGTCAATGGAGAATGCTGAAGGCGCCTGAGTGGTCACTGATCAGCTGAGTGAGCTCCAAGGCCATTTTCTCTCCTGTTGAACGCAGGAACCTGAAATTTGAGAGGGCGGGTGAATGGAGAATGCTGAAGGCGCCTGAGTGGTCACTGATCAGCTGAGTGAGCTCCAAGGCCATTTTCTCTCCTGTTGAACGCAGGAACCTGAAATTTTAGAGGGCGGGTCAATGGAGAATGCTGAAGGCGCCTGAGTGATCACTGATCAGCTGAGTGAGCTCCAAGGCCATTTTCTCTCCTGTTGAACGCAGGAACCTGAAATTTGAGAGGGCGGGTCAATGGAGAATGCTGAAGGCGCCTGAGTGGTCACTGATCAGCTGAGTGAGCTCCAAGGCCATTTTCTCTCCTGTTGAACGCAGGAAGCTGAAATTTGAGAGGGCGGGTCAATGGAGAATGCTGAAGGCGCCTGAGTGGTCACTGATCAGCTGAGTGAGCTCCAAGGCCATTTTCTCTCCTGTTGAACGCAGGAACCTGAAATTTGAGAGGGCGGGTCAATGAGAATGCTGAAGGCGTCTGAGTGGTCATTGATCAGCTGAGTGAGCTCCAAGGCCATTTTCTCTCCTGTTGAACGCAGGAACCTGAAATTTGAGAGGGCGGGTGAATGGAGAATGCTGAAGGCGCCTGAGTGGTCACTGATCAGCTGAGTGAGCTCCAAGGCCATTTTCTCTCCTGTTGAACGCAGGAACCTGAAATTTGAGAGGGCGGGTGAATGGAGAATGCTGAAGGCGCCTGAGTGGTCACTGATCAGCTGAGTGAGCTCCAAGGCCATTTTCTCTCCTGTTGAACGCAGGAACCTGAAATTTTAGAGGGCGGGTCAATGGAGAATGCTGAAGGCGCCTGAGTGATCACTGATCAGCTGAGTGAGCTCCAAGGCCATTTTCTCTCCTGTTGAACGCAGGAACCTGAAATTTGAGAGGGCGGGTCAATGGAGAATGCTGAAGGCGCCTGAGTGGTCACTGATCAGCTGAGTGAGCTCCAAGGCCATTTTCTCTCCTGTTGAACGCAGGAAGCTGAAATTTGAGAGGGCGGGTCAATGGAGAATGCTGAAGGCGCCTGAGTGGTCACTGATCAGCTGAGTGAGCTCCAAGGCCATTTTCTCTCCTGTTGAACGCAGGAACCTGAAATTTGAGAGGGCGGGTCAATGAGAATGCTGAAGGCGCCTGAGTGATCACTGATCAGCTGAGTGAGCTCCAAGGCCATTTTCTCTCCTTTTGAACGCAAGAAGCTGAAATTTGAGAGGCAGGGTCACTGGAGAATGCTGAAGGTGCCTGAGTGGTCACTGATCAGCTGAGTGAGCTCCAAGGCCATTTTCTCTCCTGTTGAACGCAGGAACCTGAAATTTGAGAGGGCGGGTCAATGGAGAATGCTGAAGGCGCCTGAGTGGTCACTGATCAGCTGAGTGAGCTCCAAGGCCATTTTCTCTCTTGTTGAACGCAGGAAGCTGAAATTTTAGAGGGCGGGTCAATGGAGAATGCTGAAGGCGCCTGAGTGGTCACTGATCAGCTGAGTGAGCTCCAAGGCCATTTTCTCTCCTGTTGAACGCAGGAACCTGAAATTTGAGAGGGCGGGTCAATGGAGAATGCTGAAGGTGCCTGAGTGGTCACTGATCAGCTGAGTGAGCTCCAAGGCCATTTTCTCTCCTGTTGAACGCAGGAAGCTGACATTTGAGAGGCAGGGTCAATGGAGAATGCTGAAGGTGCCTGAGTGGTCACTGATCAGCTGAGTGAGCTCCAAGGCCATTTCCTCTCCTGTTGAATCGCAAAAACACATTCTGTGTTCCTATGATTTCATACAGAGTATGGAAAAAGAAATAAACCGGGGGGTGCAGGGGGGCGGAGCCCCCCGCCGAGGCTCAAAGCGCCGAGTTTTGTTTTTTTTTTGTTAGTTTGTTTGTTTAGTTATTCTATTTTTGGATTTTAAGTAGTTACTTTGAAACGTAAACAAACATTTTTGGTTTATTATTTTCAATAATAAGCCTTTGGAATCGAGCAAGAAAAAAAAATTTTAACCCCCCCTCAAAATTTGATGTTTTACGTTTCAAGGTACTTAGAATACGAAAATCGAATAAAAAATTTCCGTCCGTCCGCCGTACGCCGTACGCGGCACTTTTCTTAGCAACACTGGACCGATTTGGTTCAAATTTGGTATATGGGCTCCATTTGGAGTCTAATTGTGCCACGAAGCATTTGGTTGATGTGATCACTTCTAAGGGGTGAAAATTAAGGGTTGAAATTTTCAAGAGTGCCCTAGCTCGAAAACTCTCGAAATAAAGGCATCGTTTTTTCACCAATTTTAAATAGTATTGAATTTTTTAAAATTTTTGAGACCACCCGGAGCTCTGTAGGACAAACCGTTCGGTCCCTACGAGTACTTGAAGGTTTTCCTTCGATAAAACAGAATCATGAGTGTGAATCGCAAAAGAGGCCTAATCTCCATTCAAATTTAATCGGACTAAAATGCGATCGCTGTTCATTTCTTCGATTTGTATACAGTTTTGCCTTCTGCGTAACCAGTAATCAAATTTCCATATGAAGCTTTCTATTTTTCGAATCGAGTGTGAAGCGTTTAGTTCTTTCTAATAAACTTGATTGTGAAGGTGTGAAGCCAGTATGGTGTGGTAGGTAGAACCTAGCTGGTAGGTAACAAAAAGTTGGTAGGTAAAAAAAATATTGGTGGGTAAAAAACGCTGCAAATCATTGCTCAAAGGCTTCTTCACTCTTCAGATCACTGATCAGCTGAGTGAGCTCCGAAGCCATTTTCAATCCTATTGAATGGAAGTGCTCTTCCAGGCGTCTCCAGCATTGGAAGAGATCTTCTTCACTCTTCAGATCACTGATCAGCTGAGTGAGCTCCGAAGCCATTTTCAATCCTATTGAATGGAAGTGCTCTTCCAGGCGTCTCCAGCATTCGAGAAGATCTTCTTCACTCTTCAGATAACTGATCAGCTGAGTGAGCTCCAAAACCATTTTTACTCCTATTGAATGGTAAAAATTGTAGGTAAAAAAAATATTGGTGGGTAAAAAACGCTGCAAATCATTGCTCAAAGGCTTCTTTACTCTTCAGATCACTGATCAGCTGAGTGAGCTCCGAAGCCATTTTCAATCCTATTGAATGGAAGTGCTCTTCCAGGCGTCTCCAGCATTGGAGGAGATCTTCTTCACTCTTCAGATCACTGATCAGCTGAGTGAGCTCCAAAGCCATTTTTACTCCTATTGAATGGAAGTGCTCTTCCAGGCGTCTCCAGCATTCGAGAAGATCTTCTTCACTCTTCAGATCACTGATCAGCTGAGTGAGCTCCAAAACCATTTTTACTCCTATTGAATGGAATTGCTCTTCCAGGCGTCTCCAGCATTCGAGGAGATCTTCTTCACTATTCAGATCACTGATCAGCTGAGTGAGCTCCGAATCCATTTTCAATCCTATTGAACGCAGGAAGCTGAAATTTGAGAGGGAAGGTCAAGGGAGAATACAGATGGTGGTAGGTGCTATTGATGGAGAACCAGTGATCTATACAGAAGGGTGATCTATACAGAAAATAATAAACCTTTGAGCAATGATTTGCAGCGTTTTTATCTCTTAGTCGATTCCAAAGGTTCATTATTTGAAAAAAGATATACCGAAAGGGGGTAAGTAAACAAGGTAGTCAGCAACATGGGTAAAAACAGTACACAAACATAATTATTTTAGACATTCAACATCATCCGTTTAAAAGGAATCTTAATAAGAAATTTGACGTCTCATTGGTTTAGTACCTACTTATAATTCCTACCTATAAAGTTCGTAACAGGAGCTCACCTTACTTGGGGTTCAATTCTAGTTTAAGCCTAGAATTATGTTTGAGTAAAATTAAGGAAGCAACTGGAAGTAGACAGTTCAGAAAAAGGAGGACTTGGGTTGTTTGCATTATTACAAAGTTGGCATCTTTACGAAGGGCTTGTCGTTGACAATATTAGGTACTTTAATCCTAATTGGACCATGGCGTCACTATTGTTACCGAAAACATCTCTGGAACTCCACAGCTGTCCAAAGATATCACGGGAGTAACCAAAATTAAAATTATTGAAATTTTAAATTGAATGAACTGCAGAATATTTTGTCCGCTTTTAGAAGTTTCAAAATAGAGTCATGAAAAAATATCAATAAAATCGTAGGTAGCCAATGAAAAAAATTTAAACTTCTCTGTAATATCATTTTGACATGATTATTTGTCTTTTTGGACTAAATTACTCACGAAAAAGTTTTTAAAAAATCAGAATTATCCATTAATTTTTCAATTGCAATTTAAACCTAGTTATTAATTAATCTGGTGACACTTAAGGGACGGCTGTGGAGTTCCTAAGATATTTCGGTGACATTAGTGACACCATAGCCCAATGGAGGGTGCGCCTGATTTTTTTTTTAATTTTTAATCGAAAGTAGACCTCATCCTGAGAATTTTGACGTCAGCGATTCTCTTTTCGGATGAG
The DNA here is from genome assembly GCA_009739505.2 of Apolygus lucorum. NCBI lineage: Eukaryota > Metazoa > Arthropoda > Insecta > Hemiptera > Miridae > Apolygus > Apolygus lucorum. The sequence goes on along the minus strand of CM019177.2, from coordinate 38,998,957 downwards.
TAGATCTTTTTCTATGGTTTTTAAAAGTTTTTAAAAACCCTCTGTGACGTCATAAACATTCGAAACTTTGGAAACTCATAAAAAAAGTTCTCCTCTCACTAGAAGGTCGCAGTTGGTGTCAAAATTCTCAGAATGAGGTCTAGTTTAGATTAAAAATAACAGTAAACTGTTTTTCCGACCCATGCGCACACCCTATTAGGGTTAATAAGAAGTTGAATTGTAATTTTGAACTCAAATTTAAACAATTCAAATGTCAGTTTGAACTTAACAATAAAAGTAAACAATAAAACTAAAACAATAAAAACTAAAACTAAAAAATAAAATCAACAAAAAACTTAAACTAACTAATAAACTAATACAAACTAAAACTAAAACTTAACTAAACAATTCAAATGTCAATTTGAACTTCAAATGTAATTTTGATTCAAATGTAATTTTGCTTAGCATTACAAAAATACAAGAATTTCATCATAAAATAGTATCAAGTATTTTAGTTGGGATTTATTGGTTTATTATTTTCAATAATAAGCCTTTGGAATCGAGCAAGAAAAAAAAAATTTTAACCCTCCCTCAAAATTTGATGATTTACGTTTCAAGGTACGTAGAATCAGAAAATCGAATAAAAAAATTTCCGTCCGTCCGCCGTACGCCGTACGCCGTACGCCGTACGCCGTCCGCCGTCCGCCGTACGCGGCACTTTTCTTAGCAACACTGGACCGATTTGGTTCAAATTTGGTATATGGGCTCCATTTGGGGTCTAGTTGTGCCGCGAAGCTTTTGGTTGATGTAGGTCACTTCTAAGGGGTGAAAATTAAGGGTTGAAATTTTCAAGAGTGCCCTAGCTCGAAAACTCTCGAAATAAAGGTATCGTTTTTTCACCAATTTCAAATAGTACAGAATTTTTAAAAATTTTTGAGACCACCCGGAGCTCTGTAGGACAAACCGTTCGGTCCCTACGAGTATTTGAAGGTTTTCCTTCGATAAAACAGAATCATGAGTGTGAATCGCAAAAGAGGTCTAATCGCCGTTCAAATTTTATCTGACTAAAATGCGATCGCTGTTCATTTCTTCGATTTGTATACAGTTTTGCCTTCAGCGTAACCAGTAATCAAATTTCCATATCAAGCTTTCTATTTTTCGAATCGAGTGTGAAGCGTTTAGTTCTTTCTAATAAACTTGATTGTGAAGGTGTGAAGCCATTATAGTGTGGTAGGTAGTACCTACCAATAGTAGGTAGGTAAAAAAAAATTGGTAGGTAAAAACAATGTTTGTAGGTAAAAAACGCTGCAAATCATTGCTCACTGATCAGATCACTGATCAGCTGAGTGAGCTCCGAAGCCATTTTCAATGCTATTGAATGGAAGTGCTCTTCCAGGCGTCTCCAGCATTCGAGGATATCTTCTTCACTCCTCACATCACTGATCAGCTGAGTGAGCTCCAAAGCCATTTTCAATGCTATTGAATGGAAGTGCTCTTCCAGGCGTCTCCAGCATTCGAGGAGATCTTCTTCACTCCTCACATCACTGATCAGCTGAGTGAGCTCCAAAGCCATTTTCAATCCTATTGAATGGAAGTGCTCTTCCAGGCGTCTCCAGCATTCGAGGAGATCTTCTTCACTCCTCACATCACTAATCAGCTGAGTGAGCTCGAAAGCCATTTTCAATCCTATTGAATGGAAGTGCTCTTCCAGGCGTCTCCAGCATTCGAGGAGATCTTCTTCACTCTTCAGATCACTGATCAGCTGAGTGAGCTCCGAACCCATTTTCAATCCTATTGAACGCAGGAGCTGAAATTTGAGAGGGAAGGTCAAGGGAGAATACAGATGGTGGTAGGTGCTATTGATGGAGAACCAGTGATCTATACAGAAGGATGATCTATACAGAAAATAATAAACCTTTGAGCAATGATTTGCAACGTTTTTTTAGTTGTAAGTATAACAATTTCTCTGAATAAAAATCCTTTAAAGGTTTATAAAGTCGTAATGCATTAACAAATTCAGTCTCTAAACTGTAGTCTAGTCTACAATATGAATGTTGCATCGCTTAACGTTGAGGCGAAGTCTTCCGAAAGACGACACGTAACATATTCCTAGGATCTCTCAGTCGAGAAATGCGAGGAATCGCATTTTTGTGGTACCCCTGGAATGTATCAAAGAAAACTTTTCTGTTCAAACAAGGGTGAAATTTAGCCAATAGACTTCGGAGAAGTCTACCGTATCCGAAAAAAAGTCGTAGCACACAAACATAACTCCACGTCCCCAGAGCCTCTACGTGCTCATAATACGGGATACCCAAATCTGCCAAGTCGCGTATAAAGGTTGGTAAAGAGAAGTTGGGGCATAGGTTGACAGGAAAACCGACGCGACGGTGGTGGGGGTGTCTATCCCGGTACAGGGTAGGGAGGGAGGGGGTGAGCCTCATTCAATAAGCGCATTCCACTGTCACCTCGGAGCCTCTGTTTAGCTCGGAATCTCCATCTCTGCGTTCTTGACTCTCACGCAAATAGCCCTCATCCATTTATTGCTGATTCTGATTCCACTTGGAATTTCATGGAAAATTTTCCCGTCCCTGGAATAAGCAAGAACGATCGCAAATATGCTCAAAATGTGCGTCAAAAGATAATGGTCAAGATTTGTCGAAACAGTCGATATTTTATTGACTGTTATCTTGTATCTTACACAATGATTCATGATTTTGATGCAATATGTTATGTCATGGAGAATATAAATCTAATTCCGGTTACTATACTGTTCTCATTACAAGACAATGTCTGGACTTATGTCATAAGAAAGTCTTGTACTCCTACGCCAGTTGAAAAATGTGTTTGTTCCTCAAAATCGGAGTAAGTCATCATAGTGCGAAATCGAAAACATCTAAAGCGTTGAACAACACATCGCAACTAAAAGCCCGCGTTCATAACAAAATCTCGCCTAGGTTTCAAGATCCATTGATTACATTCGTAAAAACCAAATTTTCGTGGGATAAAAACTAAGGGCGATACATTTCCCTAAAAACAGGTCAGTTGTAAGGCAAAATCATTACAAAATCCCGCGTACTCTCGTTCCACGGTCTTGTCACGTTTTTGCCCAGTTAGGTAATGGCTAAATCATGTTCCATGCTGAACGTTGCAACTTGGAGTGTCTAGCCCCAGTGGTATTTTCTTTCATGTTTTTTTTAGAATGAAATCTGAGGGACACCCCCGGATCGTTAATGTTCTGATCAAGGATCAAACCAATGAAACACATTGGTTTGTGTTCTTGTAATCAAAGATACCTCGGTTTCGTTAGTAGTACCTAGTACTTTTGTATCACTTCATTGGATAAATCATTTTCATCGCCATCTTATGACGCTATTATGTGACAGACACTTTCGAACAAAATACCTCCGTAACATTCTGTGTTGAAAAACGCTGCAAATCATTGCTCAAAGGTTTATTATTTTCTGTATAGATCATCCTTCTGTATAGATCACTGGTTCTCCATCAATAGCACCTACCACCATCTGTATTCCCCCTTGACCTTCCCTCTCAAATTTCAGCTCCTGCGTTCAATAGGATTGAAAATGGGTTCGGAGCTCACTCAGCTGATCAGTGATCAGAAGAGTGAAGAAGATCTCCTCGAATGCTGGAGACGCCTGGAAGAGCACTTCCATTCAATAGGATTGAAAATGGCTTTCGAGCTCACTCAGCTGATTAGTGATGTGAGGAGTGAAGAAGATCTCCTCGAATGCTGGAGACGCCTGGAAGAGCACTTCCATTCAATAGGATTGAAAATGGCTTTGGAGCTCACTCAGCTGATCAGTGATGTGAGGAGTGAAGAAGATCTCCTCGAATGCTGGAGACGCCTGGAAGAGCACTTCCATTCAATAGCATTGAAAATGGCTTTGGAGCTCACTCAGCTGATCAGTGATGTGAGGAGTGAAGAAGATATCCTCGAATGCTGGAGACGCCTGGAAGAGCACTTCCATTCAATAGCATTGAAAATGGCTTCGGAGCTCACTCAGCTGATCAGTGATCTGATCAGTGAGCAATGATTTGCAGCGTTTTTTACCTACAAACATTGTTTTTACCTACCAATTTTTTTTTACCTACCTACTATTGGTAGGTACTACCTACCACACTATAATGGCTTCACACCTTCACAATCAAGTTTATTAGAAAGAACTAAACGCTTCACACTCGATTCGAAAAATAGAAAGCTTGATATGGAAATTTGATTACTGGTTACGCTGAAGGCAAAACTGTATACAAATCGAAGAAATGAACAGCGATCGCATTTTAGTCAGATAAAATTTGAACGGCGATTAGACCTCTTTTGCGATTCACACTCATGATTCTGTTTTATCGAAGGAAAACCTTCAAATACTCGTAGGGACCGAACGGTTTGTCCTACAGAGCTCCGGGTGGTCTCAAAAATTTTTAAAAATTCTGTACTATTTAAAATTGGTGAAAAAACGATACCTTTATTTCGAGAGTTTTCGAGCTAGGGCACTCTTGAAAATTTCAACCCTTAATTTTCACCCCTTAGAAGTGACCTACATCAACCAAAAGCTTCGCGGCACAACTAGACCCCAAATGGAGCCCATATACCAAATTTGAACCAAATCGGTCCAGTGTTGCTAAGAAAAGTGCCGCGTACGGCGGACGGCGTACGGCGTACGGCGGACGGACGGAAATTTTTTTATTCGATTTTCTGATTCTACGTACCTTGAAACGTAAATCATCAAATTTTGAGGGGGGGTTAAAATTTTTTTTTCTTGCTCGATTCCAAAGGCTTATTATTGAAAATAATAAACCAAAAGTATGGCACGAATTCGATTAAATATGCTGATTAGCCATTGAATAGACCTCTGTGAATTTAATCGTCGTTGGTCTAATTGTATCATTGTTATGAATCAAACGAAATAAAATAGGTACAATGTTGGTTCTCAGTAACCATATTTGGTTTAATTTCTCAATTCCTGATAGTTCAAAACACGTATGTAAAATTAGGAGGACAGTAGGACAGTTGGAGACGATCGGCCCTGAATTTTCTGGCTTCTAGATCTTACCATTGGCGGGGGGGGGGGGGGGGGGTCGAATTCGAATTCGCATGTTGGGTGTCGTAGATCATGGTTTTTAACATGCTCTTCAAATTCGAGGCTCCCACGCCGCTTGAAATGATATGGTGGATAATGGAGAGGGGAGGGAGTCACTATTTCTTGCCTATAATACTTAATAAATTACATCCAGTGAACAGTTTTTTCGCTTACCAACTGGTATTAATTGACCTAGCTTATCCAATGGGACGTCCCCTGGTTTTCCATGAGTTAACTGCTCACCAAGCGTTTACGTTTTTCTATTCTCATTACTCCTAGCCAGGATGAACGTCGATTATGTTACTCGTATCTGTGTGGGTATCAATTGGCTAGTTAATTCCATGAAAATGTTGGAATGCACGACAATTCGACGAGTGAATAAGGTCGAGCCTGAAAATGAAATGTGTTAACCAAATCATACTGTCTTCATCCATTCTGATACTTCGGTTAATATGAACTGAAATTCGACGTTTGTGAATAATTTATGAATAGACTGGAGGAAAAATTTCTCCCTTAGAGGGAAAATTAATAGATCATGGATATGCCCATCGATGTAGGTGTAATTTGAAAATTAAAATGATGAAATACTCGTAAAATACACACCAGACATTTCATGAATAATTTAGTAGCATGAAGTAGGTCGTTACTTTATTTCAATTTTTGGGACCAACAACGTAGCATCTCTTCTAATAATATGTACCTACCTATTTACTTTTTCTGTGAATAAACAGATTTTTTTTTATTAAAAAAAATCTACCTGCCGATATGTATCTAAATATATGTATCTCTTGCTTTATAGCTACCGATATGTAGCTATGGTTTTGTTCATTGGTATCGCGTTGCATTTCTTGTGGCAAAAACAAGTGTCGCGAAAAATTCCTTGACCCCCAGTCAATAGACATACTTTTGTTGTCCTCATATCGTTATTCAGGGTGGCAGAATTATGTACGAGGATGAAACAATAACTATTGAACTGATCCAGAAAATATAATGATGAAGTGGAAAGAGACAGAAGTAAATTCAAGTAATTGTAATCAACGGGAAGCGTGGAACAATAAGTTACTTCAATTGCCATGTAGGAGGTAGGTGAGAGACAGCTGATCATGGTGAGAATAATAAGAATAAATGTCCAAAACTCACAAAATGGAAATCTCTTGAAATTTTGCAAATGAACCAAACTTACAATGGCAATAATTTTTCGTTCGGGTATTCGTTCTAGTGCTAGTTCTAGCTTTTTAATTCTGCGCTACAAAAACAGCTACTATCTGACTTGTTTCTTTAGTTCCAGAAGTTAGGTATTAGGATGGGGTGGACAGTAAGTGGATCACCGGACAGATTAAATTGTTATGTACCGCAAAACAGCTACTGGGGGATGTTTCATAATTGAGGAATAGTTATACAAGTTCACCACACGGTAGTGTCTGGTTGGATTCCTTGGAGCTGTGGCAAGAAAATCCGACTCCTCAGATGAGCGTTTACACAGCCGTGAAGTCATTAGGTGAGGAAGGCAATTAAGACCAAGCGCAATCAAATTAATTTGTAAAGTTCCGGAGAACAAGAGCCCAAGAGAAGAGTGAGGTTAGACGCCGCATCCTGTAGTTTGAGAAGGAATGTGCTTATTGAAATGGAAAAGGGATGGATGCCCCTGGCAAAGTTTCCCGACACCCACTTGCATTCACCTTCAACCATTGAGTGCCATCTGCTGACACGAACTTATTATTATTGATCAATTTTCGAGATTCAATAATACAAGTTTCAGAATGGCTTTTATTTTAATGGTCTGCTTGTACAAAAATTGTCTGTAGGTGACGCAACACCGTAAGTCTTCTTGTCTGGTTGCAGTGGTTCATATTCGAAAACAATGAACCAAATTCTTAATTTTTGTTGAGCAGAAAAGAATTTACCTACACCGTAAAATCTTATAAATGAACTTTCACCATCAAGGTTGGTTTGACTGTTCTCTTTCTTCATGTACACTGCATAAATGTTCTGAATTTGGTGAGTAACAGTTGAGCAAGTCGATAGTAAAGTTAGTCGTTAGCAATGCCTCCGGACGAAAAAACATGCTAATGATCAACACATTAGTAATTTTTATGGAAAATGTTGTTGATGATCGATATTTCAGTTCAAGTACAATTAAAATGCTTTTTACATCATTCTCTAATCCCATGGGCCAATTTTCGACTTCAGCTATTTTATTCATATCGTATGACGTAATTGATGGATGAGATTATACTAATTTGTCAACCTCACGTAATAATTATGTATATTTTATCTTGGAATGTATATTCTCACATAAGCACGTCTTGCTCTTTGATCAGGGAACCTTACCCTGATAAACGTCAATTTGTGTTCATCAATGGCATAATTGCCTCTTGGTCTCAAATGGAGATGAGGTACTATGGAGCTACCTCCTAGTCCCCTGTAATTGATTATGCTTGAGCGTTTCCCATTCATCCGGTGCCAATTAATTGATCGTATCTCGAAAATCGATATTCCACATTGGCTCCTGTCTTTCAGGGCTTGATATATACGAGTATATTCTGTCATTCTGGTATCAATGATAAATCGATGTTTACGTTTAGAAAATGTCGGTACCGGGTAAGAGACTCAGACAATTTCATAGCTAGGAAAAAATTAACTAAATATGAATGTTGAATTAATTCAGATGGTTCTCATTTTCTTAGATCTATCCACTATCCAAGAGACATTTCCAATAATCAATTTAGTCGTAAGAAAAGTAACTCTTTCATACCATGTCGTGGATAGTTTTATATAATGAAAGTTAAATGTTCCGCGTGAGTATGTTTGGTGCTCGAACATGACAAATTTGACAAGCCTGAAAGGTTTCCTTCATTGCAGGAGTTCATAGTGAACATTTGAGGAGGAATGACAGATTCGTTTTAATTAGAATAGAAGCTACTTATATTAAAATACTAAGAAAGGAAAATTTATTCGTCACCACTCCGTCGGTGGTAGAACCTTTTCCTTCCACTGTGCCGACTTCTTCCGACCCTTATAACGAAACAAGGCTCCTCACTCCTCCTTCTCTCTTTGAGGAGGAATTAATTCGTTTTGAAAACAGACTATTGTTAACCCACCCCCATTCCGTTTCGTTTGTAAATTAAGACAAATTAAGGAAGAAGGTCGGAGAGGAAAGTTGGAAAAGATGAGATTGAAAGTGCTGACCCAGTCTCATTTCTTGCTTTGCCATCCATCTTATATCTTTGTTGTTCTTGTCAAGTCCACCAGCTTTGTTGAAGATAACATGATAATTATGATGTTACATAAACACAGGTACAATGTGTGTAATACAAATATGTCACCGCTTGATCGGGAACGACTTTAGGAGTCCTTCCACGGTAGAAAGGACGTCAATCAGTTAGTTTTGTTTTATTTTGTCTCTCAATCCTGATTCAAAAGTTATGATATTCCTGGAATGGCTTTTCCCTTACACAGTGTAGCTCTTCAGTTTCAATGCCACACGAAGCTTTTAATTTTGCTGGTTCGAAAGCAGCAAAACACCTCCTAAATGAGACAAAATATGTCTGTGAATTGAACTTGATATGAAAAATAGACTTACGCATTTCCTTTCCCAATGTGGTAAACCTAAGTTTTCAAAATCGAATAATGGTTGTACGACTAAGTCATGCCTTCCACCATTTTTAAATAAGTAACCCACTTTTTAAAATCTGTTAGTGAATTAAGACGTCATTTCTGTAAAAAAGTACTACCAGCACGGTACCATTAAAGGCACTATTCACACGCGCGTGTGACTGGTGCCTGTCGCCTATATGTGTGATTCGGACTGTAAATCGCGCCCGTTTTACATCAGTCACTCATTAGTTTTTGAAATGAGTCGGAAGACAATTAGATGAATGATGATACATTTTTGACCAAATTAGCGAGGGTTGGATACGGATACTGTCTAGTCCAATTCATTGTCAATTAATTTATTATAACTACTGATTGTTCGCTATGACCATTCTAAACATTTCTAATGTTACATGATACGTACCAGGATTTCGACATTCTCCATAAGTGAGACTGAAAGATGCTCATGAAAAATCATCTTGCTGATTCATACCCCGAAGATTATGAGACTATCAATTATGAGACTACAGTGTAACTATATTTCTTATTCGGTGATTCCGTTTGAATTATTTCGAACTCAGATTTTCATTCAAACCACAAGTACTGTTCTTTCCACTATCAAATTATTTTGAATTGAATGTTAAATTCGCACTTTACTGGCTCTTGTACCGGGCTGTCACGAGATTTAATGACATTGCGATTTAGACGTTTTGATGTGGAGTCAGCTACTGGCGTGGAATCGAATTTTTATGACAGTCGACTGAGAACAGTGTTGTTTGCGTGATGATAGCTCCGATCCCTCATACTCAGAAACTCCACACGAAGGAAAAGGGAATGAAGAGTTGGAAACTCTAGTAGTTTTAAGGAAGCCGAATTGTAGATGGTCTCTATATAGAAACGTATAACTTCGACGAAACTCGGGATGGATATAATACGAGATGGAGTACTACCTAACCTAATCATAAGCTATTTGTAGAGACCACTGAGTTTAGTTTTGAACAAAACTGCCGAGGCTCGCGCCGAAACTTTTAAGCAGCTCCCTCCACCTGATTATCCTGACCCCGACTTCCCCTTCCCCCTGGAAAACATTCAGAGGTTTCCGGACAGAAAAGGAAGGGGAGAGAAACTTTGCCCAATTAGGGAACCCTTTTGATACGTTTGAAGTTCGGGGTAAGTCGAACAGAGAGCAATACTATTGGCTACCCCTTAATTAAACCTAAGCAACTACCTACTCCTGCTTTGGGTTTTGGTGGGACTTTGACAAAAGTTGTTCAATTCGAAAGCTTCTCAAGATGCCTCAGAAGCGTGATCGGATCTGTTTTCTATTCTATCGCGGAGATGGGAATTCTGTGGAATGATCGGAGTCAACCTTGGACAATTAGCATGAGATCTGATGAAATACAAACCGATTTTCAACATGAAATGAATTGTACTCGTACCTTATTGTTGGTTTTAGGATAAGACCTTTCTCGGTATATATAAATCTCAAGGTTGAAAACTGATCTTTTAAAAAAATGTACTTACGCTTTACGAAAGTTCAAATCCGCACTTTATAGTATCCACACATTGATTAGAACACCAAAATCATGCATTCTCATCCATTCACCGAGCACCGCCACCATGAATGACCGTTTTGGGTGTGTTTCCTAACGGTCATGCTGCAAATAGAATCTTCCAAGTGGAAAATTCTAAAAGAGAAGTTGGGGTATTACTTACGAAATGTCTTCAAGGTTAAGTAATCTACATGAGTGTTCTCTGTTATCGAAACAGTAATTCGGATTGAATAAACAGAAATGTAAATCAATACCCCTTTGATTATCATTCTCTGACCGGTGAGACCGATTGATATGAATATCAAATCGTTGGTAAGGAAAGGCATCCAATTTTCTTGTACGTTATGTGTCTACCAAGAAGATTCATTTCTTTGATAGGTAATTTTCTTCGGGTGAATCTGAATAAGATAATATCTCATATTATGAGAGTTACAACGTATTTGGGGTACAGGTTATCTTGTAGAAAATTAATGTGAGGTGCTTCATGTTCATGACGAAGGTTGACAGAAGTTCGTATTGGAAATCGATATCTACCATAAGTTCGTAGGGCTCTAAAAGAATACTGGCAGATCTCCTTTTGTTGGCATAGTTTTTATTAACATTCAGCCTTAATACATTTCTTAATAAACAATACAGTCACAATGATATACACTACATAGTTTATAATAATATTCAGCTAGAATACTTTTTCTGGCATAGTTTGTATTCAGCCATAATACATAAAATACATTTTTTATTACTTAACTATTATTATCTTCCATAAATAATAGTCAGCTCTCGTTTTCCGATAATCGGCACTCTCTTTTTATTGTCATTATAACTTTTTATGTTTTATTTTCGTTATTTTTTTCGAATCGGTTTTTGTATCCAACAGTTGTTACTTTGAAGAAAATAAAAATTTAGTCGCCTTTAGATATGTGTTGTTGACCTGAAACTGGACCTCGTATCCATAACCCGATTGTATAGATGATCTCGAAACATCAATACCCGAGCACCTTGCGCTTCTCGTATAAGGGTACCATCATCTACACACCATCTTGCACAATCCCTGAAAATGTCAACAAATTCGTAAGGAAAATGTAGAAGTTATGGCTGTTACAAGGATTTTATGTTTGCATATGCGGAGACTACTATCTATCCGGAGGCGATGGTGTTCATTGGGGACCGTCTACACGCCAACCCGCACGATCATGGAAGATTTAATCGAAATCGGAAATAACTTCGTGTACTTCTGGTCCGTTGCATAAACCTGTGCGACCACACTAAAGGCCGACCTGTAAGACATAGACACTAAACCATAATTTTTCAGGAAGGTCTAAAACGTAAAACGCGACTGGAAATGTTTCAAAAAATAATATTACTGAAAACCTCAGAAATTAATTGACAAAAATTTATTTATTTACCAATTTTTCCCAGAAAGTCTTTTACAGGTAGGACCTAGTTTCACATTTTGGTTTATTATTTTCAATAATAAGCCTTTGGAATCGAGCAAGAAAAAAAAAATTTTAACCCCCCCTCAAAATTTGATGTTTTACGTTTCAAGGTACGTAGAATACGAAAATCGAATAAAAAAATTTCCGTCCGTCCGCCGTACGCCGTACGCCGTACGCCGTACGCCGTACGCCGTACGCCGTACGCGGCACTTTTCTTAGCAACACTGGACCGATTTGGTTCAAATTTGGTATATGGGCTCCATTTGGGGTCTAGTTGTGCCGCGAAGCTTTTGGTTGATGTAGGTCACTTCTAAGGGGTGAAAATTAAGGGTTGAAATTTTCAAGAGTGCCCTAGCTCGAAAACTCTCGAAATAAAGGTATCATTTTTTCACCAATTTTAAATAGTAGTGAATTTTTAAAAATTTTTGAGACCACCCGGAGCTCTGTAGGACAAACCGTTCGGTCCCTACGAGTACTTGAAGGTTTTCCTTCGATAAAACAGAATCATGAGTGTGAATCGCAAAAGAGGTCTAATCTCCATTCAAATTTTATCGGACTAAAATGCGATCGCTGTTCATTTCTTCGATTTGTATACAGTTTTGCCTTCTGCGTAACCAGTAATCAAATTTCCATATGAAGCTTTCTATTTTCCAATCGAGTGTGAAGCGTTTAGTTCTTTTTAATAAACTTGATTGTGAAGGTGTGAAGCCAGTATGGTGTGGTAGGTAATACCTAGCTGGTAGGTAAAAAAAAGTTGGTAGGTAAAAAAAATGTTGGTGGGTAAAAAACGCTGCAAATCATTGCTCAAAGGCTTCTTCACTCTTCAGATCACTGATCAGCTGAGAGAGCTCCGAAGTCATTTTCAATCCTATTGAATGGAAGTGCTCTTCCAGGCGTCTCCAGCATTCGAGGATATCTTCTTCACTCTTCAGATCACTGATCAGCTGAGTGAGCTCCAAAACCATTTTTACTCCTATTGAATGGAAATGCTCTTCCAGGCGTCTCCAGCATTCGAGGAGATCTTCTTCACTCTTCAGGTCACTGATCAGCTGAGTGAGCTCCGAAGCCATTTTCAATCCTATTGAACGCAGGAAGCTGAAATTTGAGAGGGAAGGTCAAGGGAGAATACAGATGGTGGTAGGTGCTATTGATGGAGAACCAGTGATCTATACAGAAGGGTGATCTATACAGAAAATAATAAACCTTTGAGCAATGATTTGCAGCGTTTTTTCACTCAGAAAGGAAAGTGCATTAGATGTCAAGGGATAAGTTTGGAATGAAGAATATTACATTCAGACTACTGGGTTTTCCATTCTCTTAGTTTCAACTCCCTTGTTCCTGTAAAAGATTTCTTTTCACCATACTATTATTGTGATAATTAATTTTGAGAGAATGCCTCCCATGATGTTCAAACTTAGAACTATATAAGTTGAAAATTAGTCAATCAGAAATCCTAAGCCTGTCGCACTACGCACTACGAAGTACACTTGTAAGGAGTAAACAACTCAAACGATTAAGGTTTTAACCCATAGTGCATCATAATTTTTAAATATTTTCCTACTACCTTCCAACTTGGATCGTTAGGTTGTATTTTACCAAACCTTTTTCTTTGGGCGAAAGAGACTTAAGAGTTCCATTGGTTTCACGCCAAAGTTTTATTGGACTAGAGGGAAAATCCTCCACTGAAAACTTTCAGAAAAACAAGTCCTTTAGTTTTCACTCTGTGAGATACTGTCCACTAACTCTCAGGTCGTATTTTCTTTCGAGACCTTTACGGAAATCTACTAGGTTTTTCCTCCGATCGAAAATTATTTATAAGCATGTATGTACTTCACGGGTTACCGAGTTTATAAAAATAGTGTGTAAAGTACGAAACTCTTCTCTGATTAAGCATTAGGATTTCCACAGTTCTGTTGACCCCCATACTCTATTGTCGACAGAGGCAGAGATGTTCATTTTGTATTGTACCTTGTAAGTATTTTACAGTTCTGCTATTTGACTATTACTGACGTCCGTTATTTTAGTCATACTTAATTATATAATAACATCTAAGTATGATGTACTAATTAGATCCCCCGGACCAGTATTAAAATCGCAATAAACTCCTGGAGCAGTGGTTTTGATAGTTCTAATCAAAGGTAATTTGACGAGTTTTTATGAATACGATTTAAACGAATGAAACAAATTTGAACTTGATGGAGATTAATTTATTTATATTTTAAAAAATCTGCAAAATAGGTGGTCAGTTGAGTTTTCTCACATGGAATAACTTGGGCATTCCATTATAATATAATAATTACATATTATGTTGTGAGAAGGTTTATTAGTTTCTTTTATCACTAATACTGACTAATTTTATATTACTAAATTTGAGTTTTACTGACTCATTTTATATTACTAAATTTGATTTTTACTGACTCATTTTATATTACTAAATTTAATTTTTACTAACTCATTTTATATTACTAAATTTGATTTTTATGATCATATTACTGGGTTTCTTCGTCATCAAACACCAACACGATTGTGAAGTAACCACAACAGACTGACTGACTGACAAGACATGGAACCAAAGATCTTCAAAAAGCACTGAAATGCAAATTAAAAATTTAGATTTAGGAGGACTAACATTTTTTTGAACTGTTGTGCTGATACACAGCTTTATTGATGTAGATTAGCCCATTTCAATTTATACAAAAAATATAAGGCCTAAAATCGTGCATTATCACTGAAATTGTAACATATTTCCTTCAAAATCAATAAATTTTTAAAGTTTCGTTAATTTTTTAAATGTTTTCTAGAAACATGATTTTTTTTTGTTTGTATTAATTCTTTAGAAAACTGTTACGGCTACGAGAGTGATATAGGTTTAAAATTGAACATGATTTTATTTCCTTCAAATTCTGCTCTCTATACTTTTTTTTCTAAAGTTAGCAGTTTTGTGAGTGAAAGTCTCAAATCACATTTGCTCTCTCATTTGCTCAAATCACGACCCACAGAAATATTTATAATACTTTTTGGAAAAAATCAGCTGTAACAACTCATGTTGATCTGATACTCTGAAAAATTCAATTTGCTTTAAGAAGTTATGGGCATAAGTTATTGGCATCATCATAGTTTGGAAGGTATATAGTGTCAAACCGATGTTATAGTAGAAAATGAAAAAAAAGTGCAAACATTCCGCAGTTTTCTGGGTTGCAAATTTGGAAACAAACTAATCTTAGGAGTCCTAACAACATAAATATGGAAATATTCATGGATACCCGTGCTTTTCAATGTTCGATGTACTTATTAAAAGATACTGAATAGGTATGTTGACTACTAGGCACTCCAACGACAGCCGGCTGACCCTTCGAGCGGTGGATGAGGTTAGACAATGACCCGCAATACCGATAGGTCTTCAAGTTGGGGTTGGTCCTGTGCGCCGCCAAGTCCACATTTTAATAGCATTTTTTTGGAAAGTGTAAGGAGATTTTGGTTTGATTGAATTTACTGGTGTTCATTAATATTGATTATCAATTTTAGCAGTTTTCTCATTTTTCTTCAATATTATTTTATTTTATACATAACAATCTCGGTTTACCAAGGTACCATCATTGAAAGAAGAATTGATTTTGTTCCAGGTGTTGGAGGCTTGCGATCCGTATGGCTGAAAGTTCCGGTTGCTGTGGCCCCGGGGCAGAGTGCAACAATGGAATGCAATTATGACCTTGAGGGGGAACCTCTGTACACCGTCAAGTGGTACAAAGGGCGGCAAGAGTTCTTCCGTTATGTTCCCAAAGAGCATCCTCACACAAGGGTGTTCCCACTTCCAGGCGTTACCGTTGATGTAAGTAGAAAATAATACTAAGAATATCATACAATTTTCATGCCGCTTAATCGTAGATATTTATTGTTGGATGATGTGGTGGTCCCAGCGCAGCAAGGAAGGGTGTCCCCTAGGTGTTCCTGTTGTACTGTTCGAATAATTGGAAGAAAAAAAAAAAAAAATCATCTCTATCTCCTCAATAAGTTACAAATGTTTCTTTGTATGAGAGCACCCAAAATATTCCATATTTTAGTCCAGTGGTTCTCAGAACCACTAGACATTACTTATTAACAACATTAATTATTACTTTACAACATTACTTATTACTTTTTTATTACTTATTAGAGCGATCTACAATTCATTCCGTTATTTTATTTGAATCGTAATTTTGTTATAATGTAACCTCTATTTACATTACAAAAACAAACTTCAAGCCATAAAGCCTAAAATTGCTGTTATTTGAATCTTCTCAGATGCCCTATGACTGGAACATTTTAAAAGAAAATCTAACAACAAAAAATGAGGATAACAGACATTGCCTATTCAGAGTTTCAACCCAAGTAGAGACAATCGGATAAAAATAGAGCCTCGCTCAACCGTTTTTACTCAGACGTACCTCCCATTTAGAGAGTGCGCTCTTTGTTTTTAAATGCTTCCTAATTATAAAAGCTGGGTTCCTCCTCCCTCTATTTTTTTCATTTTCCCTCGGAGCGTTTGACCTAAATTACCCGCTATTCTTCCGAATTTAAAGTCGACCGCAAGAGCGAGTTCGAGCGGACCTAATCTTTCGACCTTACCACCCCTTTTTCGTGGTCAAAGCATAAGCTTCAAGTTATAAAGATTTTACTTCCTCGCCCCTTCCTCCACCCAGCCTTCTCTTATCCTGCTATTTTTCGTGGTATGAACCAACCGCGGGTAATCGCTGTGGTTTAAGAACTTTTGAAAAGAATTTATTTCAATAAAGCTTCTCCCCGCTGCTGCTAAAGTGATTTTGGAATTCCTAGTTTATTGAAACAAAGTTTGAAAGGTGAATGGATTTAATAATATTTAGAAAGAAATTAAAACTCAAAGCAGTGGGTTGGTACCGTCCAGTGTAATACATAAATGTTTCATTACGATTTCATCCTCCAAATGAATTAACCACGTTTTCAACATGTCTGAACGACCTTATGAATTATTTAATCGAACTCACTATTTGATTTTCTCCTCGCCTACGCGCTACTGTATTACATTGCTGTTTCTATAATTATCAGAAAGAAATGAAAATTCAATTTCTCCCTTTTTGGAAAAAAACAGTAGATTATGGATGTATATTATGTCCATGTATTATTTTCCTTAAATATTAATTTTATATATTAGATAATATGTATCTAATATATAGAGTATTTGAAATGAGTCGAATTATGAATTGTTTACAAGGATTCAAAACGCAAGAACGTTATTTAGAAACAGGTATAAAGTTGTTAACAGGTGTAGGTAATCTTTCTAATCGATCTGTAAACCATGATCGATCGACCAGACAGAACAATTTGTTCGGTCTCGCGGTACACTTTTCAGTTTGAAAATTTCGTAACATGAATATACTTTAGTCGGGACCTACCTAACTGCCGAAAAACGTTCTATGAGATTGGAACGAAAGTAGCGCGATACCGAAAACATCCATTGCTAGGGAGTGATGTCCGCTAGCGACCTGGAATAATACACACTTATATTAAGACATGAAAATTCAATAATGTAAATATTATAAACTTTAATAAATAATGCCGGGCTAATGAGAGCAAATGTGAATTTTACGAAGAAAGTTACGAAATTATGAATTGATAGGACTGGGACGGAACATCGTCCTCAGATGCTGGTTTTCTCTCAAAAGACGTAGTGATATCCATTCTGGGCTAAATCATATTTATGTTTTGTAGTAACTTTGGCCTAAGGCTCTAAGTATAACTCACGTGAGGCGCCGAGTTTATATGCATTTAAAAAAATAGACCCCAAGCTAAAAGACAATAATATAATATATTGTATATTGTATAATATATCGATATATTTATAGTATATAATATATCGATATAATATATCGTATAATTATTGGACAATTTTATCTATATCTACGTATTAATATACAGGGTGTAAGCCTAACTGGTCTGCCATACGGTACCAGTCGATTCTATAACTAATTTGCAACAAAAAATGTCTCTTAGCAATTTCTTTTTAAACCCTTCGTTTTCGAGTTATTTCAACTTTAAACTTTTTTTTCGTGATTTTGACCTTATGTCATTAAATTGGTCATAACTCCGTTAATTAGCAGTGTAAATTACAATTTGAGGATACCGTTGGAAAGAGCATTAAATTTCCTATCGGATACATGCCTTAACTTTTTATTGAGTCAAGGTTTGAGACATGAAAAAGTCCTCTAAAAAGAGAATTTTACGTAATTTTGGAAACCTCGAATTTTTTCAATCTCAAATTGAACTACGAGAACCCATACTTTTTCAAGATGCAAGAACAGTGAAAACTGCGCCAGAATCTCAGCTTTCCAATGGTATAATCAAAACATATTCTACAACCGAATTTAGGGGAGAATTTCGTGTTTGAACGCGGAAAAACGTGCATTTTTTCAACGAAATCAGCGCTCCGCCTAGTCGATCTGAGGGGTCGGACGATGGGAGTGGGTGCCGCAGTAGACCTCGACAGAGATGGGCAAATTCTTATTCATAAATACGATCATGAATACAAATCATATCTGCGATTTTATGATTATGAATACGAATACATGTATGAATATGAATACGAATTCGAATACAATCGTATTCACAATTGAAATTCGTATTCGTATTCACAATTTCGTATTGAATACAATTTTCCCCCGTATTCGTATTTTGAATACGATTTTTTTTCTCCATAATTTCCCTAAAAATCGAATTTTTTTAAACGATTTTTCCTGAAAATCATACTTTTTAAATGATTTTCTTCCGAACTCTCGACATATTTATGACCTAACATTGTCAAAATAATCAATCAAAATTCGAAACGCTCACCAATTCTTATTGGATATTTCATGCAGAATCAAATGAGACCAAACCCAGACATTTCCGCTGAAAATCGTATTTTTTCAACAATTTGCACTAAAAATCATTAAAAAATTATGATTTTTACCGGAAATTTTTTCGTACTTTCTATTCAGTTGGTCGTAGCGACCTGGGGTTGGTCTCATTCGATTCTGCGTGAAAAATCCTATAAGAATTTGAAATCGTTTCGAATTTTGATTGATTGACAATGTTAGGACATAAATATGTCGAGAGTTCAGGAGAAAATCATAAAAAAGGATGATTTTCAGGGAAAATCGTTAAAAAATTCGATTTTTAGGGAAATTATGGAAAAAAAAATCGTATTCAAAATACGAATACGGGGGAAAATTGTATTCAAAGAGTGAATACGATTGTATTCAAATTCGTATTCATATTCATACCTGTATTCGTACCTATTCATAATCATAAAATCGCAGATATGATTTGTATTCATAATCGTATTTATGAATAAGAATTCGCCTATCTCTGTCGAGGTCTACTGCGGCACCCACTCCCATCGTCCGACCCCTCAGATCGACTAGGCGGAGCGCTGATTTCGTTGAAAAAATGCACGTTTTTCCGCGTTCAAACACGAAATTCTCCCCTAAATTCGGTTGTAGAATATGTTTTGATTATACCATTGGAAAGCTGAGATTTTGGCGCAGTTTTCACTGTTCTTGCATCTTGAAAAAGTATGGGTTCTCGTAGTTCAATTTGAGATTGAAAAAATTCGAGGTTTCCAAAATTACGTAAAATTCTCTTTTTAGAGGACGTTTTCATGTCTCAAACCTTGACTCGATAAAAAGTTAAGGCATGTATCCGATAGGAAATTTAATGCTCTTTCCAACGGTATCCTCAAATTGTAATTTACACTGCTAATTAACGGAGTTATGACCAATTTAATGACATAAGGTCAAAATCACGAAAAAAAAGTTTAAAGTTAAAATAACTCGAAAACGAAGGGTTTAAAAAGAAATTGCTAAGAGACATTTTTTGTTGCAAATTAGTTATAGAATCGACTGGTACCGTATGGCAGACCAGTTAGGCTTACACCCTGTATAAATCTCTTTGTCTTTGTTCACCGATTTGGTATGATTTGTTGTAGACTTCCGCTGGAAGGAATTGGGATATTTTAGAACATCAAGCGCAACAACTATGCTAAACTTTTGAACGATTTGGATGGGAATTTTCGCAACGTGTTCATTATTTTCTTGAATAGGTGATCCAGATGTCTGAAAGTCACAATTTTTACTCGTTCATTGTCCGGTCATTGTATATATGTATGGTTGTATTTCGTAGACGATAGCTGCCAAATGGCTAAACTGATACTCACTAGATTCGTTACCATTGTACAGTAAGCCCTATTAGAATATTTCAAAACTCCGAGCCCGGTTAGCCTGATTTAATCGGGTGTTTCACCTAATCGAGAGTTTACCAAAGTCGGTGTGTTAATAATCCTAAAAGTTGGGATTGATATCCCGAAAGTTATAATTTTGTCAGCCCAATGTATGATTTTTATTTAACTTGCAAATGTTTGGTCGGTCGGGAAGAATGGATCTCCTATGGACTATTTACAGGATTTTTATGAGCGATTGAAGAACAAAGAATACCCTATTAATTATTCCTTATATTACCAAAACACGCTACACATTATTATCAAAGGTTTATTATTTTTCTGTATAGATCACTCGTCTGCAAAGAATTCGGCTGTGCCACTGTCACCATCTGCCTACCACGTACCTACAGCGATCCCATTTTGGTCAGCTAAAATTTGAACAGAGATTGGGCCTCTTTTGCGATTCACTTTAGTGTTTCTGATTTATCGCAAGCCCAACCCTTAAGTTCTCGTAGGGAGCGAACGGTTTGTCCTACAGAGATCCGCGTGGTCTCTAAAAATTCAATACTATCTTAAATTGATGGAAAAACAATACCTTCATATCGAAATTTTTCGAGTAAGGGCGTTTTCAAAATTTCAACCCTTAGAAGTGACCGACATCAATCAAAAGCTACGGGGCACATTTCGACCCCAAATGGAGCCCTTTTGGGGTCTTTCATTTCATCAAAATCGGATTTTCGGATTCAACGTACCTTGAAACGTAAACCAACAAATTTCGAGGGGGGTCAGACAATTTTTTTCTTGGTCGATTCCTAAGGTTCATTATCGAAGCGAAGAATCGCTTAAAAATTCTCGATCGAGTAACCTGGATACCCATTTCGAACTTATAGTTGGAGAATTACTCTCATAAAATTATCAAGTCAGGGTGATTTTCAGAATTTGTCCTAATTTTACACATTTCAGATCGTGTAAATGGACTTTCCAAGTCCCCTTCTCTTCTCTCATTCACCGTTAAAATATCGCGGGAGAGAGAAAAAATGGCAAAAATTCTAGCAATTTAAAAAAATCACCCTTCAAGTGCCATGCATTCAGATGAAGTAGTTCTAGGTACCTTCCAAACTTTCAAAGGGTAAATAGGTGGTTATTTGGGAACGCCGTACTATTGTTTCCAACTGATATGGGTTTGTCAGGGAACTTTGAGACCTTCTCGACCAGTGCTTTTCTCTCGCCTATGCGAGAACGTATCGGATTCCTCTTTTTTCCGTCTCCTTTGTTTTGTCAAAGCCCTGCTGGCTTCCTCCTTTTGGTCCGTCAGAGGACGAAAATGAAAAACGCGGTTTCGTTTGGTGGATAGAGTATTTCAGTCGCCTCTGGGCTTGGCAAAATTGAAACAGTCACCAACAATTCCTTGCAAAACTCCTAAAATCTAGAAATTTTCAGTTGAGAGGATTCATTAATCAATTTCCACGTGTAGTATTCAACCTTTGAAGGCGATCACTTCCAGAGAATATTGCACCCATTTTAACAGTCATCGTATTTCCCCAACCCAAACGGAAGGACCCAAACTGATTTCGATGACAATGTTTGCTTAGTGCTTACTCCTTTTTTTAGATAGAAGATTCCGATTCCAGAATCTGTTTGTATTTGAACCGATTATTACCAAACGTCCCAACTGATCATACAATTTGGTACATGAGAGTTAGTATCGAAGATAGCAAGTTTAACAATAAGCACAAGGGTACATGGTTGGGAATGAGTGTAGAAATGGATATAAACGTAAGGGTCTGATTGTTCTAAAATTTAGAACAATCCAATAAAAATAATAATAAATAAAAATCCAAAACAATAAAAATCCGATCCCTAATGATCATAGACAAGACAGATTGTAGTTTACAATCATCCAATCTCAATGAATAATCTCATAATTTAATTATGAGATTATTCATTGAGATTGGATGATTGTAAACTACAATCTGTCTTGTCTATGATCATTAGGGATCGGATTTTTATGTATTTAAAAATGCAAAATATTTAACATATATGAGCCCCTGAAAAGCCAAGTGGCATAAGTCATGGAAATCTGTTTTTGAGATAAAGCATTTGTTGCGTCCAGCTTACTGAAAAACTCCCAAATTTATGTTGCCCATCGAACTTGTGATGCCTTCTCTTGGGCTATTCTCGAAGCGCTAGACTTATGCCACTAGGCCAATAAACGAAACTGAATGTTCATATTACGTTTCCGCACTTATCTCCGTTTCATCCGAAATTTGACTTATGCCACTTGGCTTTTCAGGGGCTCATATATGTATTTATTTCCGTATAATATGCGGTAAATATGTATGAATGTGATTTTGCTTCCGAGTCTACCAAGGTAGCGGAAGCTTTGTTTTCACTTTTCAAGGACGAAAAAAAAAGTTCTCAAAAATCAAAATTTCCACTCGCGTTTTGCGTTTTAGACCTTCCTGAACAATTTTGGTTCCGTGTCTGTGTGTCTGTCCGTCAGTCATGAATTCCTTGTAATGTGCATAACTATACGAAGTTAATGTCCGATTTCTATGAAATTTTCAGGGCTGTTACAGACTAGTATTTAGATGGTCCCATATGAAAATCATTACCTTCGGACTGATAGTAGCCACTGCGCATGCGCAAACGTGAATTCCCTTGTAACGGCCATAACTTCCACATTTTCCACCCGATTTCAATGAAATTTTCAGGGATTATGTGGATTACGTTGTATATGGTCCCCTATGAAAATCATCTTCCCCGGACTGATAGAAGCGACTGCGCATGCGCAAACGTGAATTACTTGTAACAGCTGTAACTTCAACTGTCCCCAGGGGTCGCGGGTTCGAATCCCAGCTGAGGCTAAGTATTTTTTTATCCAATCACATATATCTACTCACATAATTTTTCATCCGAATTTGATGAAATTTTCTAGGATTGTCCAGATTAGCGTGTAGATGGTCCCCTATGAGGGTAGTGAAAGGTACTTAGAGACTGATGTTTTGAGATTAACTACTATTCATCTGATCATCCATATAATCGGGTTATGGATACGAGGAAGCTATGTGCCACACCCACTTAGCAGACGTTTTTGAAATATTTTTGAAATATATTTGAAATATTTTTGAAATATATTTGAAATATTTTTGAAATATTTTCAAAAATGTTTAGAAGCTCAAAACGAACAGTTGTTCGAAAGAAAAAAATTGATTAGCTATCGGTTCGTTCTTGAAGGCGGTAATCTCGTTGGGAGTGAAAACAGCACAATCACTGGAGATTTCAGACCCTTTGAGAATATGTGTAATAGTACGTATGGTCAATCACCCCCCCCCTCCATGCACATATTTAACGATCAATTGTATGTTTGATATTTTATTTTAGCATGGAACATGCTTTAGCCTGGATTAACTACCTGAAAAAAGTCACGCGAGGGTTATTCTCCATCCCATCCCTACTCTGCCGAAAAGCGCTGCTAAAGTGTGTTCCATGTTTCTTGAATTTTAGCCAAAGGCAGTCTAAGCAGTAAGGCGAGGAAAGGGCTAATTCCGTCCAGGGTTTTTCAAAACATAAAAAATCGCACTCCAAACCAAAAATTAATCCCAAAGAACCAAGAAACCAAACCAAGAAAGACCGTAATAAGATCGACGCATCACAACAATTAAATGGAAATTCTTATGATTCCCACCCACCCCTATCGATGTCACCTGTAAATCAAAGGCTAGAAATGGTGAGGGTGAGGGACTCTACAAATTATCTTCTTTCAAACGAAGGAATCTTCCTTAAATTATGAAAAACTGCTCAAAATGAAAAAAATAAGTGTTTTTTTCAGCTAGATATTTGTAAATGTGTTTTTACAGCGTATTTTACACAGATTTTTGCCATTCAATAACTGTTATGATGGTATTGAATTTTATGCAGCTTGAAACTGTTCTGTTCTTCTTGTTCTTTCAGGTCAATGCATTTTCATACCTAGGTTGATATTGAGAGATGATGGTATTCAGGTGAATTAGCGTTCGATTAACTAGAAATAACATTGCTAATGACGATGTACCGAATGGTTTGGTGAAAACCCAATGCATATCATTATATTGGGAGAGGGAACTCATTGTAGGGGAAAATCCCTCATCTTGGTCCTCTAATGAGGGTGTGACACTCGCAGCGGGGACTCATCACTCATCGTTTTGTGAGGCAGAAAGGAAAGGCCGTTGGAACGGGAGCTCGGAAGCGAAAATATGAAGAACCAATATCTATCACGCATTGGGAACACCATAATTTACCGGGCTTTTTTCCCCTTTGCAGAAAACCCTACGGGGGTATCGGTGACAAGAAGGGAATCCAATCAATCAAATTTAAACCAATTACCCATCAATCGTATGGGAAAATATTGAGTTATCCTTTACATCGGCGGGAGTGGAAAAGGATGAGGCAGGCATTCATTACTTGTGACGGTAGAGGCGAATCGTCGTTTTTACAACTCCCTTCCCATTGAATCAACTCCATGAAAGAGTGTCCTCTGATTATTTCCAGGGAATATTCAGATATCATCGACCTTCGTCGGACTGATTTCTGTGCTAGTTATCATTTTAGAATCCCCTGAAATGATAAAAACGTTATGATGGAGACATTGATGAAATGAAAAAATCTCAATTTGTTAGGTACTTAAAACAAATTGAGAGCAATTCAAGATCTTCTTCCTATTGCGTGATGGTGAGTGATCATAAACACGATTCTGAATTAAGTCCAACAGTAAAAATCTGTCTCATGGGAACGAATTATATAACAAGAAATGAAGTTGAGGTGCATCCTTACCTCCGCCTCCACCCACCACCACCAATATCTCTGTCCATAGTACGATGGGGGGTGCGCCTGATTTTTTTTTTTAATTTTTAATCGAAAGTAGACCTCATCCCGAGAATTGTGGCACCAGCCGTTCTCTTTCTGACGAGTAGATCTTTTTCTATGATTTTTCAAAGTTTCGAATGTTTATGACGCCACGAGCCCACTGTAACGTCATAAACATTCGAAACTTTGAAAAATCCTAGAAAAAGGTCTTCTCACGCTAGAAGGTCGCGGTTGGTGTCAAAATTCTCTGAATGAGTTTAGATTAAAAATAACAATAAACACAGCTGTCCGTAAGTTCAACTATCCATAGATATTACTGCCCATAGGTTCAGTACTATTCATCTACTTGAATATAGATCCACATAGTTCATGAACATCGTGTGCAGGAAACTCAAGCGAATAATGCAATGAAAAAGTCAGCTGGTCCAGTCGTATTGGAACGCACCCAAGATTTTGCATGCGATGTCCGAGAGACAGAGGGAAAGCCTCACTTTAAAGCGTTGTGGATGGTTTTCGGTGGGTCGTGGCATTTTGCATATAGATGGGGATATACAGGTTGTATGTGAGGTAATTTAACCGCCCCTGTGACGATGAGAGTGGGCGATACGGAGTAGAAGGAAGAGCGTGCTCCGACGCTCCAGGAAGGCCGTGTGGTTTTATGTGATAATGGGAGAGAGCTGGCACAAGTGGTTGCTAGAGCCGGGTTGGGGGAGATTATAAGAGTTGCCCTGAAGCCGGCGGTTAATGCTACAGCGACAGTTCCTCGTGGGGTTATCTTGGCGCCTCAAGCTCACGATTAGGTCGGGTTCTTATATACTTACCCCCGAGGTATGCATACCACTTTCCTCTTAAAGGTCTTGAACACGTACCATCTATGTATTGTACCATGTAAAAAAAAATTGGGTGGATAAGAATATCCCTCTTTGAGTTTAAATAAAATACATGCAAACTAATTGTTCATGTTAATATTTCAATGTTAACGTCCCTCGAGTTAGTGTCATATCCATACAGCTAATGGTTTCAGAGAGGACAAAAATCTTCGACGGAAGTGATGAGGGAGTCAGGTACGAAAGAGAGTACACAATGACAAACTGGCAAGGAATATGGACAGGAGAACTAGAGGAAAGTGGACTGCACGGCTGGTGCCAAACATACAGAGATGGATGGACAAAAAACATGAAGAAAGACTGTTTTATGTCTACCTTCATAAAATAGGAAAGGTATCTACTCCAACTTGTTTGTACTGCCCGAACACATAGGACACTAAGTGTGTATGTCATCGTCTTATGTGTTCGGGTAAGTCTTACTTCCAATGCACAAAATCGACGGCTGAAAGAAATCAGCTGCAAGTGGAACTGAGGTTGATGCCCAAAAGTTCAACACCAACCGTTGTTGTCAGCAAGATGCTGGGAATAGAAAATACCTAGATCCTTGTCGCTAATCGCTCTGATAGCATCCTGGAAAGAAAGATGTGCTTAGAACTCCCTCTACCTAGAACTGACTGAGCACTCTT
The DNA here is from genome assembly GCA_009739505.2 of Apolygus lucorum. Taxonomy (NCBI): domain Eukaryota; kingdom Metazoa; phylum Arthropoda; class Insecta; order Hemiptera; family Miridae; genus Apolygus; species Apolygus lucorum. The sequence continues at coordinate 38,972,735 of CM019177.2, read as the reverse complement.
GAACTCAGCCCGAAGCAATGTGTTATACAGTTTCGGACTGTTCTAACGTGGGAGAAAAGGAGGTATTTTTTGGTGGGTTTGAATCCCACATAACCTGGAGACCCGGAGGGTATCTTACGAGATCTAACTCCACCTGTGGGTCTCAATTATTTTCTCATAACAAAACATAAAAACCATATAAATAATGAATATGATAAAAAGTTGTAATAATTCCTTCAAGGTGTTACTTGGTGGGGTGGTTAGAACCTTTGAAATGCATTCCATAATTAGTAGGCTGCGTGTTAAACCCTTATTACACGCATATTTTATTCGATTTTCACCCACCTTTCCTGAAATTGTCAAGAGCTGTGTTGATACCCTTGACGATCCCTTGTGACTGTAGGTGGGATCCGATCATTGGTCCACTCCAGATGAACAAACATGAAAAACTTGCAACAAGCATTACCTCCTACCTTTTCATCCGATTAGAAGGGTACTTGCGGATTGACGTTTGACTATCCCCAACACTGTGGTACGAATTTGAGAGCATTATATTTCATACTCACAGGAAAAAATATGTTTTCCATTTTTCAGCTCTCAACGCTTTTCGTACTAGTGCAATGTTGTAGATTGCTAACAAAAAAGGTTTGATATTTACGGGGTTTGTCGTTGGCAGATTATAAACACTCACAAACACCCACTGTAAAACGTCAGTAAATACTAAAAAGTATTCTTCAGCGGTAAACAAATAACACTCGGTACTGAGGAGGGGGGTGAATGAAAACACATCGTCCCTCATTTTCCGTTCCAAAGAAAGTCGAGGAGGACTACACGATAAATTTCTACTTCCTGCTCAGTTCGAGGAAGTTTTCATTGATATTTATTTTTCAAGAAGGCATGAGAAGTTGGCGAGCTGAAAGTGGGGTTTGATTTGAGGACCCGCACTAAAGAAAGTATTTTTCTTCCACCGCCCGAGTTTCGTTTCTTCTATTCGAGTTCTCACACCGTTGTTACCGGCCGTATTATTTTCTTTTCAGAATCAAACAACTAACTCAAGTGATGTACTTAATGGATTGGAAGTATCTCAATTTCGATAATAAGGACATTTCAAATGTGTTTTCTTCCACTCTTCACACACGTTGAAAACGCAAATAGTACGTACACTCTATAGTCATAACAGAGTTACACATTTCGACGTGCAAACTGACACTTTAGAAAGTGACTACTGTTACCCACCGCATTTTTCTTACTATTGTGTTCTTCGAGTGTGATTTTGATTGTTTATAAATCTGTCTGTTTTCATTTATTTCATGGTCAAACGAATGTACATCAATTGCGATCAAGATTCTTACAAAATAGGAGCGTGTTTGTGGGAGAATTCCAGACTATAGTAGGCAGATACTCTGAAAATGACCTTCCTTGGTGACGTTCATGAAGTTAAAATGTGCTTGTGAATAAGGAAAATTCGTGCAATTTCACTCAATTTAACGGTCATTTGGAATTAGAAGCCATTCTTTGGATAGAACTTTCCATGGCGATCCCAAATATGACAGATACATTTTTAGAGAATATCTAGTGGCGATTATATTGAATAGAATTCATCTATAACTTTGCAACGTCAAGTATCACCCTGTGAGATGGATGAAGACGCAGAGACAGTTGTATTCCAATCCGACCTCTACCGCAGAGAACTACGAAACGCTCTGGTATGTTGACGGCAGCTTCATGTCATTCCTAGTAGCCGGTTGGCATCAGCATAGCTATGGGCTAACCCTTATTTGACTTGATGACGGAGGAGGAATTTATTGATCTCCCCATCCAACATTACTTCCACATTGCCCCTCTTAGGGATTCATCACAGTATGAACTGTTTGATTCAAGAACATCAGTCCATTCCTTTCCTCTCCGTCAGTGATGGTGCTGCACTGAATTATTGATTTCCAATGAATTCCATATCAAAATAGAAAACGTCTGCTAAGTTGGTGTGGCACATAGTTTCCCGGTACCCAAAACCCGATTGTATACTTGAATGATGCTATGCGTAATAGATAATCTCAAAACATAAATCTCGAAGTACCTTGCACTACACACGGTGATTGATCGCAACTGAAAATGACCTACGATAATATTTTGATAGTTATCAATTATTCTGACGAACAACTACTTTAGAATTGTGCGGAGTTTTTGAATGCAAAGAAAAAGTGAAAAGGAAAATTTCCTATTAGTAACAGAAGAATTGTATTCAAATGAAATAATACATAGATAGGTATAAGGTATATACATTTTATTTCCCCTACCTACTTAAGGAGCTCCTTTGAGAAAATAGTGGTAGGTAACTACCTAAAATATTAATATAAATTCGGTAAATAGATACCTGATAAATTTAAAATTTAAACCAAATGAAGAGATTGTCCTTTGAGTATAACTGAAGGATCTGCGAAGGACTCCAAATATTCGGGGGTGAAATTCTCGTTGAGTGGGGGGAAATGTAATCTTGAATTTCTAAAATCGGATGATACTACCCAGAGCTCTGTAGAACCAAACGTTTGCTCCCTATGAGGACCTAAGGGACTTAATAAATGAGAAACACGAGTGTGAATCGCAACTTACACTGTTCACTGACGGAAATTGGATAATCCGTTCAAATTGGAGCTCATCAAATGCGATCGTTGTTTGTTTCAATGAATTTGAGTTTCGTGTTAGGATCTGTTGTGTATCCTTCAGCAACCAAAATCAAATTTCGTAATAAAGGCACCCATAACGCTCGAATAGCGATGTGTCTCGTAAAAGCAGCGTTCTTTGAGTATGTAGACTGGTGATCTATACAGTAACATCATAAACCATTGTGTAATAATTTGTAGCTTTTTTTTTTTAATTCGATTTGAAACGTCCAATTTTGTCCATTGAAAATTCTCATAATTGACGTCACTCCCTTTTCCAAATGTTTATCATAATTCCAACCCTCAGAAGATACGAGATCCTTTCTAAGCAGTAATATCGCCATAATTTTAGCTTCTTGGGGGGGAAAAACTGTCGTTATTCTAGAGAAGGACCTAATATCCAGTGACGAATGTTCAGTGAACTGAACTTTGAACTCCATAAGGGATTCTTGACCCTGAACATGCTCATAGAAACTAAACGAATTTAATGTGAAAGAACTTTTCAAAGCTTGCCCAGCTGTAGTGGAACTTATTTCTATTTGGTCTATCGGAAAGTTTTAGTATTCTGCCGCATTAGGCACCAATTGAATAGTTGTGGATAAAATATTAACATACCTAATAGAAGTTCAAAACCTCCACTAGTTTAACCTTCATTAATGTGAATGTGTTCGATAAAAAAATAGACTTCATTCATAAAAGCATTGATATAATCATTTGAGTTTAATTTACTTAGAAATGCTCGAGATAACGAGAATCTCCACATATTTTTGTAAACTAACTCATTAAGTCATCAATTGTACAATTTCGACGTGGACAGTATCATATTGATTTCTCGTTACCTCTGCGAGACAAACTTCGGTCTTTCCTTACCTTTTCTGCGTAACAACAGAATGTAGTAGGTATCTCAAAACAATAGTTACCAAAAGTTGTTGGTACATCTTACCAAAATATTAGTACTTTAGTGATGAATGTAGTAATACTGAATGTAGTAGTGATGAATAATAGAAGGTACTTTAGTGAGTATAATAATTAATAATTGTGATACAATAGCAGATCACCAAACTAGTTGTACACAAGGTAAGGTGACTTGGATGAGAAAACATAGTGCCGGACTTGACGAGGCAAAGAATAATAAAGTATAGATAAGTAAGAATAAGTACATGTAATGAGGGGGGAGGCAGATTAGTTAGGTTTTCTCTGGTTTCCGGGGAGGTGGAAGAACTTACTAGAGGCCAGGAATTCGATGGACGGGCGATGTAGTGGAAGAAAATGGGGTATTTCGGTGGGTCGGAAATTCAGGTTTTTGACCTCAAATTTGGATTCTGCACCATTGAAAACCTCTATAAGTACTCCAAATTTTTGCCCATTGATACCATAACGTGTGATGGAAAAATTAAATAAAGAGATCACACGTTTGAAGAAAGGCGGGCCTCCATGAACGCACACACACTACGCCGTGGCCATGTGTGCGTAGTATTTTGTAGTATCCAAGGCCACGAGGCGTTCAAGACCGCACGGGATTAGTGGAATGTCTCGAGCCAAGGTCAGTAAGTTAATACGTCTCAACAACTTACTACGTCACATCACTCAAATCTTCAACTTTCATTCGCTTCCCTAATTTCTTCTAAACATTTTCTCGACGAACAGACTCACTTATCGTACCCATGCTCTTTTGAAAAAAAAAAAAATTAAAAATTGACTGAAATACCCCATTGAGGGTCAGGGGCTAATGAAGGACGGCGGCTGACAGGAAGGAGCTGTATCATTGCAAATTGGATTTAATTTTTATAAAATCTATTTATACAGTCAGGGGCAGTTACTACTTTCCAGCTTGCTTGCCTGATGCCATTCTTAGAGGCTGAAAAATCGTCTTTGAATGGGGTGTGCGCATGATTTTTTTTTTTTTTTTAGATTTTTAATCTAAACTAGACATTATTCTGAGAATTTTGACACCAACCGCGACCTTCTAGCGTGAGTAGATTATTTTCTATGATTTTTCAAAGTTTCGAATTATTCTGACGTCACGCGCCCCTCTCGCCTGGGCGGAACCCCCCAGCCGACTGTGACGTCATAATAATTCAAAACTTTGAAAAATCATAGAAAAAGGTCTTCTCACGCTAGAAGGTTGCGGTTGGTTCAAAATTCTCAGAATGAGGTCTAGTTTAGATTAAAAATAAGAATAAACAGTTCTTCCCGACCCATGCGCATACCCTATTCCGTACACACAACCTAATCATGTATTTACAAGACCTATTCGTATAATATTTGTACGCTTGCACTTTTTTTTCACATCTCACCCATGATCTCATTCAATGGAAGATGTAATGCTATTTCAATCAGAATATTTACCGGTACATCAAAAAACTGTTACAGATTAATGCGTCGGGGCCGAAAATGGTGGTTCTGAGGGATATTCAAATGGAATTAGCCGGGCGTTATCGCTGCGAAGTTTCCTCCGACGCACCGAACTTCCACACCGAAGTTGTTTCAGCACACATGCACGTAGTCCGTAAGTATTTTTCATAAATTTGTATTACTATAGCAATAACATGAAACTTCGTACTAGATAGAAATAGTAGTTCCTTGGTTCTGAGAGTCTCCATGAGACCTCTGAGTTAGGTATGCCTGGCAATGTTTACAACTCTGGGCATGAAGATGTCGTTGAGGCGATTCTTACTCATCAGTAGGCATGAGTCAGCGTGAACCCTCCATCTTCACCCTGAGCCAAAGATTCAACGCCCGGAATATTGAAAACCGAGTATTCACGATCCTATTGGCGCAAACGGGCGAGACGAATTAGAATTTATTAGCAACTGTTATTACGATATTTTAAAAGATTCAAGAATGCACTCCTTCGCAACCCTTTTAAATGGAACAGTAAGTATATTTTTTTAAAGCATAATCAGAGTTGCATGCATTTTTAAGGTTTCGATTTATTGTGTTGAGCAGTAAACGTTAATTTTTGCAAATTTATTCGATGCATCTGTGATGATCTAAATCACAATGCTGGTCATGGTCTGTTCTATTCGGAGGCACCTATCGCAGGGTCCATGAATATCATAGTAGTCGTGATGTGGCAGAACGTGTTTCGAATATTTACCCCATACCGCTCAGCCTCCACCTGAAATCTGAGAGAAGTGTACGCTTTATCATTGATTCGCTATTCATTGGGTTGTAATAGTGAGAGTACAAACAGAAGGAAGGAAGGAGGCTCGTTATGTGAGAACGCTACAAAGCGTATAGGACAACATAAGGCAAAAGGTTCTCCTTCGCTGAAACTCTTGAAATATTCACTATCCACCAGAACGAACAATCCACCTCACTCCCGTAGGAGGATTTGAACACGACAGTGAGCCTTCCTTCATCCCACGGAAAGGGTGATTTGTAGGAGAAAGAGGAGATGAAACTGGCTAGCAAATACCTATGGAACTTGAACTCTCAGTAGAAAATCTATCAATTAAAGTATATAATAATTAACTATAATTAAAGTCTATGCATTTGTTGTACAATTAAACGCAATGTTTGATAGCGACTGAACTGAATGCGATGCTGTTTGCCTCGTATTTCCGAGAGGAATAGTTACTTTCCTTAGTTACTATGGACCAATTTTAATTAAATTTGGTATTTGGGCTCCAGTTGGAGTCTAGTTGTACCCCGAAGCTTTTGGTTGAAGTCAGTCGCTTCTAAGGATTGAAAAACAAGGAATACAATTTTCAAAACGCCCTACCTGAAAAACTTTTGAAATAAAGGTATTGTCTTTTTTTCACCAATTCGGAATAGTATTTAAGTTTTAGAATCGAAGGAGACCACCCAGAGCTTAGTGGAACCAACGGTTTGCTCCCTATGAGAACTGAAGGGTTAGACTTACGATAAATCAGAAAACACGAGAGTGAATCGCAAAATAGGCCTAATCTCCGTTCAAATTTAAGCTTACCAAAATGCGATCGATGTTCGTTTCTTCGATGTGTACTCAGTTTTGCGTCCTTAGCAGCCAGTTATCAACAATTTCCTAAAGAAGGCACCCACAACTCTTTATTTCTTCGAACTGAGTGTGAAGCGTATATTTCTTCAAAATAAACTAGATTATGAAGCGAAAATATGGTAGGTAGGTACTGACAATGGCAAATCTGTGTTCTTTGCAGGCGAGTGATCTATATAGAAAATACAATTATATTACAATATTACACAAACCTTTGTGTAATAAATTGCAGCGTTTTGTTTCGTTGTGGAAAAAATCAAAATGTATTCTCGTAAATAGTGCTTTTACAGGTACTTGATCTCTGTGTAAGCTTGTTCCTCTATGCGCAAGCTTGAATTATGAGTTGTAGTAGACAAAATGAGTGTTTTCGTGTTTGTGTATGTTGGACGCTGACGATGAAAACGACCCCCGCAAACTAGTTAGCATCTTTATTGCGCCATTTGCAGATCCGAGTGGTGTGGACGGTGAGTGGGCGTGGAAGCGTTTTGTGGCTAACTGGCGGTCACGTCTAATATAATATTATATAGGATTCTCCGAGCTCCCCAGACTAAACAGTTCTTGCTGCTTACATGCGCTACAGTTTTGTACCCGCATATAGGCCAATGTTATACAACTTCCTTGCTAGCGATCCGACAATTTGCCTTTTACGCCAAATTTTCTCTTCATTCAACATTTTCGGTAAACCTATTTCGAAATAATTTACAGTACAATTGATTCTCTAGCGGTGGAATGTTTTTACAATATAATACGTTTCCAAAAATACGACTTCATTGAATAACAGGTTTTTCTGGTTATCTTCCTGGACACTGGTATTCACTTCACGATGATCACAAATTCATCTAATGCGATAGATTATTGTGAAAAAAATTTTTTGGAAGCCTATGATCATAATGCATATTTTTTTCAAACCTTGTGGAAGGATCTTGGAGGTTAAGATTGTGAAAATCCTTGGATGAAGAATGAATGTGTAATAGTTCAACGCTTTTTTGAATAACTTAAATCATAATAATGAAAATTTCTTATCGTTTTCCATCACCAAAACCAATTTTAACTTTTTAAGCTCTTTCAGATGGATGTCTGAGAGGAGATTTTGGACCCTCTTCGAAACAACCAAAAATCTAAAGTAGGAGGGATTTAATATGGTGTGCCATGGAACGACGATTTTTCTTATGAATCGTATGATTCAGCATTAACCGGGGGGATTCTCTTTCGTACAATTCAGTATTATCCGTCGTTTAACTTTGTTTGTTCTATCAAGAAGCGCCGATTCCTTATTCAATTCTATCTCCAGATTGAACTATGGAATTTTTTGTAGACCATCTGATTTATTTATCATTTATTCAAGAAAGCTTGACGTGGCTTTTATTTTCTTCGCTTTGTAATCTTCTGCCCCAGTTATCGCGACAGTTTACACGAACTTTTATTGTCCATCCCCAGTAGATACGACCTTCTGGCAAGTATATGATTATAATCCGTTTTATTAATCACCAGAACAAGATGAGGAACATGGTGGCAGAAAAGCTTAGTTTGAGTGGGAAGACTGTGAAGGGAGGCGAAGAGGAAAAAACTTTTACCGCATCGTCTAAGAAACAAGGCAGTTAAGGATATGATTTATCCTTGCCATTATTGCCCGACACCTTCTTAACTTGGGGTTAAAATAACAGTTAAACGGCGGGTGCAAACACTAAGATGGATGTAACGGCTTGAAGCTCTTCTCTCCTTCTTCCCGTCACCGTAATCCTTGAACCATCGCCTCTCCTGTCGGACTCCTGCGGTATGAGAGCTTGTGCCCCATCAGCCACCACTACTATCATTATTTAGGAGGAATTGTGTAGATTATATCTTTCAAAGGAAGCTACTGCATATTTTTATTTGCTAGGTACATGAGTTAATTTATTTCTGATATGAAAATGTCTTATAGCTATGGTCAAATCCAACATTTCCGCAAAAAAGCGTTACCATGTTTGACGTGGTGTCTCTGCTTTTGTGACTGAGTAGTCAGCTTATGTTTTCGGCATAAATCGAGAGCTTTCAAATGAATGGATAACGATTTTTTATGTGGAAAACTGACTGAGTAACGTTTCCTTAGTTACAAGGTCATTACATGATTATTCCTTCTAATATTCTTTATTATTTTGTCATGAATTTATAATTTATATTTATGTCTTATCGCTGGGGTCCATTCAAAATCTTGTCCGAATTTCGAATTTCCTCCAAAAAGAAAGAGTTACCATGTTTGCCATGGCTTCTTTGTTTTTATGGCCTAGTATTCAGCATAAAATTTCGACATAAATCGAGAGCTTTCCTACGAGTGGATTTGTATGTGAATAACCGACTGAGTAACTTTTCCGTAGTTAAGAGGTTTCGTAATGAATTATATATTATTCGAACATTCTCTACCCGTATCGAGTGTGGTAATCAGGGGTGGTTGTGAGGAGGAATCGGATATTTTTTCATGACTAGCGATGCTGCAATAACCTACTCAGTCGAAAAAGAGATATTCATGTCACAATGTATCAGCGTGAAGCATTGATACTTTCCCCAATGATTTTATAAAGATGTTTGTTTGATAGTAGCGCAGTTTATTAATTTGGTGTCAGTCTTATAAATGAGGGAGATTATTATGATAGATGTTGATGATTTGTAGGATTGAACAATTTTGAATGCGGATGGATCTGAATGTTAAAACTGGAGTAACGTGTGTCTCTTACTCTCTAATTATGATTTGTCTTTTGAATAGTTATCTATCTAAGTCAGTAAGTTTTGGGGCGGAACGTGTTTCAAGTGTTTCAGAATTTCTAAAATCATTCTGAATCTTCTAACTCCGTTCCACTCTGTGCATTATAATTCCCTCTATTACTTTTAAATGTAGCTGATGCCAAGAGGTTGACCTCAGGTTCCCGTTCGCTTCACTGCCATTAGGGTCCTGTTTTCCTCTCGCTCTAATGGTAGCTCATTTCCACAGATAAAACTTCCCATCTACCTCGTCCATTAACATTTTTATCGTTCACTTTTTATGTAGCTGGCCTCTTGCCTTTGTTATGGCAATAATTAGATTTTACGGAACTCGGGCGAACGATATTCCAGAGTGTTTGCAACTGGTTTCACACCCTGAAATCCGCGTTTCTAAAATATTTTTTCGTAATATAAATATCTTACCTATCCCATCTGGCAAAGTAGGGCTGATGGCGTATTTCAGCCTAACGATTCACAATTTCGAAGTACATCAAGGCTTTCTGCTTCTCCACTAACAAACGAAGAGTAGCTTTCTATCCGAGAAGCAGATGAATAACTCATTTTTACACGCATTCTGCTCCTTCCGCGTCTCGGGGATAACTATCCGAAATCATGTTCTTATTTTGATGAATATTTACGGGTTGATGCGAGTTAGCTCCAGTATAGCTACCACACTAATAGTAACGTGAGCGCAGGAGCAAACGGCATTTTCTGAAAAACTGGATTCTTATGATACAAAGGTTATTTATCATAAATTTGAATGTTAGTTGTAAATATGCTCTCAATTGATTGTGTTAAGGTTTCGTAGCTTTGTGATATTTGGCACTATCACGAGAGAAAATCGGAAGAACTTCCCCATAGTAGGAATGAATACATTCCAAACTATCAATAAGATCTTGAAGATCATCAGAAAATCCCTACTATCCCCATTTATGGCTTTGTAAGCCAAACTGCCCAAGTTACTTTACATACGAGTTTCTTCAATTGATTTCGGTTTGTACTGATGTATTATGATTTTACAACTTTTGGAAAACTACTCATCGAAAAACGTCTAGTTATTGTTTTAAAGAGACAGATTTCTAAGATGGGAAGGCAGTAATAAATAAATAGATATTTATTATATACATAATTATCCTATCAGTTAGCAAAAACGGTCGATTCCATCTTGAGAAGATGATTTTTCAGGCAATTAAAGTTTGTTTGCTCATAGACGTTAGTTGCTACGAGGATGATAATAATAATATTCGAGACAACCTTAATGAATCCAATGACAATTACTCTTGAAGAGGACCATTTGGAGACTTTCGATGTCTCGTAACATAGGTAAGCTTGGTACACTTCAATTACCATGTCTACCTGTAGTGCAAAGGAGATAATTGAATATTAAGTAATCCTCCTACCTACTTCATAAACGTTCTTATTAGAAATCCAGTCAAAGGGTTGACAGTTGCAGTTTCAACTTCTCCTGCCCTCGAGCCGATAATTCAGCTGGGAAAAGGGTACACCGTATCGCTCGATCGATCCCATCCACAGCTAGAAATTACTCAGTGACCCCAATACAGCGGGAGTAATAAACTAAGTGAAAGCATTTTAGATACGGAGGACTGTTTTTCCGAGGGAAAAATAACTAGATTACACATTAGTTAGAATAATCCAGGTAATCAGTGAACTGTTATAGGTCAGCCTATAAAACGTTTTTGGCGGAAGGGAATAGAATATTTTAGACCATCGTGCGCTTTGTCGACCTCGCTCAGATTTGCTCAACTTTTGAATGACTGAGCCGTTTTTGATGGAAAATTTGCAATTATTCAATGGGGACTCACGGCGGCATAATCAAATTGTCCTTGCTTTGCCCAGGAAATAAGTGGAACCTCCTCCGAACCAATTAATTCAACTCAGTGCATCCGAAATTCACAAAATTCTGTAACATGCTGTTTACAAAAATAAAGGAAATGGGCTACAATTATAGCGCGAAACTGCAATGCCGTGAGACAATAATAAATGTAAGATATCACTCCTACGAAACTTGCATTTCAATCCGTTTAAATGCAAACCATAACGATTTGCATGAGCAAGTTAATGGATCTATACATTTCTTCGAATGAGCGAACGAAGCAAGAGAGTGAATAAAGTAATTTTTTGATCTTAATAATTGAGATATTACGATACCTGTAACTCGCTTGTTGGCTTTCGCTTTGTTTTGCATGAGCAAACAACTTCGGAAGGCGTAATCTATTACGGTCACACCCACACCTGATAATCTCGGTATAATAGCGGCGTTGGTTATAACTCAATCGATAATGTCCTCGCCTAAAAATTACTCAGTATCGCGACCATAATAAACAAAACAGGAAAGCGGTGAAGGAAGGAAGGAAGAGGCATAAAACGGCCTCTTCCACAGATAGGCCCCTCACTATAAATATCCATTTTATCGTCAAAAACGATCTCTGAGGCGAAGCTTTGCGGGCTAGGCATTTCCTGAAATATTACACCCACGGTCTTTCTGTTGTTGTTTAATTCGTTCTTTACCTTCATCTCCTTTCCTCGAAACTGCGAAGGAGGTAAGGTTTAAAGAGGATCTTTTGTCCGGGTCTTCCTTCAAAAATTTCTCGGGATCTTCTCCGAATCTTTTCCGAAAGCTTAGGGGGCAGCACAATGAGACGATAACGGCGTTTTCTCCACGGTACTTTTGATACTGGGAGCTGCGATGCAGATAACGAGGGCAGAAACCTTCTGAAAAAGAGCGCCGTCTCTTGAAAACTTAACGCAAGTTGGTTGCCCAAGTCCTTTCTCGGCCATCGTTTCACCCTTTATGAACTTCTATCCTCCCTCAAAGATCCGAGAGATCTTTTTGAGGTGGAAGGTTCTCTCAAGAGCAAATTGGGTGCCTATCTCATTATATCCTTTAGATCGTGGGTAGTAGATAGGCTTTCAATCAACTATACTCGACGTCTTAATGTCTCTTCAACTTTATTGAGGCCCAAATTAACGAGAATTAGATAAGTAGATCTGTGAGACATGATGATTTCGAACTCCATTCAAAATCCTGATGTACTTCTTGGCTTTCCTTGACTTCTTCCTACCTCACAAAGTGTGATGATCATATAGAATCGGTAGGTTCGACAGTGATTGCGTTGATTTGAGCACTAGAATCTAAGTGCTTCGATATGAATAATAAACTTCAAGATCAAGATGCTTATGATTGAATTGCTGCTAAATGCATCAGCAAAGCACAAACACTGAAGTTCCAACTACCATCGAAATCGGAATGAAATTTAGCGATTTTATGATCATTGAAAATCGGTATTGTAGGAAAATTTACTTTGGTATGTTGCTTGTGTGCAGGCGATAATTTTAATGCAAAGAAGATGCAACTTACATGTGGAATCTTCTACGTACTGAGACAAGAAATTCCAGCAAATTAACATCACGATTAGATAATTTTTTGGCAAACTTTGCCTCGGACAAAATTTTCTGTTTTAGTGATTTCTTCATCAGATAATTGGAAATAAAATTTATAGGAAATCCAATTTACCCAAAAAACTGGTATAAACTCGGACAGACAAACATACAAGGAACCATAAGTTCTTTAAAACGTAAAGAGCGAGGAAAATTTTGATTTTGTGGAACCCAACTTTTTTTGACTACTACACGAGTATACTTTTCTCCGTTCAACTTCAGGTAGAGCTAAGTCTTATTACACTCTAAAATACCAGATTTTTTAAATATCTACTTCTATTTTTGTTTTCCGAGTCTGAATTGGGCGGGAGTTTCTAAAGACAACAGAATCTTGGAATTCAATATAATCATTATAAACCCGAAAGCAGGTTTTAGTAGGAAATTATGTAATTAATAATCTTTATTGATATACATTCTCGAGGTTATATTATGAATCGTAAAGTTTTCTGCAACTTATCAGTGGAAGCTGTGTATAAATACTTCCTTCAAACATTTGCTAGAACTAGTGATTGTCACAATTCTAATTTGAGTGGATCGAAGATTTGCTATAGCCCTGGGAGATTATATTCATCAACATATAGTAACTTTAATTAAATGAATTTAATAACACTATACAACAGTAGTATGTATGAGAATACTGATGTAATTACTTACATTGAAACTGCAGAAAGGATTTTCAGAGGTAGCTCCGTTCATGTACGAGTATAGTAGATAGTACGCGCATACACGAGTGAATGAGCATTTTCTTCCGGTACAACCCGAGCAACAAAAAAGGGTTACCCGCATAACTTAGGGCGGCAGGAAATCCGGACAGTGGAAACAGTGAAAGGTCTGATGGTAAGTGAACCGTAAAAAGTGTGGAGAGTATGGAAACAAGAGAGCTGGAATAAAATACAGGCGTTTTGTCCGTTTGCGTTCACCGAATGTAAAAAAAAAAAAAAAAAAAATCTGAGTGAAGGAGAGATAAGGTGGAAATGAAAAGGTTACGTCACTAAAATCCAGTGAGTATTCGTATTTTGTTTTCTGTGAATGACGAAGAGCCGTCAAGAGGAATCTGTGTTTCGAACATAGGGGTGTAAAAGCTGAATCCAATAGTGTATGTCTGTTAGTGACTCAATCAATCTCGATCTGCTACAACATTTTATACGTCTTTTGATTTATTATTTTCAGTTTTGAACCTTTGGAATCGACCAAGAAAAAAAATGTTACCCTCCCTCAATTTTTTTTTTGGTTTACGTTTCAAGGTACGTAGAATCCAAAAATCAAAAAAAAATTGCCGTTCGCCGTACGTGGCACTTTTCTTAGTTAACATAGACCAATTTTAAAGAAATTTGGTATATGAGCTCCATTTGGGGTCTAGTTGTGCCGTGAAGTTTTTGGTTGATGTCAGTCAATTCTAATGGTTGAAAAATAAGGGTCGATATTTCCAAAAGTTCCATAGCTCGAAAATTGTCGAAATAAGAGTATTGTTTTTTCACCAATTTGAAATATTACTTAATTTTTAGAATCGATTGAGACCACCCGGAGCTCTTTTGGACAAACCGTTCGCTCCCTAAGAGCACTTAGGGGATGGTCTTACGATAAATTAGAAACACAAGTGTGAATCTCAAAATAAAGTTAATCTCCATTGAAATTTTATGTGATCAAAATGGTATCACTGTTCGTTTCTTCGAGTTGTACTCAGTTTTGCGTCCTTAGCAACCAGTGTTCAAATTTCCATATGAAGGAAACTCCCTGTTTCTTTTAATTGAGTGAAGATTTTATTTCTTCCAAATAAACTCGATTATGAAGTAGGTATGAATAGTAGGCAGGTAGTACCGATGGTTGGTAGTACGCCGTCCGCGTAGCAACTCTGCCAATTGCGATGCGGTGTACGAGAGGTAGTCTGGGACAACAGATACCCTTTGCCGTTCCTGTCGGAGTTGAATTGAACATCTGTATCATGTAGTGCAGAAGAATCCTCGGACTCATGGGGGCCGCATTTTACAGCATGACGCAGTTGCCAAGCAGATAGCAGGTGCCTTGTCATCTAGCGGCTGGGAAGTTGAGAGAGAGAGATTGTATCGCATGCCAAGTGACCAGGGTAAGAACCCCGACATCATTGCCGTCAAGTCCGACCAGTCTTGGATTATCCTGTATGACGTCAATGGCAGCTTGGACATGGAGCAGACTTGGCGGGCTAGGATTAGAAAGTATGATACAAATTATTTACGGCAAGCGGTGTCGGAGTTAAAAGGAGTGGTACCCAATAACATCAGGGTGATGGTTGTAACATTGTTGTGGCACGGGGTGTGGTGCGGAAAAGTGCCACGGAATTGCGCAAGTTGGGCATCTCGGTAAACGTACTCCGTGGTATCACCACCCGTATCCTGCTCGGCTCATATTGAACTGGTAGTCTTTTTATAGAGGCACTCCCCTTCATCTCTCTCTCCCGCGTCAGGTGAGTCCTAGTTGTCCTCCCCCCCCCCTCATCAATATTTGATTCGTTTATTTATTTTTATTTATGAGGTGCCCCCTCCTTCTTTGAGGGGAGTTTTTTTAAATAGTGGCATTGGCAAAGCTGTGTTCTTTGCAGATGAGTAATCTATACAGAATAATAATAAACCTTTGTGGAATAATTTGCAGCGTTTTGGTATAGGTGGTTTGGTTCGATGGATTTACGAGAAGTTGTGTGATCAGTTACATTCATAACAATTTCCTTTACCTCGTAGTTCCAATATCTGCAAAAGATTATATCGAAGTCAATTTAAAACATGTTTATTATTTTGGCCATGGTTTTTTCTCAATACTGCCCAATCACTTGAAGAACATAAAGTTTCGTAAGTTGTTATTTTAACACAGAATGTGTTTTAGCCATGGACTAACTAGAAAAAAAGCTAACGCTATCTGGGACGACAACATGGATACCGATGATACGGAACTAAGGATCGTGTAACCTGGTGATTCTTATTCTGATTCTGATTTATTGGGAGGAAAGTTGCAAAATTATGTGAAACTCGTGAGCTAAAACCCATTCTGTGTTTCAATAATTTCGTCCGAAGTATGTAAATAGGGTTAACCGGGGGTCCAGGGGGCTTGCCCCCTGGCGAGGCGCGGAGCGCCCAGTTTTTTAATTTTTCACAATAACAACTGCAACAACTACCACATTCACTTGGGTATGCATGTTTGATGCAGGACTTATTCCTATTTATGTTTTACGATTTAATTTATTCATTATTCATTCCACGTTGATGAAAAATAGCTTGAGAGGAACGATTCAATATCATAATTTTATTGGGTAAGTGGAAAATGATAAGATGAACTCTAAATCCTCCTCTGATGATATGTCTTGTGGGTATATTGCTCAGTTCAAACGCTTTTTCTATCAAAAGCCTTCCCAATGATTTTTCTGATGGAGCAATCAAGAATGGATTAGAGACGACGGGGAAAGATAATCTTAATAAATGATGTGAAAAGAATACGGTGGGATAATAGCGAGGGAGAAAAAGGGGAGGTAGATCGATCTTGGTAATAGTGGATACTGGAGAATCCTATGAAAGATTATATGGTCGACCTCTGAAGACTAAGGATATTTATAAGAGAATATTGTTGTAGTGTATAAATACTTTTTATAAAGCTCGTTCAAGGATTAGAAGCTCGGTGAAAAATTATTTCGTTATAATCATACTCAACAGTGATGAAGTAGGTATTAGGTTACGAATGAAAATTGAATATCAGTTAAACATTCCACCTCATTTCAGTTTATTATTTTCAATAATGAACCATTGGAATCAGGCAAGAAAAAAAATTGTAACTCCCCCCTCAAAATTTGATGGTTTACGTTTCAAGGTACGTAGAATCCGAAAATCGAAAAAAAAACTTCAGGCCGTAAGCCGTACGCGGTTTTTTTCTTAGCTACCATGGACCGATTAGGTTGAAATTTGGTATGTGGGCTCCATTTGGGGTCTAGTTGCGCCGCGAAGCTACTGGTTGATGTCAGTCACTTCTAAGGGGTGAAAATTAAGGGTTGAAATCTCCAAGAGTGCCCTAGCTTGAAAACTCTCGAAATAAAGGTAAGTATTTTTTTCACCAATTTGAAATAGTATAGAATTTTTAGAGACCATCCGTAGGACAAACCGTTCGCTCCCTACGAGTACGGACTTATGATAAATCAGAATCGCGAGTGTGAATCACCAAACAGATCTAATCTCTATTTAAATTATAGCTAACCGAAATGCAATCGTTGTTCGTTTCTTCGAGTTGTATTCAATTTTGCTTCCTTAGCAACCAGTACTTAATCAAATTTCCAAATGAAGGAACCAAAACTCCCTATTTTTCGAATCGAGAGAGAAGCGTTTATTTCTTCCAAATAAACTTGATTGTGAAGTATTTGGTAGGTGGTACTAGGTAGTACCTACCTGTGGTTGGTAGGTTAACAAAAAAAAATTTAGTGAAGATGGCAAAGCAGTGATCTTTGCAGAAAAATAATGAACCTTTGTGAAATAACTTGCAGCGTTTTTAACCCATCGCAGTTTGCATTCTCCTGCACTGTTGAATGTATTTTACTAAATCCACAATAACAATTGAAAATTGTGCATTATAGACTCAAAACGCTGCAAATTATTACACATTGGTTTATTATTTTTCTGTAGATCACTCGTCTGCAAAGCCACCAACCATCCAACATGAAGAAAAACGTGGATCGCATTTCGGTCAGCTAAAATTTGAACGGAGATTAGGCCTCTTTTGCGATTCACACTCGTGTTTCTGATTTATCGTACGTCCAAACTTTAAATTCTCGTAGGGAGCGAACGGTTTGTCCTACAGAGCTCCGCGTGGTCTCTAAAAATTCTATAAAATCTTAAATTGAAGGAAAAACAATACCTTTATCTCAAAATTTTTTGAGTTAGGGCGTTTTCAAAATTTCAAAATTGATTTTGGAACCCTTAGAAGTGACCTACATCAACCAAAATGTTCGGGGCACAACTAGACCCCAAATGGAGCCTACATACCAAATTTCATCAAAATCGGTCAAAAGTGTCGCGTACGGCGTACGGCGGACAGACGGCCAAATTTTTATTCGTTTTTTGGTTTCTACATACCTTGAAACGTAAACCATCAAATTTTGAGGGGGTGTTCAACTTTTTTTTTCTCTTGGTCGATTCCAAAGGTTCATTATTGAAAATAATAAACCAAAAGTTTATTCGTAAAAATTATCTTTATTTTGAGGATAAGTTTGGGATATTTGAACTCAGTTGAGTAAGCCCAACCTCTAGTAGTACCTCTAGTAGTTGATTGATTTGATTAATTAATATTATATTGTTATTCAATGTTTCCGGCTAAATTATACCAATGTCCTTGTCTATTTAATATTAACGATCCATTTTGATGAAGTAAAAATCACGTTCTGGCGTCGTTAAAGATTCACCATTCCTCTAAAAATTCATGTGAAGAAGCAAAGGACACAAATATTGATTCTGTGATAAGGTATTTTTATAGTCATTTCGAATAATCCATCTTGTAGAAGGTACCCCGCTGTGTGCTGATAGAATTATTCATTACCTCACATGCTTGCTCTACATTTCATACCGTAGACTTCCTCTTGTGCATTTTCCTTCGTCGTCTTGGGTGAACGAGCTTTAAACATATCAGCAGGCCCACATATCACAGCATTATAGACTTCCACCCGATCCCGTGACTGTTCTAGATTCAATACGGAGGTCCCTCCCATTTACCATCCTCGGAGTGCAACAGTCCAGGAACCCAATACTGGGTTGAGGGAGGGTGGAGCGTTGGAGTGACAGAGAGGCGCAATAATACCAAGCTGCCCAAGACCTCCCGGAAATGAAACCACTTCGGACTTGTTGTCTGGCCCTCCCTCTCCCACCATTGGATTCTGAAGGCTCAAAACCGCCGCCTAAACTCTCTTCTATCATCCAACATACTCTTTCAATCACTTTTATTTAGGAAAGTCTACAAAATTAAAATAATAATTATATGTGATGGATTGATGAAAACAAAGACTCAAACCCGGATTGAACCCGATTGAACGTTTACCATTTTAATTGCATTATCATCAGATTCACTGACATTGTTATTTTAAACAATCTTTATTATTTGAAACTCGAGAAACACAGTAGTGTCGCCAAAAGCTGCTCGTAAATCCCCTCGTGACAGGTTTTGAAACTATTGAGAGAAGAGAGGGGGCACCTGTTAAGCCCTCCTTTAGTTCTGCCCGAACAGTTATCGTTGTATCTCGCTTGAGTGTGAACCTTTGAGGTGTCATGTGATCATTTTGATATCAAATTTGTAGTAAATACTGTCCGAGGGGGAGTATCGCTAACTCGAGTTCCGTTTCTGAAATAGTACAGTCTCTTCAGGTAATAAAATTAGTTTACAATCCGGAAGTGTTGTTCCTTTGCAAATACCGTGTCTTCCGACAAAGAGGAAGGTCAGCTTCGGGAGGAGGAGCCCACCATAACATATAATTATAGTAGAGTCTCTCAATGTGTCAAATACTGCAAGATTGGTGAAACCTTTGAATTTCACATGATGTTTTCTTTGAAATTGATATGAGACAAATTTGTACATTCGTTATTCGTATTTTCTTACTCTTTTGCTATTTTCTCTACGTCTATATCTGATTTTCTTTGTTTTATTGATCATTGGTAAAACGTTTATGTATTATTAATTTACATGCAACTCCTTATCTCCGGGCAATTTCCTTGAATTTTGGAGATCAGAAATTGCCAAAATGTGTTTGTTCTTTATATCAAGTGGTACTGATAAAAAATTTGCATTTTAATTGGCTAATAATTTACATGTTGTATATATATTTTGCTAATAAATAGCTTTAAAATAAATAAAAATATAAAAAACACAGTTTTTCACTCGTCTGAAGGCGGCAGAGAACATGCACTACTTGCTGAGCATCTAGCCGATGCTCGGTGCTATTTCCCTCTACACCTATTTCCTTGTGATTTGGAGGGTCACTCGGGTAGCCGAATGCCGAATATTTGTGCTCGGGGAAAATCAGGCCAGTGTCGGTTTTTTCCCACTTTAAATTCGGCGAATATTGGCCAAGTAGCGAACATCTGCCCCCCATGAGACGCATGCGGGTCTCACGTGCCTGATTATCGACGTATTTTTCAGTGAATCACAACTTTCCAACGTTGCTACAGCAATGAATTATCATAAAATTTTATAAATTAAACGCAAATAGCTCGTTTCTCTCCCGAGACGAGCACTGTAAGGGAGGAACTGCGAATGTGTGGAGCATTGAGCTCGCTACTCGCCGGCTCCCTGTGTAGACCCACTTTTAAAATTATAATTAAATAATTCGGTAGAAATACGAGATGACTTTTCTTTTCGGAAAATTGCCAACTTTATTTCAAATAGGCGAGAATCTAAGTGTGAAATCTATACTCAATAAATACGTGACATGAAATACGAGTATGTGCTTGATAAAACTTGCTTTTGAATTATCATTTGTTTTGAAGGTACATAATTCTTTTGTTTAATTGATTATTTGAGAAATGTAAGTCTAACTTAAATTAAGGTAAATATAAGATAAGTTAAATTAAGTTAATATAGTTGAGTAATAATATGTGATAATTATAGTTGAGTTAATACAGTTATTAAATTAAATTAGGTTTGAAGTTATGTTCCATTGATTAATTAAATTAAATTTTTGCAACAAGCTCGCAAAATTTAAATATTCATTTTACATCGAAGCGTACAAGCGTATTTATCATGGTTTCATATTTTTATACGAGTTTTTCTTCGTCGGAACCTGGGTATTTGCGTAGGAACTTCACTATCCCTCACTTCCACCAACATTTGGGAGAAGGGGAATCCATAGGTTTCTCACAAATTTGAAAGTATCATTTTGCTTCCTCACGTCGGAAGGTAGGAAAATACTGTATTCCAGCAGTGGCAACATGGTCGTAAAGGCGATAATTTTTCATATCTTGGAATTTATATATTGTTATAGTACGGTGATATAATATTGGGACGTTTCATTAATTGCTTCGCCAACTAATTTCATCTTTCATTGTCATGATTTCAACATTATCTGGTCTCTCAACTCAGCCAACTTTCTCAAAACCATCATGTTCTCATTACTATATTGCTATATCACTTTTGAATTACCAATAACTTACTCGAATGCTATAACATACTAAAGTTACAACGTATTTTGTTGTGCTCAAAAGAAAATTCTTATATTATTCTCGTACGTTTAGCCAAAAAAATGAAACACCATATTCACTGTGGTACGTCTAGGTCCCATCTCATTTTCTTTAGTCGTTTCATGGGGTTATTCAGCCACATCTGCACGTTCGATTACGACAAAAATAAATAAAAGGGAATATCTACCCGCCTTCGACCTCTTTCTGTGTAGAAACGCGAGACGTTCGGGAAAATAAAGAGTAACAGCTGAGCGAGCGATAGGAAGGTATACAGGTTGATATTGAAATGGGAAGCAGTTGGAAGGAGCGAGATAGCAGTAGTAAACCGTCGAGGAAACCTCTTAAAAACTCTTATAAAGACGAGACCATTATAAAAGTACCACTATAAAATTGAGGTCTGCAGGGCGTTGTAGTGGTCGGAATAGGGTTTCTGGGGAAAGTATGGCGCGCTATGGAATAAAATCCTCAGAATCCTACCTTCTTACGCTCAACCACTACTATCTAGTGCCGACTCTACGGTCTACTTGAAGGGGATATTCCTTACCATAACTCTCTGACCTATGGAACCTCCTTTTATCTGTTTTCTGTGTTTCAGAAGAATAGGGGCCTCTTTCACTGTACAATCGTTTTTCACAACGCCTAATGCACCTTTGTTCTATCCGGGAGTTTGGTGCACTCATAAATGTTCAAAATGGATACTTCACTCAATGATATCTCTCAATAGCATTGGCATATTATAATATGAGTAATAACATTGATCAGTACCTCTGATTTACTGCTCAATGTAGAACATCGTCCTCACGATCATGACAGTTATTTCACACGAATCCTATTTCATATTACATGCCGATCATCATAATTTCACTTGATAATTTTCGTAGTTGACAATCTGTTTTAATAACAATTAAATTGACGATTTATCGTTTTTTTCTTGTGTACTGAAGCCACAAAAGATAGGGATTACTAAAAGTGTATTACCTTTGTGTAATAAAGATGAGCAATCATTTTGTATTCAGCTTCAAACGACCTTCCAAATTTGAGCTAAGTCGGGCGATTAGATCGTAGGAAATTTTCATTTTATTTTTTTTATGAGAGAGAAAAACACTTCATTGAACATTGTAGAAGGAATAAAGGTGAAAATCGTAGGAAATCAATGTGTAAAGAAAATTAAGTTTCCGTGTGCCCAGACTCTCCTTTCTAAGGCCATCTGGAGACTGTCAAGAAGATAATGTCATACGAAACTATCTTCTTGTTTGTTGGGATAAAGTTTTCGAGTCTTTTCTTGACCTTGAGGAGACAGCTGTCTTCCACATCCCCTGGGTAAGCTATGTTACCTTAGGTATTTTCTCCCCCTTTATTGGTTTCGAAAGTTTTTTCATTCAGCCAAAATTAACAGGGTTTACAAAATATTATAATTCTAAGACACGCTCACTAAATTTTTAACGTCAAATTTTACTCAAATGTTTACTCTAAAAAAAATTCACCGTTGGGGGTGTGTAGCTGCCAGTGGCATTATCGGTTATTATTTCGATTATTACACCGCGACGAGACTAGGATGAGAAAAACGCGTTTTCCCAAACTTCATGTTTTCGCACTTCCGGAACCGATTTCTCGGGTTTGAAGCTAGGTAGCGAGTCAATTCTTTTTGCAGTGTGTCCGTCATGGATGTAGGGCAAATCATAGTGCGCAGATTAACAAAAGTCTTTGTCACTACACCGGTAAATGAAGAAGAAGTTGTTGATAACAGTGATGAAAAAAAATTACCAACTCTTTTGGTTTATTATTTTCAATAATGAACCTTTGGAATCGAACAAGAAGAAAAAATTTGTTTCTCAAAATTTGTTGGTTTACGTTTTAAGGTACGTAGAATCCAAAAATCGAATAAAAATTGTGCCGTACGCCGTACCTACGTGGTACTTTCCCCACTTAGCATTGACCGATTTTAATGAAAATTGGTATATAGGCTCCATTTTGGGTCTAGTTGTGCCCCGAAGATTTTGGTTGATGTAGATCACTTCTAAGGGTTGAAAAATGAATTTTGAAATTATGAAAACGCCCTAACACAAAAAAGTTTGATATAAAGGTATTGTTTTTCCATCAATTTGAGATAGTATAGAATTTTTAAAATTTTTTGAGACCACGCGGAGCCCTGTAGGACAAACCCTTCGCTCCCTACTAGAATTTAAGGGACGTACGATAAATCAGAAACACGAGTTTGAATCACGAAATAGGCCTATTCTCCGTTCAAATTATAGGTGACCGAAGTGCGATCGTTTTTCTTCATGTTGGATGGTTGGTGGCTTCGCAGACGAGTAATCTATGTAGAAAAATAATAAACCATTGTGTAATAATTTGCACAATCTTTTCTTGTTGATATTTCGAGAAATCGTGATATTTTTTACACTAAGAATTTAGCTAATAATGCTACAAGTAATTGAGAAAAAGATTTGGACCGATTGGACCAAGAATTTGGTCAGGATGTGTTCCGAAGTCGGGAAAAGACTTGAAACCGAGGACCGCAATGGGAGACGTGCGAGAAGCTGCTCCTATCATCTTCACCCAAAATTTTGATTCAGATGCGTTCGTTGATTACTCATTATTATTGTGTAAAATTTTCATGATGATTGGACTCGAAATGAGGTAAGGGTGAAGGAATGATCTGGACGAGCGCTCACAGAGCGACTCAGCGTGCATGCGACGCACCCTTGCATATGCAAACCCTGATTCAATCGCAAAAGAGGCCTAATATACATTCAAATTTTAGCAGACCAAAATGCGATCGCTGTTCTTTTCTTCGAGTTGCCCTCAGTTTTGCTTCCTTAGCAACCAGTAATCAAATTTCCTAATAAAGGCACCCACAAATCGAATTGAGTGTGAAGTGTTTATTTCTTCAATTTAAACTTGACTGTAAAGCGAAAATATGGTTGTTAGGTAGTGGCAATGGCAAAGCTTTGCTGTTTGCAGGTGAGTGGTCTATGAAAGAAAATAATAAATTGTTGCGTAAAGATTTGCAGCATTTCAATTCAGTTTCGGGACGGATAATTAAACGGATGTTACGTGGCAGACATTTTCAAATCAAAAGGCTGCAAATCATTCCCCAAAGATTTATTATTTTCTGTATAGATCACCCTTCTGTAAAGATTCCTCCCTACCAGCCATTGGAACCTACTACTTACTAGGGAATTTTTGAAAATTACAAACCCTTCATTTCCGTTTAGTTGGTGGTTGAGGTTGAAATTTTCATAAAATGTCCTAGTAGGTAGTAGGTACAAAAGGTAGGGAGGGATCTATACAGAAAATAATAAACCTTTGGGCAATAATTTGCAGAGCTTTTTTTTACCTACCAACTTTTTTCTTACCTACCAACCACACTGCCTTCACACCTTTACAACCAAGTTTAATAGAAAGAACTAAACGCTTCACACTCGATTCGAAAGATAGGGAGCTTCATATGGAAATTTGATTACTGGTTGCACAGAAAGCAAAAGCTTCGCGGCACAACTAGACCCCAAATGGAGCCCATACACCAAATTTGAACCAAATCGGTCCAGGGTTGCTAAGAAAAGTACCGTACGGCGGACTGACGGAAAATTTTTTATTCGATTTTTGGATTCTACGTACCTTGAAACGTAAACCATCAAATTTTGAGGGGGGTTAAAATTTTTGCTTCCGAGTCTACCAAGGTAGCGGAAGCTTTGTTTTCACTTTTCAAGGACGAAAAAAAAAAGTTCTCCAAAATCAAAATTTCCACTCGCGTTTTGCGTTTTAGACCTTTCTGAACAATTTTGGTTCCGTGTCTGTGTGTCTGTCTGTCTGTCTGTCTGTGTGTGTGTCTGTCCGTCTGTCATGAATTCCTTGTAACGCGCATAACTATACGAAGTTATTGTCCGATTTCGATGAAATTTTCAGGGATTGTGCGGGTTGGTGTGTAGACGGTCCCCTATGAAAATCATCATCCCCGGACTGATAGAAGCGACTGCGCATGCGCAAACGTGAATTCCTTGTAACGGCCATAACATCTACATTTCCCATCCGATTTCAATGAAATTTTCAGGGATGTTACAGACTTGTATTTAGAAGGTCCCCTATGAAAATCATCACCTTCGGACTGATAAAAGCCACTGCGCATGCGCAAACGTGAATTTCCTTGTAACAGTCATAACTTCTACATTTTCCATCCGATTTCAATGAAATTTTCAGGGATTATGTGGATTAGGTTGTAGATAGTCCCCTATGAAAATCATCACCTTCGGACTGATAGAAGCCACTGCGCATGCGCAAACGTGAATTCCTTGTAACGGCCATAACTTCCACATTTTTCACCCGATTTCAATGAAATTTTCAGGGATTATGTGGATTAGGTTGTAGATAGTCCCCTATGAAAATCATCATCCCCGGACGGATAGAAGCGACTGCGCATGCGCAAACGTGAATTCCTTGTAACGGCCATAACATCTACATTTCCCATCCGATTTCAATGAAATTTTCAGGGATGTTACAGACTTGTATTTAGAAGGTCCCCTATGAAAATCATCACCTTCGGACTGATAGAAGCCACTGCGCATGCGCAAACGTGAATTTCCTTGTAACAGTCATAACTTCTACATTTTCCACCCGATTTCAATGAAATTTTCAGGGATTATGTGGATTAGGTTGTAGATAGTCCCCTATGAAAATCATCACCTTCGAACTGATAGAAGCCACTGCGCATGCGCAAACGTGAATTCCTTGTAACGGCCATAACTTCCACATTTTTCACCCGATTTCAATGAAATTTTCAGGGATTATGTGGATTAGGTTGTAGATAGTCCCCTATGAAAATCATCATCCCCGGACTGATAGAAGCGACTGCGCATGCGCAAACGTAAATTCCTTGTAACAGCAGTAACTTCAACTGTCCCCCCAGGGGTCGCGGGTTCGAATCCCAGCCGAGGCTATTTTTTTATTCAATCACATACATCTACTCACTTGATTTTTCATCCGAATTTGATGAAATTTTCTAGGATTGTCCAGATTAGCGTGTAGATGGTCCCCTATGAGGGTAGTGAAAGGTACTTAGAGATTGATGTTTTGAGATTAACAACTATGCATCTGATCATCTATATAATCGGGTTATGGATACGAGGAAGCTATGTGCCACACCCACTTGGCAGACGTTTTTTCTTGCTCTATTCCAAAGGTTCGTTATTGAAAAAAATAAACCAAAATTCTCTGTTGATACAGAATGGGAAGGTGATTTCAAAACTCAGATAGGTGTTATATCTTTCTTGATTATGATCCCTGATTTGACTAAAACTGTTCAAAGTCGAGGATAAGCAGTTGACTACAGACAGTAACGGAACCAAAATTGTTCAGAAATAGTAGAAGTTTTGATTTTGGGGGACCAACTTCTCTCGCTATGCTTCTTACACTGAGTGGTTTTAGAGTTAAATTTGACGTTCGGAACAAAATAATTATAGTGCAGTTCTACTTTCCATGTAACAGAATGTGGTTACTTCAAGCTAAAATACGAACAGAGATACACTTTGACAAATCATTTTGGGAGGAATTCATTTCATCATTAACATAATCATGTATTCACTAAAACTTGGTCATTGGTTTGTAAATAAAAAAAGTCTGCCAAGTGGGTGTGGCACATAGCTTCCTCGTATCCATAACCCGATTGTATAGATGATCCTATGCATAGTAGTTAATCTCAAAACACCAATCTCTAAGTACCTTTCACTGCCCTCATAGGGGACCATCTTCACGCTAATCTGGACAATCCTAGAAAATTTCATCTAACTCGGATCAAAAATTAAGTGAGTAGGTGTATGTGATTGGATCAAAAAAATACATAGCCTCGGCTGGGTTTCGAACCCGCTACCTTAAGAGCTCATATCGAGACTTTATCCTTTGAGCTACCGATGACCTGCAATTGTTGGGATTTGAGATTCTCACAGGAGACCATCCCTCTTTGAATGAGTCCCTCTATGAAAAACAATTCTCTGTGATTTTCATAGGGGACCATCTAAACACTACTCTGTAACATCCCTGAAAATTTCATTGAAATCGGATGGAAAATGTAGAAATTATGGCCGTTACAAGGAAATTCACGTTTGCGCATGCGCAATGGCTACTATCAGTCCGAACGTGGTGATTTTCATACGGGATCATCTAAATACTAATCTGTAACATCCCTGAGAATTTCATTGAAATCGGATTGAAAATGTGGAAGTTATGCCCGTTACAAGGAATTCACGTTTGCGCATGCGCAGTCGCTTCTATCAGTCCAGGGACGATGATTTTCATAGGGAACCATCTACAACCTGATCCATATAATCCCTGAGAATTTCATCGAAATCGAGTGGAAAATTTGGAAGTTATGGCCGTTGCAAAGAAATTCACGTTTGCGCATGCGCAGTAGCTACTATCAGTCTGAAGGTGGCGATTTTCATAGGGGACCATTTAAATACTAATCTGTAACATCCCTGAAAATTTCATTGAATTCGAATGGAAAATGTAGAAGTTATGGCCGTTACAAGGAATTCACGTTTGCGCATGCGCAGTCGCTTCTATCAGTCCGGGGATGATGATTTTCATAGGGGACCGTCTACACACCAACCCGCACAATCCCTGAAAATTTCATAGAAATCGGACAATAACTTCGTATAGTTATGCGCGTTACAAGGAAATCATGACAGACGGACAGACACACAGACAGACAGACACACACACAGACAGACACACAGACAGACAGACACACAGACACGGAACCAAAATTGTTCAGAAAGGTCTAAAACGCAAAACGCGAGTGGAAATTTTGATTCTGGAGAACTTTTTTTTTCGTCCTTGAAAAGTGAAAACAAAGCTTCCGCTACCTTGGTAGACTCGGAAGCAAAATATGGTTTAGTATCTCTCCGGTGCTGGTCTGATTGAAGCACCAACGACAAAACTTGTTGGAAATACATGTCTTGTAAAGGAAAGTGTGTTGCCGTTTAGAGTTGACCTCAATGGGATCAGGTTTATATGAGGTCAATGAACGCTGAAATAATACTTAAATCATACCAGTACACTGCAGGGTATTTAGCGCCCGAGGAGTGACGACAATGGCAGGGGCTTAGAGTCCCGCTTGCCAAGATCTAGTCGCAATTTCTCCCTCTAGTGGAACCATTTGTTAGTAGTCACGTTACGGTCTCACCGTTGAAATGATATAGCGTGGCATCCAAAGTTTTCCCAAGGTTATTAGGTACCTTCTGGTCCACGGATGAACTTTCCTCCCTGTTATTCGATTCTGGTTTCAACATAAATTTCGTGGTCTAGTGTTATCAATTTTGTATTACTTCAGAACTTTGATTCAGTAGACAGTTACGGTTCCAGTAGGTAGGATAATCTGTTGTGGAAAATAACGTTATAATGTGGAGGTTCGGTCAGCATGTTTTTTGAACAAACTTCCTCTTTGAACAAGTTCAAATGATACTGGTCAACAGAAAAAAACTCTCTAAATTATTACGCAATTATTTATTATTTCTCTCAAATTTGATGCGCAGCCTGTTGGAATAGTGATCCGGAGAAAGTAAAATCTGCTATGTGAGTAACGTAGCTAACTTTTCTCTTGTTCGTTCTCGGTCATTTCTTTGATTTGTAGTTATATAACAATCAGATCGATTCCATTATCATCAATCAAACCTGTCTCATGGTAAAATTTAGTACGGTTATGTTTACCTTTATGAGCAGCCAATCAATACTATCCCAATACATGCACTTCCTTATGGGCAAATATCAATACTCCTTTTATACTCTTACAAGAATTCGCAAAAACACCAACGGATCTAATAATTATTAATATCATGGAATAACGTACCCGTACATTATTAATACCAAATAATATAGTATACATATAGGTAGGTTAGGTTAATAATTATTATGTATAAACCTAACTTATACCTATTCCCCTGGACATGTAAGTTTTCGGTATTACGAAAAAAACTTGATCTTTGAATAACATTAAATTCTATATTAGCATGCAAATAGATAATCCTAACTAGAAAATCCTAATAAAAATTTAATCTCTTCAATTGATGCTCATTTCTTAAAAGGATCTCAGTCGGTCGCCGTTTGTCCCACGTTACGGGTTAGTATTTCCCCAATTACCGGCCCTCTAAGTTTAAAATATGTACCTAAATTTGATATTGAGATACATCCAAACCGAATAAACAGTTTTTCCCGTTTTGGAATCGACCAAGAAAAATTTTTTAACCCCCCCCCCCCCCCTCAAAATTTAATGTTTTACGTATCAAGGTACGTAGAATCCGAAAATCGAATAAAAAGAATTTTCCGTCCGTCCGCCGAACGCGGTTCTTTCCTTAGTTACCATTGACCGATTTTGATGAAATTTGGTACATAGGCTCCATTTGGGGTCTAGTTGTGCCCTGGAGCTTTTGGTTGATATAGGACACTTCTAAGGGGTGAAGAATAGGGGTTGAAATTCTGAAAACACCCTAACTAAAAAAAAAGTAGATATAAAGGTGTTGTTTTTCCATCAATTTAAGATAGTATTGAATTTTAAATTTTTTTAGAGACCACGAGAAGCTCTGTAGGACAAACCGTTCGCTCCCTACGAGAACTTAGGGGTTGAACTTACGATAAATCAGAAACACGAGTGTACATCACGAAAGAGGCCCAATCTCTGTTCTATTTTAGCTGACCAAAATGCGATCGATGTTTTTTTTTTCATGTTGGTTGTGGGTAACAATGGCAAAGCTGCATTCTTTGCAGACGAGTGATCTATATAGAAAAATAATAAAACATTGTGTAATAATTTTCAGCGTTTTCTCTGGCATTTATTGTTTGATATTGATGATTCCAGCAGCAATCTTTTATTTTTTCAATTCCCTAGGCTGCTGCAATAATGAATTTCGAAAATCCTTGAAAATATCAAATTAGGTACATTTTTTAAACTTTGAACTTTGAGCGCCGGTAATATATTGAAATACTAACCCGGAACGAGGAACGAACGGCGACCGACTGAGACCCCCTTGATGTCTCCTTGGAATGCTACATTATTTTTGTAGTTCTTTGAAGTGAATCGTAAACACAAGAAATCTATTATTACCAACAAATGTTGCGATGATTGTAGTAATAAATTTACATATATTTTTTTCATATCACATAAAAATGTTGGACTTCATTGTCGTCAAGTCAATATTTCCAAAATTCAGAGCTCATTCCAAATTTTTCAACCGAGGTCCTCACTTGAGGTTTATGGGAAACATTCTGCTTGGTTTAATAAAGGAAAATCCTTCTACCGTGCCCCCTCTGGCCACCACAGCATCCGCTTTACAAGGAGGAATTTCAAATATCTGTTTGATGGTTAGACGCACGTTTATTGCTCCAGCATTTATCGGTGCCATACGTCACTCCACCCCCACGTCGGATCGAAATTCCTCTTCTTTTTCAATTTTTATACTCTCTTTGGGAAGTATATTGAGTATATTATCGTTCTTAGGAATCGAATATTTTTTTTTAAAAATGCTCCAAATTATTACACAACGGTATTATTTTTCTGAAAAGATCACCCGTCTGCGAAGAAGTCTTCCTATAATAGGCAGCCCTCTAGGGACAATGTATAGGTCGGGTGAGGGGTGGTCTGACGTTTGGTGGTGATTGATGGGAAATTGGGGGATTGTTGATTGATTTCTCATAACGATAGATGATCGTCCGGGTGATCTCACTCGTTTCTAAAACTTGAACACTATTCTAAATTTATGAAAAAAGGTCAGTAATATATTAATATTTGCTTATTGAAAATAATGAATTATCCTCATTAGCAAACGATTGGTCCCACAGAGCTCTAGTTGGTGTCAATAAATTGTTTAAAATCGTCGCTATTTCATATAAAATGAAAAAAAACTATAAAAACCATCATAATTCGATATTTTTTAAGTTAGGGCGTTTTGAAAATGTTCTCCACTTTTTCCTCCTTAGAAGTGACAATAACCAATAATTCCGGGGCACAACTATAGACTAACTTAGGGAATTTTTGAATTCTACTCCTTGAAACATAAATCATCAAATTTTGAGGGAGGGTTTTTTTTTTTGCTCGATTCCAAAGTTATTATTATTGAATATAATAAACCAAAATCTATCTGGCCTGAAAATGAATAAGGAAAATGTTAGTTGAACCGTATCATCTACCCAGGCTTTTTCAAAAACAAATCTTGATGGAATTGAAGGAAATTATGGAGTTGTGTGAATACGTTTACCTCGCTCAACCAGCTCGATTATCGCTCATTTTTCACACACACGAGGTAAACAATGAGGTATCAGATATAGTAAAACGTCTTCAAATGGAAGCGTGTTGGATTCGACAAGTTGTACTTAACATGATGAAACTAAAAGAGAAATTCTGGCGACTGAATCTTCGAGATTGTCTGAGATCGTTTCATGTATTTTGCTGATGTTCTCTCCGGTTCTACTCCTACCACACAAGAGTATTATTGGTTAACGACCAAACCTACAATTATTATTTACTGTGGTTAACGGAGAGATGAGTTTCTTTCTGTCGAAATTTTTTTCTGACTTCTGAACGAAACTCGAACTCACTGAGGGGAAGAGGTAATGAGTAGCTTTATCTAAGCTACTTGATAACCTCTATGTAAGACAAATCATCTTATGAAATGATAATGATCTAATTATGATACATCGTGATCCTTGAGTTGAGAGCAACATAGGTGATATTCATGAAATTTTTGCTGATCTCAGATTCACAGTCATACTTATTATTTGTGTGATAATTTGAATAGTCACAGTTTTTCGTCTTGAAATATTAACAAAATATTATTGATAGAAATTACGTATGAAATAATTCAATAACTTTCGAAAAGATCTACTCGTATTATAGTTATACCACCGTAGTTACCTACGAATGGGGTTCCAAGTATCAACCATCTGTTCAGATTAACTTCAATCTGAATGGCTCAACCAACAAAATTCCATTTGGTAAACCTGGTGGAATATTCCCGTTATGTTCTGTTCAACGGGTAATATCATAATTGAACTGATAGGGAGAATAATTAGTGTTAGGTACTCAAACATCACCTAATTAGTGTAAAATTGACTTAAAAACGTCTAAGAAAGACCGACTTGAAGACGAGGAATAAAATGATGACATACCTGCTAAAGCTAAAGAGAGGAGCTTACTCATGAATTCACGAACAAAACTCGCGTGTAGTGGGCTATTCTTGTAGCTGTCATTTATTTGGGGTCAGTGCACAATTTCCTCTCAGTGATATAGAGTGGGCGAGTACAAATAGATTTATTCAATATTAAGATCCACTGTCAAAATCATCAAAGGATAAATCATCCCCCATTATACCATTACGGCATTTAACAATCAAAATGCTAATAATTCTTATAGGAGCAGTTGAGAGCTCGTTCACGAATTTCTCACGGACACGTGATGGCTTTGATACAGTTTGTCTATAACTGGCAGTTATTCACGGATCTAATTGACATTCGACAATACTAAGTAATCATTATTTAATTATTGTCGTGTCGATCGCCTGGAGCACAAGAATCTGATCCCTGCTGACGTGTCGAGCACGCAGGTATAAATATGCCGCTACGGCTGACCTGCACACTGCTCTGCAGTATGTTTTCAGGGCGTGTGTTGGACTTGGAATTTTTATTTCCCATAATTCCTGATGAATCTTTAAGGTAGTAGTGTGTAGGCAGTAGTCGTACTCTACGGTGTAGGTTCGCAAGTATTTGTGAAATCCACACAAAAAAATCGGAATGTGCTCGTAACAGACAACCGCAGTTTTCTATTTAAAAAAGTTTCATGTGATCTCCAGATTGGGACGCACCTTCTTTCCCGCGCTTACCTAATATTTGCCGGCAGAGATTACAGAAGACTATACCATCGATTTGAACAAACACTTCGCCTACCACCATCGCCGCCCGCCTCTTGAATGCCTTATTTTCTCTCGCTATTTCCCCCACTCCTTCAGGGTTCTGATGGCGCCTTTTTTTCACAAAAAATAAATATTGAAGCACCCGACGCGACGTGAGGACGAAGGGTGGGAAGTATTGCTTGTTATAGCTTTTAGAAATTGAGGAGGTTGGAGACGGCGGAGGTCTTTTGTTTTCAGCGACGCAACCACTCCTGTTCAATCGGTCTGGCCACGATAAAACCTTTTGGAAAAACTCTCGATGAATCAGAGGGAAGTTTTCTTTCTCACAATGGGAATCGTATCAGCGCATAACTGGGAAAATGGTAAATATGGAACAACTACCGAACAGGGCAGAATTTATAAACCTTCCATGCAAAGTGTCAGGTACCTCAACCAATTCAAAAGTCAACTCGCCGATATTTACACCTCTCAGCAATTTTGGTTTCAAATATTACAATTCATTATTTTAGAGTTCTCTATCTGTAAGGTTATCAATTATGGTAAACTTCTACTCCCACTCGTCTGTATTCGTTTTACCGGATTCAATTCGACGGATTACTAATTTAATTTATGTAGTGAATGAATCTCACTTTCAGAGAGTGGAACAAATCCAAGGTACCAGTATAAGAACAGGATATTGGGGAGCACAGATGAGAGGAAACGAATTACTAACTGGAACGTGTGTGGATTTACTTAACCAACTAAGTTAGCCGTGTTGATCTTGGCCACTTACTCACCAGAGTTGTTCGGCTTTCTGCAATTGAAGTTTCTATTTACACTGCTCTTTCTACTCTTCCCTTTTTGTGAAAGTTTTCTTCCCTGCATCAAACGCTTCCTTCCAATATCAGATTTTAGTTTCTCGAGATGAATCAATTTCAAATACGACTAAGTATAAATACGAAATAAGTTCTACACAAATCAGTTCTTTATTTATTGACCCATTCTGCGACTTTTAAATGGTTACAACTGGAGGTAACAAAGTTAAGTGAAATTATTTTGGTTTATTATTTTCAATAATAAGCCTTTGGAATCGAGCAAGAAAAAAAAATTTTTAACCCCCCTCAAAATTTGATGTTTTACGTTTCAAGGTACGTAGAATACGAAAACCGAATAGAAAAATTTCCGTCCATCCGCCGTACGCCGTCCGCCGTACGCGGCACTTTTCTTAGCAACACTGGACCGATTTGGTTCAAATTTGGTATATGGGCTCCATTTGGGGTCTAGTTGTGCCACGAAGCATTTGGTTGATGTAGGTCACTTCTAAGGGGTGAAAATTAAGGGTTGAAATTTTCAAGAGTGCCCTAGCTCGAAAACTCTCGAAATAAAGGTATCGTTTTTTTACCAATTTTAAATAGTATTGAATTTTTAAAAAATTTTGAGACCACCCGGAGTCTGTAGGACAAACCGTTCGGTCCCTACGAGTACTTGAAGGTTTTCCTTCGATAAAACAGAATCATGAGTGTGAATCGCAAAAGAGGTCTAATCTCCATTCAAATTTTATCGGACTAAAATGCGATCGCTGTTCCTTTCTTCGATTTGTATACAGTTTTGCCTTCCGCGAAACCAGTAACCAAATTTCCATATGAAGCATTCTATTTTTCCAATCGAGTGTGAAGCGTTTAGTTCTTTCTAATAAACTTGATTGTGGAGGTGTGAAGCCAGTATGGTGTGGTAGGTAGTACCTAGCTGGTAGGTAAAAAAAAGTTGGTAGGTAAAAAAAATGTTGGTGGGTAAAAAACGCTGCAAATCATTGCTCAAAGGCTTCTTCACTCTTCAGATCACTGATCAGCTGAGTGAGCTCCGAAGCCATTTCCAATCCTATTGAATGGAAGTGCTCTTCCAGGCGTCTCCAGCATTCGAGGAAATCTTCTTCACTCCTCAGATCACTGATCAGCTGAGTGAGCTCCAAAGCCATTTTCAATCCTATTGAATGGAAGTGCTCTTCCAGGCGTCTCCAGCATTCGAGGAGATCTTCTTCACTCCTCAGATCACTGATCAGCTGAGTGAGCTCCGAAGCCATTTTCAATCCTATTGAATGGAAGTGCTCTTCCAGGCGTCTTCAGCATTCGAGGAGATCTTCTTCACTATTCAGATCACTGATCAGCTGAGTGAGCTCCGAAGTCATTTTCAATCCTATTGAACGCAGGAAGCTGAAATTTGAGAGGGAAGGTCAAGGGAGAATACAGGTGGTGGTAGGTGCTATTGATGGAGAACCAGTGATCTATACAGAAGGGTGATCTATACAGAAAATAATAAACCTTTGAGCAATGATTTGCAGCGTTTTTATCTTTTGTTTTCATTTTGTAAAAGATGGTTGATTTGATGGCTGTTAAGTATAGCTGTGAAAATTTCAAATGAATTTTTCTCTCGATTGTGGGATAGATTTTACTTGTCTGAATGTTTAATCTAACGAGAAGTGCACTGGATAGTATTAATGAGCTACAGAAAACTGAATTCTCAGTTGAATAAAACTATTCAAAGCTCTGATGCATGTATTCTAACATTTTAATCAATTTCAAATTATGTAGAATGGGGAATGCAAAGCTTACTGTACGGCCTAGATCCATACTGGACTGATTATCCTCATTCGTTATACGGGATTTAACTGGAAATGATTGTAGGTATGTTGCTTTTTGATCAACTTTAAAGGCGCTAACACACGTAGGAGAAGGAAGAGTGTAAATTTGGTACATCATGGGACGATGATTTTCTTCTCTTGTATGTTTGGACACACTATTTTTATTCTGGTACCCATTTGCCTGATTATTTTTGAAATTACATGTAGCAGGTTAAACGGATATCATATTGCTAAATTTAAAGTGTCGAAAATCTGTGTAGGTAACTGTTAGAAAAACGTGATCGCTGATTTCGAGAAGAATGGTCCGTATCCACGTAACTTCCAATGTTACTTCCGATTGAGGAAGCAAATGTAAAGCACACCAAATGAGAAAATCCGAACTGTGATGGGGGAGTACTCTGCCAAGTTGGTATAGCCCATAGCTTTCTCGTCATCCGAATATCCTACCAAATATGTAGAAAACCGAACAATTAGATGATGAGAGAGATCTCTGCCAAGGTAGCACATATGTCATTGCATGCTCACATAGCAAATAGCGTCATCTTCAGCATGATTGGGTTAGGAGGGGTCAGAACTACAAAGTAGGTACCTTAACAAATATGAGTAAAGTCAAAAATACTAGCAAGAATGTTGCTCCTTCTTCATCCATAAAGGATGGAGTAGACTATTTTATTAATTTTTTCAACCAAGGGGCTGATCGTACGATTTTCACGATGCGTGATATGCACCACACCCTCAATGCTTAACACTCTGTCATAGAGCTAATATTTCGATTTTCATAACCATAGATTTGAAGGTTTCTTGGAAAATTCGCTCATTAACCCATAAATGGAATGGCATGGATGGAATTAAATTTTTGTTGGTGTGAATTACTTACATACAACCTGAATACTTAGGTACATGACGAGCTCTTCTCATCCACCAAACAAATTTATGCGCTGATGACACTGCAGTAGGTACTCTGTGAAGGTGACACTTGGGAAAACGTTTTCAGTAACGCGAATCTGATAATAAATCAAGGAGGAAAATGGTTCCTCGTCATAAAAATGATGTTTTAATTACCGCGTAGGACCCCATCCATAGATTTATTTGAGATTGCTAAGGTATTTCTATTAGACAACTTAATGTGAAAAACCTACTATTGCAATTCTTTAGGACACCCAACATAATTGAAGTTTCTCAACGGGATCCGAAATGCAATACTAGATATGCCGCCGCAGGGAATTTAATTGGTCCTAGACCAAGACTGACTCTGACAACGCATAGCCCGATCTTCATTCTGCATGTTACATAGAGAAATTGTTTGTAGCATGAGAAGTCCCCAGAAGTTCACTAGACCCAAATACAAGAAGCAAGTGTTGAGTTGGCTAGTTACAGAAGGGGGCTATAGACGCGAGAGGCTATTAAACAGCCAGCAGCAGCGGCAGTTTTTTTAATGTATATGAGATTATCAAAGTTTAGAGATTATTAAAGTAAGTTAGCTTATGTTAGAGATTATTAAATAGCGCCCATTCTTCAGTCCAATCATGTAAATTCAATTTATGATAGAAAAAGTATATTATCATAAACATAGTAATATATTATAATTTTTATCATATTAATATCATATTATGATTTGTGTGTCATGATATATATTTATATTTTATCAATTTACTTACCCAGAGGGAGCCATTTTGCAAAGATCCTACCCTACAACACGGGCCAAGCCTAACGTCGGGTAGGAAATCAGAGCAAATCGTATCCCTTAACGCATTTTTCTTCTTGTAAAAATTGTACAAAATGAAGCCAATAAACAAATATCTATCTATCTAAATCTATACATAAAAATTCGCTGAAAAATCTAAGCAACATTCATAAGTTCTAAGACATTATGAGAGCTTCAGACGACGAATTTATCCCTCTACAAGGGTATTCAATTTTGATAGTAACTATTTATTCTGTTTTATTTGAATTTTTCAAACAAATGACACAAAAGTAACATCGGAACAAAATCAATTGTAGGTTGAAAATGTCAGTTTGATTTCAAATACCGTATAATTATACCATATTTGTAATTTTCTTGCAATTTTCTATAACAATTTAGTAGTGAGTTTTCAACCTGTAGCCTTTTGTTTTTGTTAGCCTTAAGGGTCCAGTCAATTTGGTGGATTAGAACATCCATAATGTGGGCTGAAGAATGGACAGCTGGAAGACTTTGTCTTCTAATATTAGGTGAGAATGAAGCCTCTCGAGTACTTAACGTTAACTTTATTATCAATCTTTCAGTCACCAAGCTTCCTCAATCTCACTCCATTTTTAGCAACCCTATGTTTACCCCAGTTCTTGAGGCCATTGAAAAAATTGTCATTTTAGAGGGCCACGAAGAAAAGCCAAGCAGGGTTACTATCTAAGGGAGGAGAGTGAACTTTGTTTTATATTAAAAACCTTCAGTGAAAACCCCGCAGTCTCTTCCCAAGAACCCTTTTATTAACTACTATTGTCCTTGAGGATTCTTAATTTAAACTTCACCAATGAACCTTGGTGACCTCCTCCCACTTTCTCAACCATAAGTTTTTAATCAACCAACGCCTTTTCAACGAAGCACTCGCTGACACTAATTTACTTTAAGAAACAGCGGAACTTTTAATAAATGCAATTTGACAATGCAATATTTTCGAGAAATTGATTTTTATGATCACGTTGCTGATTCACTATGTAAACAAAATATTAATACGATAGTTATCTTTCGCTATCATGATGTTTTTTATTCCTTATACGAGTATGTGGCTCCTACTGATCATGTATCATGATAAAATCAATCATTCTCCCAGATCCTTGCTCCGAATGTCCCGAATATTAGCGAAATGGAGGTATCATATTCCGAAAAATTAATTTTGTGAATAAAATCGCATGGGGACAAGCAGTTTCTCAGAGTCCCGTCTTGAAACTGACCACCATCATCCCTTACAATTTAATCAAAATCAGACTATGATCTCTAGTAGTTATGCACGGAATGTTTTTCCACTACAGCCAAAAACACAGTTCGACCATCCTACAATCATAGACGAAACCTAAGTTTAAACAAACAAAATCCCATTCGTGTAGCTTGAGTGAATGAGCAAATTTTCAAAGTTTCCATTTTTACTTCAAACAACTTCAAAACAATACTCTACTCGTCTCCCTGGATTCATAAAGTAACCACTACTACTTAAAACTGTTCCAAATCCCTGTGTAGCGAAATCCTTTTTTCAATTATTGTTTTGAAATTTTTACTAAATAATTGTTCACGTAATCTTAGTGGCACAATAAGAATCCAAAAATTTTGACACCATTGAAATCGGTTAATTTTCATCTAAAATTCTCCTAAACTCAGAAATTATCAACATTATTATACTATTTTCGCAGACTTATCAGTACTCCAAAGTTGTACATGGACTTTCAGTCCTTTCAGAATTCATTGTGAGTGTATATTGAGTGTATACCTAAAGTCATACATCGTAGACACCTGTGTCTTAATGGGCCCTCCTGCACAGCTTCACTCAGTGGGGTTCGCAGTTTTTTTTTTTTTTTTTTTTTTTTTTTTTTTGTTCTCTTCCATTACAAAAATTCAAATAAACTGTTGAATGGGAACAACGAGGGAAACGAAACAAAACCAAACATCCCAAAGCGAGGTTAGAAACGAGACTGGAAAATGTTTTTACGAAATCGAATGAGATGTAATTCCTACTGATGGATGTTGGGATGGGAATTTTATCTGTCTGCAGTATGTATAGCTAACGACTATATCTACGCTCAGCTGCAAAAAGGGCCAATATGCCAAAATACAAAATTTTGAGAAATCGTGATTTTCTGTCAGCGTTTCAAAAAGGGAGCTCACTCAATCTAACGGAGAGTTTTCAAGTTTCAGTTATTATTATTATTATTTTTTTTTTTTT
This sequence comes from Apolygus lucorum, assembly GCA_009739505.2. Classification (NCBI taxonomy): domain Eukaryota; kingdom Metazoa; phylum Arthropoda; class Insecta; order Hemiptera; family Miridae; genus Apolygus; species Apolygus lucorum. The sequence goes on along the minus strand of CM019177.2, from coordinate 38,933,329 downwards.
AGTCCTTGGATTTTCATTCGATACAACAGGCTTTAAATTATTTCCAATAATAACTAACAAGTCGCCCAAATGCCAGCTTTATTTGCATGCTGTTCAACCTGATTCCTTCTTCTTGTTGAAGAGGATCAAAAATCAAGAAAAACTAAGTGCATAACTCAATTTTGACCATTAAGGCGTTTAGGCCCTTTTTGCCTGCTAAGCGTCGATATAAGAACCAGCGAAAATTTGGAAAATTATTTCACGAAAGCGATATTTTTAACAAAAGCTTGGTAGGTGTCTCAAGAAAAATACAATGTGGAATTGAGAGATTTTTGTTCATTTTTTAACCTATTCAGGTCCAGCACACTACTTCTCTCGCTAATTATTCACTAAATAGCTTCCTTCATAAACGACAGGTCTCTAACTTCTCTATGATCGAGTTAGACTGTCCAACATTTCTTCATAGGCTTGATTCCAACAACTAGTTGGCGGTAATAATCATGAGAATATGCACACACACTTCTCATAGGACGTATAGGTATACATTCCTAGAATTTTTAGAGCTGTGAAAGTAACTACATTTGGCCATTTACCTTTTTTCCTTTTTCTTAAGTAAAACTAGGAAATTGAAGGAAGTGCAGAATAAAGTTTTGGTAATTCATGGTCTGAAAATATGGAACTATGAGGAGCTGAAGCTCAACGTTATCTGGTTGCAAAAATGGGAATAGAAGAAGACTAGCCTAATAAATCTTGCGATACAAACTAGGTCAATGGGGAAGTATCTGATGGGAAAGAAAACGTATCCCATTATTCATAAGGGTATTAGGGCGAGGGATGGCAGAGTCACAACGAATTTGCAGAAGAGACCTCCGGCTACAAAACGGGGAATGTTACGATATTATGGAAAAGGTGGAACTACGCAGCACTCCGTAAATAAGGGTGTAACCTTTAATGTTTTTAATTTAAAAGAGGGACAAGTTTCCGATAGGATGAATGTCATGGATATGAGTCATGTGTGGTGGATTTGCAAGTGAACCGGACTTCATCTGGGAATAGAGCAGAAAATGGAACAAAAACTTCCGAGATGAGACTGTTTCTTTCCCTTTTCCTCCAAGTCGTCAAGTAATAGACCTTTAGAGTTTTTCCACCTTCTCTCACCCCTCACTCTTCTCCCAAGGCTCCTACGACATTTCCTTTTCAATTCGGGTGTACGTTTTCTCGTCTGGGAGCGCGTCTCCCATCCATTCGAAAGCCCCCAGGCTCGACCTGTGTGAGAAATTGGCGTACGTGAGTGGCAAGTATTGAACTACTGGTTCCAATCCCCTTCTTCAAACACTCCTTCAGACGAGAATTTTTTCACCCCCTATCCTCTTTCGTGTTCTAGGATACAGTTTCAAAGAAAAAATATATACCACCAGAATTTTAAGTCCATCATATCGTTCTTCCATTGCTCCCGTACCTTAAGCAATAACGTCGGAGTCCCCAGTTTCTTGAACCTTACTAAAAAGCGACGTCCTAAGTATTAAAATTGACAGGAACCCGATTTCTCTACTTTTAATCTACTCTTTAATTTCTTTACAGGATGTAAACGATTTCCAATGCGCTAAGTGTAACATACGTACCTGAAAGTTTGAGTCTACCCATAAGTGACTATCTAGTCTCTTAAACCAAACTCGTTGTCCTAACAGTGTCCTGACGATGGCACTGAAGGCGAAAGCTAGCTTGACATAAGAAAGAATACATGAATCATACCGAGGATCGGCCGCTTCAATCCTCCCCTCACCACATACCAATCTGAAGAAGAAAGGCAACATAATGAAACAATAAATTGAAAATAAACACGAAAAACTATATCGAAAACATTGTCACACCATCCACCCATCAACGAAAATGTTATTTTTGGAACCCAAATTTTAGAACAATTTAATGAACACAATTAGGAATAAACTACCAACCTATCTTTTCTCCAAGCATATAGTTCATGCCATGGATATTGTAAGTAAAGTAAACAACAATTTCAGGTTGAATTTTCGTCTAACCGTCATTAATAGACTAGAATTGGTCCCGATGATTTCGCTCATAGCTACTTCTTGCCTAACCTAAACCTCGTCTAAGCTTAATTGGAGCGGAGTTCACCAACAGCCCTACCCGAAAAATTATCAAAACCTGCGATACAGCTCTTAAGCGGTCATCAATCCCTGTAATCTCCCGGGCCGACTGGCCTTAACTTCGGTGGCCTCACGGAAACCAGCTAACGGCCGTTGGTTTTGGAAATGTCAACCTAAGAGTGTTGACAACAGTAACACCGGTTGTTTCATGGTATATAACAATTGCCCGTAGCTGTTTATTGGTATCCCGTTACTTTTTTTTCGAGTAACAAAATGTTTCATGTTCCATGTCAAAAAACGCTGCAAATTATTTCACAAAGGTTCATTATTTTCTTGTATAGATCACTCGTCTGCAAAGATCACAGCTTTGCCATTCAAAAATGCCCTAGTAGGTAGGTCGTAGGTACCTACGGTTGGCAGTTAAGAAACAAAAAATAAATAAATCGTGACAATGGCAAAGCTGTGATCTTTGCAGACGAATGATCTATACAGGAAAATAATAAACCTTTGTGGAACATTTAGCAGCGTTTTTTTTTACCTACCAACTATAGGTAGGTACTATCTACCATACCATACTGCCTTCACAACTTCACAATCAAGTTTATTAGGAAGAACTGAACGCTTCACACTCGATTCGAAAAATAGGGAGCTTCATATGGAAATTTGAATACTGTGGTTGCTAAGGAAGCAAAACTGATTTCAAATCGAAGCAACGAACAGCGATCGCGTTCTGGTCAGCTTAACCTTCGGCGGAGATTCAATAGTGATTCACACTCGTGATTCTGTTTTATCGAAGGAAAACGCTTAGGTAGGTACCGTAGGGAGCGAACGGTTTGTTTTTAAAAATGCAATACTATTTTAAATTGGTGAACAAACAATACCTTTATTTCGAGCTTGGTCACTCTTGAAAATTTCAACCCTTAATTTTCACCCCTTAGAAGTGACTGAAACCAACCAAAAGCTTCGAGGCACAACTAGATCCCAAATGGAGCCCATATACCAAATTTCAAAAAAAAAATAGGTATAGTAGATAAATACCAAGTGTTCATTATCATCTTTAATATTAGTTAGGAAGTATTGTATTGTGGATTATCAGTGTTGAACTCCAGCTACGAGATAATAACCAACCGTATCCCCCTACCTGATAAAGTAATTTTTCTCAGACCTCGTTAACTTTGCTCGTGGGCGGCCTTATGTTTTCACGCCGCTTCTCGGTACTCGCTAAGTGAATGTGGCATTAAGGGGTGTTCATTTTATCTCCCTTTTTTAAAGTGGTGTATAAAACGCCTCCTGAAAAAAGTGGAGGAGAGGGAGCGTCGAAAAGCGATGCCCCCTCCACCACCTCTCCACTGGCCATAATCTCCATTAGAACCTGCACGATAATTGACCCATTAAGAAATAAAATATTTAACAGAGCTCGCTTTCGGAGGCTGGATAGAGGATTAGGACTTAGTTGGTAAAGTAGAGCGAGGGTTGAAGGATAAGGGAGGGGTAAGGGCCGTTAGTTAGTATTAATAAATCCGAAGCTTAGCCTCTCCCTTCCACCCACGGTACGCAGGACTGGGGCCATGGTATGGACCGCATTTTCTCTAAGTGCTCCTAGGCATGAATTACAAGCTCATCCCGGCGAGAAGGGCTGCTGTCTTCTTATCTCTGGAACAGTAACAAAATGTTTCACGGTTATCAACCCCTCAAAACCATAATTCATTCTCTTTCTCCTCCATTAGGCTTTTTCAAGCCGAGTTTCGTTTTAACTTCAATTTCGGGAAACTTTGCACCGCTAGACACCCGTCATAACTTAATTTCAGCACTGGAGGGAACAATTCGTATCCCTCCCACAAAAGATCAATAAGAACGCTGCAAGTTATTAAACAACGGTTCATTGTTTTCTCACAAAAATCACCCGTCTCCGAAGAACTCGGCTCTGCAACTATTAGGTACTACCTAGCTTTTGACAGAACGTATCTTCCAGCTTAATCCCAAAGTTGTGGGTGTTTTCGTAACGAAACGATTTGATTTAGAATTTGGGTTTTAATTGTGTAAGCAAACACCAATGTTTTTAAACATAAATTGTAAAAATAGTGGTCTTATTTGCTTTTGAAGTAGACTTTCAACTATGTTTCAACTTTTTACCTGCTCAATAATTTATTTTTGGAAAAGGCGATTTCATGAACTCCAATTTCACAATAAGTTATCGGAGTTGGAGTTCTGAACAGTAGATTTGTAATTATAAAGTTACAGGATCGGTAGTAATATTTTATTCAGAACAATAACCAAACGTCCGATAGCTTCTTTGATATGATTCACCCGTATTCGGGCGAGTTACGCTGGAGAAAGAAGATATTTAATGGCTCATGGAATAAGATCTTCCTCAGTTCTATTCCGGATAACTCGTGGGAGTATTAGCCTGATAAATTGGACTCTTAAAGAGCTATCAAGAGTGTGGATCACAATTTCTTCTAATGACACTCTTTGAGGAACCATCTGTCTCAAAGGGGCTCCTTTTAATTCTACCTAATGGATCTTGACTGGGTTTTTCGACAACGGATTTCGACTTTTCATTCCCTTCTACAATATCGAATTCTTATCTAGAGAGCTTTAATGATCAGGGGTCGTCTCTCCTCAAAATTAGCTGATTACTTCGTTTAAAAGATTAAAGTTAATGGGAGTTCTCTAGTAAATCTGAGATACTGATTCAATACAGAAGTTCTGTTTTTTCGTAGTTCAGGAAGCGACTAGTTTATCTTGAATTTTTGTGTAGGACCCATGTACCAGAAACTGTTTGATACTACGATCATTGAGGGTGCCAAATCTAGTTCTAATTCTGAGTTTTCTGAACCGATTACCTGAAAAAATCATGTGAGAGTGAATTATGACAGTTCAATGTAAAATCAGAATATGGAGAAAAATAAAAAGAAATAAAAACTGATCTCGGTGTCAAATTTGCTCATTACAAATTTGCTCATTGCTCATGCTACATTGCGACACGTGCCGGGTGCGGAAGTGAAGATTAGCGAGAACTTGTGCTTTAAAAAACGCTGCAAATTATAATACACATTGGTTCATTATTTTTTATTTTTCTGTATAGATCACTTGTCTGCAAAGCCACCAACCATCCAACATGAAGAAAAACATCGATCGCATTTCGGTCAGCTTTAATTTGAACGGAGATTAGGCCTCTTTTGCGATTCACACTCGTGTTTCTGATTTATCGTACGTCCAAACTTTAAATTCTCGTAGTGAGCGAACGGTTTATCCTACAGAGCTCCGGGTGGTCTCAAAAAATTCTAAAAATTCTATAGAATCTTAAATTGAAGGAAAAACAATACCTTTATATCAAAATTGTTTGAGTTGGGGCGTTTTTAAAATTTCAAAATTTATTTTGAAGCCCTTAGATGTGACCTACATTAACCAAAATCTTCGGGGCACAACTAGAACCCAAATGGAGCCTACATACCAAATTTCATCGAAATCAGTCAATGCTAAGTGGCAGAAGTGCCGCGTACGGCGGACGGACGGCCAAATGTTTATTCGATTTTTGGATTCTACGTACCTACCTTGAAACGTAAACCATCAAATTTTGAGGGGGTGTTAAACAATTTTTTTTCTTGGTCGATTCCGATTCCGATTTTTCTTGGTTCAGTTTTCCATCTAAAAAATCGTTATCCACTCGTTGGAATTCTCTCGATGCTGACTACTCGGTCATAAAAAGTACTGATGTGTTCGGCGAGTGAAGGAGACGACCTTCTCGTTGCGGCGTTTTGACTTTACTTTAACCCCTACTCAACCTAAGAGAGACTGTCCCTATCCTATCATGCAGTAATGTCGCATCGGCGGGTCAGACCCATACCGGCATGCGGAGTACTGGGAGAATCGGGCTAGCCCGTCGATCCTGGCGTTTCAGAGAAACCTACCGGCGGAAAGACGGGATATTTACTTGTTGAGCCTACTACTTCGAGAAGATACCTTGATGAAGGAGAAGTCGGAGAGCGAAATGAACAAGGCGAGAACTGGACTAGATTGGCATACTCGAGCATCCCTGATATACTAGTGAGATTGGTTGAGGGAGAGAGGTGGAAGGGTGACGTCATGCGGAGTGTACTCCCCGTACCTCGTCCCTCCCTTGCGGTTGGTGTCTCACTCAGGGATCCTCTTGTACTTCTTTATTTAAGAACTAAATAATGAATTGTTTGTGGGTCATAACAAGTACTAATAAAAGTCAAATTAAATCTTTTGAAGAAATTCAATTTTAAATGCTTGCATACGAGTCTGCAACACATTGGGACATTTTCATGTCAACCACTGCACAACAAGTCAGTGAAGTAAGGTTGTTAGTTCATGTCCCAAGCATCAAAATAAGAAAACAGTTGATTGTTCTCTACGCAACACAGTGAGTCTATTTTATTTATTTATTGGTCGCGTGAGCAAGACTTGCTTAGTTTTTGACGTGACGATTTTTCAGTTTATGTGCCAAAGCAAAGACTTGAAAATGTCAATACTACTAATACCTAATAACTATAAAAAAGTGTAACATTGCGGTATTTTGGATTGATCCCAGCGAAATGACATAAATATATTCATGTTCAAAAAAGGATTTCGGATTCAAAAAGGCGCGAGGAACTAAATTTCTTAGAACGGCTAGCGAGCTACGTGAGATGTATTCACGATTCATCCGAAGCGCTTGGAAGGACTAAGGTAAATGTAATTCGGTGATTTAATTGAATTCTGGAAGGGTTGTTTACAAAGGAATAAATGATTTAGAATCTGTTTGGATTACAGCCCTTCAAAGTGTACATAACGAAAGGGGACGGAGGGGAATCATAAAACAGAGACTTGACGTTCATTGTCCCTGCTTTAGTTCAATTATTCAGGTGATCATTCCTGAACCCACTCATTTATTCGGTGGTATTGTCGTCTGAGATAGAAAAACGCTGCAAATTATTACAAAATGGTTTATTATTTTTCTATGTAGATCACTCGTCTACAAAGCCACCAACCATCCAACATGAAGAAAAACATCGATCGCATTTCGGTCAGCTTTAATTTGAACGGAGATCAGGCCTCTTTTGCGATTCAAACTCGTGTTTCTGATTTATTGTACGTAACACCCTTAAATTCTCGTAGGGAGCGAACGGTTTTTTTTTTGTTTTTGGATTCTACGTATCTTGAAACGTAAACCATCAAATTTTGTGGGGGTGTTAAAAAAAAATTTCTTGTTCGATTCCAAAGGTTCATTATTGAAAATAATAAACCAAAATTGGGAAACTCCAGGACGTGCGAACGTTGAAAAAAAGTTTTCCTATGACTCACAGTCGACTTTTTTCGTCGAAAAATTTGACCTTTCCCAGGAAGTAGGCGGGAAAGAATGTTTCAAAATTGTATTTTCACGAAAAACAGTGTGTTCTTGAATGTGGCAATGTAGCTTCTAATACAAGTTCAATTGTATCTTTATCTTACGTTCGTAGGTTTTCTTATTATATTCTCACAAAAAAAGAGGACGTATACATGGCATTTCCATCACAAGTTCAATATTTACTCCAATAATTTCAGATATTGAGCAACAAGTTTAAGTCTTCACACATCAACACAAGTTTTTTTTTTCACGAAATTCGAGATTTTTAGTCCTTCGCTATCCTTTAAAACTTTTTTTTGTTGTATAAATCTTGAATTTGTTGTACTTAAATGTATATTTCATACAAAACAAATAGTGCTCTAATCATAAGTGCATTCATCTCCGTAATTCCCATTTCGTTCATGAACAATGTAACCATGGTAATACCTTGATGAGGGGTCTCGACCTCTTGAAATTCGCGGGTTCAGAATATTGTTGAAGTTATGTTCCTCATCTGCCATGATCTTTTAAGCCCTAGAGTCATAATATGACTGTATATTATACAGTAGGATTTTCTGTAAACTGTGTCCTACTTTATGGAACTGGATATTCTTGTACCGATCGCTTCTATTCAGTCAAGTATGTACGTCTATCATGCTAACGAAGGTGAATATCATCATTCGCGGTACCATGAAGGATACCATGTTGAGCTACATTCTGGGGTTGATGAAAGGCTATACTACGTTTGAACAAAGCAGTTGATATCAATGTGACTTTCCGAATCTTCATGGCTCAGAATACCGACTTTGATACGAACCGTTCATCCATGAATAAGACACCCGATGAGTTGAGAGAGAGTGAACACCCTAAAAAGCCACACAACCAGCCAACTTGTGTAAGAGTTACGACACGCGAAGAATCTACGATCGAGAAGAGGTCGGTATCTTCGGGACTATCTAAGAGTGCGCTCTCTGATTGGATATAAAGTTTTCCTCTGATCCCGAATAGTTGAGTCACCCCAACATCCCACACAGTTCGCTGATCCCCTCGCTTCCCATTACCGTCATACCCTACTGGCCAACAGTTGACCAGAGTACTGGAAAATAGTCGACATTATTTGAAAACAATTTATTATTTCATTTTTAATTATTAATTTATTTGTCACTGCATTTTCAAATGCGTGTCGTTTTCAAAAAATGTGTTTGAACAAAATAAACAGAGTGCTGCCCTAATTTCGTTCCCTGGTTCAGTTGTTTGATTGTTGAAACATCGTTGTGAAAAAATAATTTTCTCTAAAGTTCCCGCACCTTTCGTGATAAGGCGTACTAAAAAGAAAAAGAAAAACTCTTTATGCTTTTGAAGTGAACTTTTGAAGTGGGGAAGGTAAGGGAAATCGAAATGAAGTGTATAAAATAAAACGCTGCAAATTATTTCACAATGGTTTATTATTTTTCTATATAGATCACTCGTCTACAAAATCACCAACCATCCAATATGAAGAAAAAAGAAAAAAATAAAAAAAAAAATTAATTAATTTAAAAAAAAATCAAAATCACCAACCATTGATAGCATTTTGGTCAGCTCTAATTTGAACGGAGTTAGGCCTCTTTTGCGATTCATAGATATATTTCAATATAAACCCTTAAATTTTCGTAGGGAGCGAACGGTTTGTCCTACAGAGCTCCGCGTGATCTCAAAAAATTCTAAAAATTCTATAGAATCTTAAATTGAAGGAAAAACAATACCTTTATATCAAAATTTTTTGAGTTAGGGAGTTTTCAAAATTTCAAAATTGATTTTGGAACCCTTAGAAGTCACCTACATCAACCAAAAGCTTCGGGGCACAACTAGACCCCAAATGGAGCCTGCATACCAAATTTCATCAAAATCAGTCAATGCTAAGTGGCAAAAGTGCCGCGGACGGCGGACAGACGGCCAAATTATTATTCGATTTTTGGATTCTACGTACCTTGAAACGTAAACCATCAAATTTTGAGGGGGTGTTTTTTTTTTTTTTTTTTTCTTGGTCGATTCCAAAGGTTCATTATTGAAAATAATAAACCAAAACCAAGGAAGTAGGAAACTAGGACCTATCTCATGAGAAATTTCCCTAGAACTTCACCCCCAGCCAAAAGAAATATCCATATCAAAATTTTCGGGGTTGTAAATCTAGAAAAACTTCGATTAGAAGGCGAAATTATTGTGAAATTTCTCCCTTAGAGGAGAAAACAATAGATCATGGATATATCCTGTTTATAAATTCTGCTTATTCGTAGAATCAATAGACATATATGTCTGTTGTTTCTACGAAAAAACAAAATTTTTCTTCTAAAAAAAAAAACAAAAAGAAAAACAAATTTTTTATTAGATTTTTGGATTTTACGTTCCTTGAAACGTAAACCAACAAATTTTGAGGGGTGTTAGAAAATTTGTTTCTTGGTCGATTCCAAAGGTTCATTATTGCAAATAATAAACCAAACAATCATGGATATGTCCTTTGTTGTAGGTGTCATTTGAGAATGAAAATGATGACATAATACACACAAGATATGTACCTACCTATTACTTTTTCAATGATTAAACAGAATTTTTTCCAATAAAAAACACTCTCCGATAGCACGTAATTTATCGCAGTATTCTTTAGAACCTTACTTCATATATACCGATACGTAACTATGATTTTGTTTACTGGTTGCAGAGCTGCATTTTTTGAGGCAAAAAAAAAGTGTCGCAAAAAATTCCTAGACAGCCAAACGTTGCATTTTTTTGTGGCAAAAAAACTATCGCGAAAAATTCCTTGACCCCCCGCAAAAAGACATGTCTATGTAAAAAAATGTCCATGGTATTTTGTTTCAGGGATTGTAACCACAGTTTTAACAAACAACAAAAAATGCGGAAAGGTTCTAGCAATTTATTGATGTCGCACCGGTTCATCATTTTAAATTGAATAAATTTGAGACTGGTCACCTACAACCTGTAACTTGGCCCAGAATTTTGAGGTCGATTTGCAAAAATCTAAAAGATACATTACTTTTTCCGATCTTAGTTGCATGTTATCAAAGCTTTGGCTCTCGAATAGCCGCATAAACGGCTAAGCTATTGGTCTCAACATTTCATCCATCCCACTTTTCTCTCTTTATTGGAATCGATTGGAAGAAATTTCCATTTAATCCCTTTGTCAGTGTCGAGCCTTTACCTTCCAATATCGGCAAAGCGGCTTCATGAGAGATGCTTCATAAATTATGCATTGATTTATTTCGTCCCAACCTCAATTTTCTACTCGATACCTCACATTCGGTGTCAACCACTCAATGTAATCGGTCCAACTTTTCACTGTAGGACACCAATCTTGCTGAAGCATTTAATCATCTGATTCTAGACAACAGCTTGGATGTCATAATAACTAAAGCGATTTCATATAGGAATTTGTCTTTTATTTTATTAAGAAGCTGTTTGTTTTTCTCGGCCTAACTGATGTGATCTGAGCTCTCTGTCTCTGTGTCCATACTGTATCCTTACAAAATTATCCTTGGTCAAAATTTCATCTTTATGTTAGACTACCTGAAAAGCCTGCTAGAAGCAGGCAAAAACAAATCCGTAGATATGTGAAAAGAAATTCGTAATACCGTGACATAAAATGTCAACAACAAAAATTATGTATAAACACGTAATTTATTAAATTATAAAAAAAGTTGATGTCACAGCCTGAATCGAACCCGGGTCCTCTACGTTCTGGTGACATACACGTACCTACGGTTGGGATTTTATGTATTAGATAGTCGTACGAATAATACAGTTGATTATATTTTCCTACTAGCGATTCTGATGGTATAGTCCACGAAAAAGTTATTAGCAAGGATTTAGGACGTGCAAGTAATTACGTTAATACTCACACTTGGTCATGAGTTAAAATTATTTTCGTAGTCTCAACTCTCAATTTCATGTAGAAAGCATGCCTTGACAAAGCAATGTGATCGAAAGGGCCATTCAATGTAAACAGCGAACTACACAGTGTTATTTGTTTCCCTTTAAAGAACTTTACACAACACAAACCATTCTTCTCAATCATCTTGATTTTGGTCCATTGGGAAGATTTTTAAATGAGCGTAAAAATTATGATGCATTTTTCGAAATAAATCTGTGGCATTGACGTTATTTCATTCTATCATTTTGATTTATTATTCTCAATAATGAACCTTTGGAATCGACCAAGATAAAATAATTTTTAACACCCCCTCAAAATTTTGTTGGTTTACGTTTCAAGGTACGTAGAATCCAAAAATCGAATAAAACTCTGCAAATTATTACACAATGGTTTATTATTTTTCTATGTAGATCACTCGTCTGCAAAGCCACCAATCCAACATGAAGAAAAACATCGATCGCATTTCGGTCAGCTTTAATTTGAACGGAGATTAGGCCTCTTTTGCAATTCACACTCGTGTTTCTGATTCATTGTACGTAAAACCCTTAAATTCTCAGCGGAGCGAACGGTTTGTCCTACAAGGCTCCGCGTGGTCTCAAAAAATTCTATACTATCTGAAATTGATGGAAAAACAATACCTTTATATCAAAATTTTTTGATATAAATAAAATATATCAAACATTTTTTGATATAAAATAATATTTTATATCAAAAAATTTTTGATATATTTTATTTATATCAAAAAATTTTAAATTTATATCAAAAAATTTATATCAAACATATTATGTTTGATAAACAGTACCTTTATATAAAAATTTTTGAGTTAGGGCGTTTTCAAAATTTCAAAATTTATTTTTCGACCCTTGGAAGTGATCTACATTAACCAAAATCTTTGGGGCACAACTAGACCCCAAATGGAGCCTACATACCAAATTTCATCAAAATCGGTCAATGCTAAGTGGCGATTCCAAAGGTTCATCATTGAAAATAATAAACCAAAATATGGCCGGCCGTACGCGGCACTTTCCCCATTTAGCATTGACCGATGTTGATGAAATTTGGTATGTAGGTTCCATTTGGGGTCACTACTAAGGGTCAAAAAATGAATTTTGAAATTTTGAAAACGCCCTAACTCAAAAAATGTTTATATAAAGGTATTGTTTTTCCATCAATTTGAGATAGTATAGAATTTTTATAGTTTTTTGAGACCACGCGGAGCCCTGTAGGACAAACCGTTTGTTCCCTAAGAGAATTTAAGGGTTGGACGGACGATAAATCAGAAACACGAGTGTGAATCGCAAAAGAGGCCTTACCTCCGTTCAAATGTTACCTGACCGAAATGCGATCGATGTTTTTCTTCGTGTTGGATGGTTGATGGCTTTGCAGACGAGTGATCTACATAGAAAAATAATAAACCATTGTGTAATAATTTGCAGCGTTTTACAAAAACGAATCCAAAAGTTTACTGTTGTGAAGCTCCTCCAGTTATCAACTTCTATTTGCAAAAAAATCGAGACCTTCTTTTCCTACTAAAGTTATGTGCGAGAGAAAGTTTTGAGAAAGTGTGTAGTACGTGGAGTCATCAAGGGTGTACTAAAGTACCCTAGTTGGAACACTCATCGATTTTTTTTAACATCCTTACTATTTTGCATTGGAAAACTATACTGCCCACCCAACTTGGCGAATATCTTTCAATTAGGAACTCTCTTTTAAGCGGAGAAAGCCTCTTGATAAACCCTCAAAGTTCGACTCGCAGGATGTAATTGTTACGAACCAGCAACCACTCTCTTTTCCATCTCTACCAGGAATTGAGGGCTGTTGAAATTATCAGAGGGTCGCTTTTACCGCCCTTTAGCCAAGAACCACGCCGCGAATTTCCTCTACTTTCCTCGAGAAAGTTTCAACAAAATTTCAAAAAATGGATCCTGAAATTTACATTTAAATTAATTGTATTTAGCTCACTCCCTCGTGTCTTCTCATTTCTTTCTAACATGCTTACTGATGTTGCACAAAATTTAGTACTATTAACAAAATAAGATAAACACCTTCACTACTCTCCCGTGAAATTGCATTTCCAATGTGTTACGTGGTTCAACACTTTTAGCGAATTTTCCAGGGAAATGAAGCTATTGCAATGGCCTCAAAATTTTTAGAATGGACTTTTTAGAAAAATGTTTTCACTGAAATCCGTTTTGGAATATTCTGAAACGATTCCTGAAGTTTTTCCAAAAATCATATGTATATATATATGTGTGTGTGTGTGTGTGTGTGTTTCACTTTCCGCCAAAATGTTTGTAACAACAGCAACAACAACAGAAATTTTGGACAATCCAAAGTGGTCCAAATTTTTGATAATAAAAGTTATTACCGCATAACCCTAAATTAATCATCAATATTGCAATGATGAAAATTCGAAAGATCGGTACCCACAGTACGAATGACATTAGTATCCACATTAGTACTGCATTCTCTTTGAAGCCTCTCCCATCAGAGATTTTTCCGTGGACCAGCAATACATACGAACATTTCATTGGCTAAATATATTGAAAATAAATAACTTTCGGTTTTAGCTGCTAATTTTCTGGTCTGCATTCTTGAAGCATTTTTATTCCGATTAATTCTCCATACTCGTATTGCATTTTTCATTCCGATGCTCTATGCAGAATGCTGGTCCTCTTGTTTGTGGGTGTCGTGTGTGTCTGCCTGTCTGGTAAATTCCTCGTCCCGAGTATTACTGGAATAGTAGTCTGATCTCGAGGAAATTGGTGCGTGTTAGCTTCGAAGCATTCCCATACGAATTCCATGGCTATCGAACCATTAGGTAGACACGATTGTTATTTCCCTGGAACACCTATTTTCCAGGCTACAACAAAAACTATCTACAGCTAATCAGAGAGGATTCAAGTATATTATTCAGAATCATCAGTTTTAAATAGGCTCCCTATGAAAATTCAGTTTCTTGAGTCCATCAGGACGATTCACACTCGTGTTTCTAATTTATCATAAGTCCAACCTTTGGGTTCTCATAGGAAGCAAGCGGTTGGTCCTTCAGGGCTCTGGGTGGTCTCATTCAATTCTAAAAATGTAATACTATTTTAAATTGATAAAAAAATACCTTTATATCGTAAGTTTTTGAAAATTCCATCCCTCATTTTTCAAAACTTAGAAGTGACTGACATCAAGCAAAAGCTTCGGGGAACAAATAGAGCCTATATACCAAATTTCATCAAAATCGGTCTATGGTAACTAAGGAAACAAGTGCCTCGTACGGCAGACGCCAAAATTTTGATTCGATGTTCGGGTTCTACGTATCTTGAATAAAAACCAACAAATTTTGAGGGGGGGAGGGGGTTAAAATTTGTTTTTTCTTGGACGATTCCAAAGGTTCGTTTTTTTTAATAATGACCCAAAACCTCCCTAACACACATTATGGTGTTAAAGTACTGTACATTCAAGCTGGGAGACACTTTTCTATTGTTGTCTGGGATTGAATTTCAATGTGTTACGTATTTAAATAAATTCCAGACCGAGTTGGAACACATACTTTTCCCAATCTCTCAAGTGAAAGAATGAATCCTTCTGAATCCTCCTAATACCCATGGAAATAGAATGGTTTCCATCCTACTAGTACGTTTTGGTATCTAACTGGGTTAGGCTCTATTTGGTTACCTATAATGCATTTCAATTGAATCGATTTACTTAAGTTAAATAAGAAACATTTCAAGTAGAACATGGTGCTTCGATTCAAAGTAAAGAGTTTATATTCTCGAAATAAAATGCATTGGACTGTGTAACCAGCTTATGGAATTGACGACAGTAAGGCCAAAAAGATCGGAAAAAAGGTTTTCGACCAATGTTGATACTTCGCCAGAATGAAGATGGAATTAGGAAGCCGTCGGGTCGGAAAGGTATTAGAGTCTTTCCACTTCTTTTCTCGCCCCCCTCCTTCTAAATACTCCCGATAAAGACAGTTGTGAATCTAGAAAAGAATTGCGTTTTCCCTTGCTACTTCCTGAGAACTACCCTCCCAAACCCGACTCTCGGCGTGGCTCCACGGTCCTTGCCTTTAGAGGCGGCGCGAAGCCAAGTCGAGCGTAACCGAGTTAAATCGGCCGTGATGATCAGATATGGAAAGTGGAGTCTTCTCTTAATGCTTCCCAACTCTAGAGTTAGCTTCCTTCCCACCTCCACTCCCCACTCTGCTGAGATCCTGGAACAGACCCCCCCTCGACATCTCCCTGGGGGCCATTAATAAGTAAAACCGTTTCAAGAGTCGAGTCCAAGTAGGAATGTAGTTGTCCCTACCGGCGGAAACTGGGGTAACCCGAGTAAAGCCAGAAACATTGTTGTACTCTTTGAGATCACCATTTCTGAAGTATATTTGTACTGATAACATTCTGAGGGTAGAAGTGATCACATCACTAGTAGATGAGATCGAAAGTTCAAATCCCGATTGCTCCTCACTGAAACCCAGGGAATTTCGATACTGACAAATCGCAACAGTAGAAGAGCGGACACGTCTGTATTATTTAATGCGGGAAGTTGTTCGGGTTAGATCATCTACAGGTAACTCTGAAGGGACTGCCTAGGCAGAGCAACCCATCATTATCAACCTTTGAGAATATTATTAGAGTTTCGATCCTATGTCCCATTATTTTGTAACAACCAGCAAGCCGCGAGAAACACCTCTTTCATTTACCTGCGCTATGCAGCCACTAGTGTGGATGCTGTACAATCGCTACTTATGAAGAGGATTTTTGGCCTCTCATCGCATGCGCCAAATTTTATTGCCTATCTTGAGACCGAGTTGGAACCCACTTCCGTATTTACTTTGGGATTGCACCTGAGATATATCTTGAGGGTTGCAAATATGCCATGCACTCGGCCCCCTAAGATCGTGGCACTGAAAGTTATAAGGGCGGGGTGTTTTGGGCTGACATGTGGAGGGAGCTGACATCAAGATATGGACTCACCGACAACCTCTCGACATTAGATGCTTCACTTCTCAGGACCGACGTTGAATTAATGCTCGCGGGCTTTAGGGATGAGAAGAGGGCATGTCTCAGAGGAAGAGTGGAGTCGTCCAACTCATAACTCTGTATCGGGAATTGGACCCTGCGGTGAAGTGCGCGAGTTTGCTAGAGATTCAGAGCATCCCATGAATACGCTGAGATGGATGTTCAGGTTGCGCTCAGAGACCCTTTATTTGAATGCAAAACCATATCTCGAACCCCATCTACCCTCGGAGAGATGCTCAATGTGCAGTCTGGGAGAGCTGGAAACGACATTCCACTTCATGTGCAGGTGTCTGGTGTTGGCGGAGTTCAGATATCGTGCACTTGGTAAGTCTTGATTGTCTCGCGATGAGGCGATTGAACTCCTCAATGATCCGCAGGCCTGGTGTAAACTGGCGCAATATTGCAATGAGAAATTTCATCGAATTCTGTTTGCATTTTTCCTGAATAGTTAATGGTGTGGGATAGATGAAAATCGGGTTGATTTTGGAAAATAAGTGTCCTGTCATTTTTGGGAGACATTCAAGATTTATGATTTCAAAAAATAACCGGGGAAACGGACCTCTTCAACGTGAAGCGGAAACGCTCGCTGATTGGCTGTTCGGATCGCCGTCCCTCCCCTTGTTGCCCGATGGAATGACGAAAACGTGTTATCTAAGAAGAGAGTTCTTAAACAAAAACAAGGGAAACTTCATTTTATTTTATCCATCTTGTTTTTTAGGACGTCCCACGGTAAGACTTGGGTGTCCTTTATGCGGTCAATATGGGGTAAAGGAGGACAACACTCAACAGAAAAAAAATAACCACTCAGTAATCCATTTTAGACCATTCTGAATCCAAATCCGCGAAAAAACCATAGGTGTATGTGTGTATGTGTGACAAAATCTTGTGTCGTCTGCACAGGCCTTAGTTCTCAACCGATTTTCCTGGTTCTTTTTTTTTGTTCGACGCGGAAAACTATCTAGTTGTGCACTACGTCGCCGGAATTTCAAATTTTGCCTTTTAAAATTGGAAAGGGGGGGGGGGGGTAGAGCTCAAAAACGTGCGTTTTTGAGCATACTCTTGTGTCGTCTGCTCAGGCCTTACTTCTCCACCGATTTCCATGGTTCTTTTTTTGTTCGATGCGGGAAACTATCTAGTTGTGCACTACGTCGCCGGAATTTCGGAATTTGCCTTTTAAGGGGGGAAAGGGGGGTTAAAGCTTTAAAAACGTGCGTTTGCGGGCATAATCTTGTAAACTCTGCCCAGACCTCAATTTCCAACCGATTTGCGTGGTTCTTTTTTTGTTTGACTCAAATAACTTCCGAGTTGTACCTACATGATTTCACCAGAGTATTAAAATGCGCAAGGGGAGAGGTAGAGTGGGGGGATAATTTTCACAAAATATCTGATTTTTCAATATTTTGGTTCCTTTACTGCTTACTAATGGTACCCAAGCTTTGAAATTGAGGAAAAATTCTCATTATACCTCCGGATTTTCATGAATTATTCTCTGTGCCACCATGGAACTTATAGTGGTGCCACCATGGTGCCAGGATATCATAAACCGCATGTTTCGTGGTTTTTTTTTCGTGTTTCACCTTTAATACGGATGTGAACCTTGTTGGACTGCTTACTAAAACTAATAGATGAAAGTTTAATGTCACGACGTATTTCCGCTTTGGTGCCAGACTGGCGCCATTGGTGGTGAGGGGGGGGGGGGGTGAACTCGAATTCGCTTGTTGGGTATCGTAGATCATGGATTTCAAAATGCTCTTCAGATACGAGGCTCCCATGCCGCTTGAAATGTTATGGTGGATAAGAGTGAAGGGGGGGGGGTCACTACTTCTTTCCTAACGTAATAGATAAATTACATCGAGTGAAACAGTTTTATCGCTTACGTACTGGTTAAACTGATCCAATGCTTATCTAATGGGACGTCCCCTTGAATGCATGCATGACTAAACAGTATGTTTCTATTTTGACATGGATATGTCTTAGTTCTGGGGGTCATTCCAAAATTTTTGACACACAAAACAATGCAACGTGTTTTTTCTGATGCTGTTGAACGCAGGAAGCTGAAATTTGAGAGGCTGGGTCAATCGATACATACTTCTATACATCATCAAAGTCGATGATCACTGATCAGCTGAGTGAGCTCCAAGGCCATTTCCTCCCCTGTTGAACGCAGGAACCTAAAATTTGAGAGGGCGGGTCAATGGAGAATGCTGAAGGCGCCTGAGTGGTCATTGATCAGCTGAGTGAGCTCATCATTTAAATTGCCATCATAAGACATATCCATGTACAGATGTATCTGCATGCAGTGTAGATTTTTCTCTTCAGCTCTTCGATTTCGATAGGTATTTACTGGTTTTGTGAAATGTTGCCTCCGAGGACTATACGAAGTGAGATTTCACGATCTCAGCGCTTCAAGCGGCCGTACATGAACTATTGGATGGTTGTAAACTCTAAGAAGAGGGCCCCCAATTTCACCTCAATAGACATTTAGTTTGGTCGAACTGGTCTTTTTGTATAATGGTCAATTTGTATAATTCGTCCATGTACGGTTGTATAGAAACAACCAAGGAATGTTGGTTGCACTATTCTATAATTGATAAAACCATTATTCTTTTCAAATTTACGTTTTGAACTTATTTGTCCGACGGGAACTCAAGGCGAGTGGCAATCTAGTCGAGCACTTGGATAGGCGGAAACTCAGTATCGTCCATCACCTCGGGATATGGAATCCGATCCAGGATTCGACTCGGACGTCGTTGTCATCGTCAGACGAGTCAAAACTGATTCGCAATGCCAAATTCATTTCGAAAAAATCACAAATCAATGCGCGGCCATATTGAATCGATAGTTAAACGAGATAAGCTAGCTTATTCGGCCGTTTAAACTCCACCCCCCCCCCCTCCGAGGTGGATTTTAAACTCGTAAATCGCTCTGGTGTAACACGTTTATTGCTTGCTTGGTTTAAACTCGTTCCGAATGTTTGGTGAAAGTGGGCCTTAGTGATTGATGTCTTGAGATTAACTACTGTGCATCGGATTATCTATACAATCGGGTTAAGGATACGAGGAAGCTATGTGCCACACCCACTTGGCAGACGTTTTTGACTTTTAGAGTTAGTAATGAGCTAACCTAATTATACAAACACGAATTTGTAGCTGGTTTGTTTGGATTTCGATGGTTAACTGGTTGACTCTCTAAGCACAATTTTGTGACAAAGATGGCACGTGAGGCGTTTGACCCATCCGACCTATTCAGCACAATCCGTTCTCATTACCCGTCTTGGAGCGCCTTTGTACCGGAGGTCGTCCCATTTCCTACGTCTCTCACAAGTCTCCGGAACCGTGAAACGCGGGTCCAGGGGAGGAGAGCTCAGGGGAGCAGCGTGATGGACTCGATATAGCGGCTGAGAAGGGAAGTGCTTTGAGTGGGCCGATATTGTTGGAGGGGGCCGTCTCTCTGATAAGCCCCTTCAAGACTGATGGCCAAGTAGGAGGTAGGCTGGAGAGAGTCCTTCGTTCATTGTGACTCGAACTCTCTTTGTCACTGGTAGACCCTGTGCTCTAGTCTTTGTGTTGATCCTGCTGGCTCGAGTACGGACGGAGGAGGGAATATCTGTTTCGCTTCAGCAATCTCAATCAAGCTGTTAAATCCTTTCCTATGATGGATTGCATCACTTGGAAACTGATGTAGTGATTCTTTATAGTACTGATCACGATTTCTAACTCAACAAGGATTGTAAAATAATATTCATTTTCCTATAAGCAGTATGACATGCATTTGTTTTATGTAGATATTTTTCCATTGATCCAACAGCTCCTCGAATGGTCCATAGAACCTCCAGTAGATGGGCAATTTTATCACTCTTTGTCATACGGGATTAGATCTCTCCAACCTGCTTAGCTAACAACTATTTATCTTGTTGGACCTTTGCAGATTTTCTCCCTAGCTTTTTGGTTTATTATTTTCAATAATGAACCTTTGGAATCGACCAAGAAAAAAAAAATTTTAACACCCCCTCAAAATTTGATGGTTTACGTTTCAAGGTACGTAGAATTCAAGAATCGAATAAAAATTTGGCCGTCCGTCCGCCGTACGCGGCACTTTTGCCACTTAGCATTGACCGATTTTGATGAAATTTGGTATGTAGGCTCCATTTGGGGTCTAGTTGTGCCCCGAAGATTTTGGTTGATGTAGGTCACTTCTAAGGGTTCCAAAATCCATTTTGAAATTTTGAAAACGCCCTAACTCAAAAAATTTTGATTTAAAGGTATTGTTTTTCCTTCAATTTAGGATTCTATAGAATTTTTAGAATTTTTTGAGACCACGCGGAGCTCTGTAGCACAAACCGTTCGCTCGCTACGAGAATTTAAGTGTTTTACGCACGATAAATCAGAAACACGAGTGTGAATCGCAATAGAGGCCTAATCTCCGTTCAAATTTTAGCTGACCGAAATACGATCGATGTTTTTCTTCAAGTTGGATGGTTGGTGGCTTTGCAGACGAGTGATCTATAGAAAAATAATAAACCATTGTGTAATAATTTGCAGCGTTTTAAAGTGATTTTTCGTTTCAAAATTTCTTTGAAAACCTGAATTTTGAGAAAACACGGTCACATTAATTTATATTGTAGTTTATTTAGAACCTCGGAAAAAGACGAATATTGACCCTGGAAAACCTGGAAAACTCAGGGAATTTTTTTTCGTAGAATCGCTAAACACCCTATGATGACGTCTGCGACGCTAGGAATGGCAGTCGGACGAAAATTCAACCTGAAATGGTTGTTTACTTTTACTTGTTTAGTTTACGTTCACAGAATACCCTCGGAAAATTGCTTACGTTTTGCTGTTTGCTAAACTGGGGTTTTTCAATCCAATTAATAAACCTGGAAATCATTGCACCTTAAAGATATCCACTTTCTCGTGTTTTATTTCCACGTAAGCATACAAATTATTTGTTGTATTCGTGTTAGCTTGAATTGGCTCAAACCTATAGTTCCCTGAAATTGTGTGTTTCTAATATGAGAACATCCGACAAGTGGGTGTGGCACATAGCCTCCTCGTATCCTTAACCCGATTGTATAGATGATCTGAGGCATAGTTCTTATTCTCAAAACATCAATCTTTAAGTACCTTCCACTACCCTCATAGGTGACCATCTACACGCTAATCTGAACAATCCACAGAAATTTCGTCGAAATCGGATGGCTGTTACAAGTAATTCACGTTTGCGCATGCGCAGCAACTACTTTTATTCTGGGAGAGATGATTTTCATTGGGGAACATTTACTCGCCAGTCTGAACGATCCTAGAAAATTTCATCAAATTCGGATGAAAAATTTAGGTGTTGTGGCTAGTACAAGGATTTCACATTTGCGCATGCGCAGAGGCTACTGTGAATTTAAGGTCCTTGGTATTCATTGGAGACCATGTACAACCTTATCCGCATAATCCCTGAAAACTTCATCGAAACCGGATTGAAAATGTGGAAGTTATGGCTGTTACAAAGAATTCATGACGGACAGACAGACACCAAAATTGTTCAGAAAGGTCTGAAACGTAAAACGCGAGTGGAAATGTAGATTTTGGAGAATTTTTTTTTCAACCTTGAAAAATGAAAACAATGTTTCCGCTTTGGTAGACTCGGAAGCAAAAATCATCATATTAGGTATATTGAAATGTATCTGTTGAATTGTGGTGAATTTTTGTTCCCACATATTTGTACCTACCTACACAAAAAAAGCACCAGTTCAGAAAACTTCAAAAAATATTCTCCAAACAATATTTCATCAAAAACTTTGTTGACATAACATCGACAGACATCAAATTAATAGGATTCAAGTGTTTTTACACGTTTCCCAGCAAACCCACTTCACTCGTCACCCAACATGTCGTAGTATTCAATCCAAGTCTTCAGATGGGCTCAAGTCGAAAAAAAGAAGCAAGGGGAGGGAGAAAATCACGTAAGGAATTTTAGAATAGGTACCCAGTTTTCAATTTCAGGATTGGTTATAATATAAAATCTTTTCTTAGTGTATCTGGGAACATGTTGAATGAACCTCGTTATCTATCCTATTATTGGTACTTGGAATGCTATTGATGCAAGAAACTTCTTCTGCTCTAAGCTAGATAGTTTGTTATGTCTCTAATACTATACCACTTATGTCTATCACTATACCACTATACTTCGTACTCGTATCTTTTATAGATGAATATACTTCGGAAACATTTGACGGAAAAGGACCTTGGGAGGAGTTCATTTTTCAATTTCGATGGAGATCCAGAGTAAATCAATGGACGGATGAGGAAAAAGCTGGACATCTCGTAGATGCATTGAGGGGCCAGGCTCTCTCGTTAATTTGTGTATTGGGTGATTCAGTATCGACTTTCGAGGACATGGTGTCAGCTCTGGAGAGAAGATATGGTTGCAGTGGTCAAGAGCAAAACTTTATGTGCCGTTTTCGTATGCGCCATCAAAAACCTGCGGAAAGTTTGACCAGTTACGCGGTTGACTTGGAAATCCTAGTGAGACGTGCTCTACCCGGGGTTTCTAATGAAGTGATTGAGACTGTGGCTCTCCAGCAGTTCTACGATGGTGTGAGAGATGACCAAATAAGAGAAGGCGTCGTTGCAAGCTCTTCTACGTCGCTGTGCGACGCCCTTCTTGTCGCCTTGCAAGTGGAAGCAAGGGTTAAACGTGCGAACATGTTCCACAACATCATCGATGGAAGAGTCGGTATGTCACACGGAGGAATACCTCGAAGAAATCCATATTGGAAGTGGAAATGTTCCAAATGTGGCAAGAGAGGTCATCTACGTAGTAAGTGTCTGTGGAGAGACGAATTATCCAGATCCAGTAATACCCTGTTCATCAGAGCAAAGAGTGCATTTAGTACATTCAGGAGCAAATCTTTACCAGAGGCTGCAACAGAAGAAATTCAATACGGGATGTTAATTAGAAGTAAAGCACCGTCGGCTCCTGACTCAGTTGGTCTACGCTCAATTAACAACAATGCCTGCAGTAGCGCGAGTGACAATAGCGGTTATGAGTCCGGTAATGACATTTCACCTGATGATAACCTTGGTGTTACTCTCACAAAAGCAGAATCTAAATTTTTGAACTGAATTTTGTGATTGGAATCATGGGATTGACCTGAAGAACAGAACTAGAAAACGCATTTAACTAAGGGTGGCTTACAGAACAATAAAAATGATCTGAAACACATTCATCAAAACAAATCATCTGCCAAGTTCGGTGGTCATTGATTCCTTTCTCAAGTATAATAACATGATTTATTTCCATGCAAACAATTTAATCATGATACATCCAAGTAGGTACTGAAAAGTTCGCAAAAAACGAATTGAAAATGAAACGAGTTTATGGTATTTCATCTCATTGGGGTGTAGTTGAGACATTTGACTGGTTCAATATGATAGGTGTGATAAAGGCATCTCTGATGCGGAGACTTCTCAACACTCGAGGCTGGGGCTAGGGGACTTGCCGACGATGGATGTGCACTCGTGGCTGCCACAAACGGGAGGGAAGTTGAGCTGAGATGAGAATGGAGAGCGAACCTTTCTCTAGACCCGTTTCTTAGTTCATCTCTCTCTGAAAGAGAAGTAATAGAGTGGAAATTATAGGGTGAGAGAAAAAGACAATTTACGGTCGACGTAACAGTGATGGTAACGTAAGATGTACTCACGTGTGTTACGTAGAACATCTAAGAACTGGTGTTATATGTATATAACGTATACAGCGTGTAAGCCTAACTGGTCTGCCATACTGCAGGGGTCGATTCTACAACTAATTTGCAACAAAAAATGTCTCATAGCAATTTTCTTTTAAATGCTTCGTTTCCGAGTAATTTTAATTTTGAAGTTGTCATTAAATTGGTCTCAACTCCTTTAATTTGCCGTGACAATTACAATTTGATCATACCGTTGGAAAGAGCATTAAATTTTCTATGGGATAGATCCCTTGCTCTTTTTTTTAGTCAAGGTTTAAGACATGAAAAGCCATCTAAAAAGAGAATAGTACGTACATTGGGAAACCTTGAATCTTATCAATCGCAAATTGAACTATGGGAATCAATATTTTTTCAAGATGCAAAAACGGTGAAAACTGAGTATAATCAAAATTTTTACAACAAAATTCAGGGGAGAAATTTGTGTTTGAACGCTGAAAAACGCGCATTTTTTCAACGAAATCAGTGCACCCGCTAGACGATCTGAGGGGTCGGTCGATGTGAGTGGAGGTGGGTAGGCGCCGCAGTAGACCGTGAAGCCGGAGCGCTGATTTCGTTGAAAAACGCTTCAATTTATTACACAATGGTTTATTATTTTTTATTTTTCTATATAGATCACTCGTCTGCAAAGCCACCAACAATCCAACATGAAGAAAAACATCGATCGCATTTCGGTCAGCTTTAATTTGAACGTAGATTAGGCCTCTTTTGCGATTCACACTCGTGTTTCTGATTTATCGTACGTCCAAACTTTAAATTCTCGTAGTGAGCGAACGGTTTGTCCTACAGAGCTCCGGGTGTTCTCAAAAAATTTTAAAAATTCTATAGAATCTTAAATTGAAGGAAAAACAATACCTTTAGACCAACATTTTTTGAGTTAGGGCGTTTTCAAAATTTCAAAATTGATTTTGGAACCACACATCAACCAAAACAACCAAAATCTTTGGGGCACAACTAGACCCCAAATGGAGCCCACATACCAAATTTCATCAAAATCGGTCAGTGCTAAGTGGCAAAAGTGCCACGGACGGCGGACGGACGGCCAAATTTTTATTCGATTTTTGGTTCTACGTACCTTGAAACGTAAACCATCAAATTTCGAGGTGTTAAAATTTTTTTGACATTTTATGTCTTTACTATGGCACATAAATGAAAAATCGTCACGCGGGGAGCGTTATGAGGGGAGCGTTACGAGGGGAGCGTTACGCGGAAATTTCTGATGATTTTCACGTACAACCAATCGTTCCTAGGGAAAACTAACTTCCTCATTTTCCACCCCACAAAAATCGTTCACCACTTATTGGAAAGCTCTCAATTTATTAAACATAAGACATAAAATGTCTCTCGTGGTTGCGTACTTGTACGAAAGCTGTATCCACCGTTTGTGTTTGTTAGGTATTGTTTTCCTTTTGCCTTCAGAAGTCTAGGATTCAACCAACGAAAAATTGGTACGTCGTTGGAAAGGGCGTCGAATTTACCATGTTTCTAGTGCCAAAAAAAAACTATTTTTCTTGGTCGATTCCAAAGGTTCATTATTGAAAATAATAAACCAAAATGCACGTTTTTCCTCGTTCAAACATAAATTTCTCCCCTAAATTTGTTTGCAAAATATTTCCTGATTATACCATTGGAAAGCTGAGATTTTGGTGCAAGTTTCAAGGTACGTAGAATCCAAAAAAGGAATAACAATTCTATTCTAAGCACCTTCCTTAGTTACCATGGACGATTTTGATGAAATTTGGTATATGGTCTCAATTTGGGGTCTATTTGGGCCCCTAAGCTGACCAAAATATGATCATTGTTCGTTTCTTTGAGTTGTACTCAGTTTGGGTCTTAAGCAACAAGTATTCAAATTTCCTAATGAAGGCACCCGGAACTCACTATTTCATTGCATTAAGTGTGAACCGTTTATTTCTTCAAAATAATCTTGATTGTGAAGGTAAAATATGGTTGGTAGGTAGTGGCAATGTCAAAGTTGTGTGCTTCGCGGGCGAGTGATCTATACAGAAAAATAATTAACCTCTGTGTAATAATTTGCAGCGTTTTTTTTTCCCCGATAAGGTGAAGAGGGAGATCTGTAGGTATAAGAGGCTACACATGAAGCTGCATTGTAGATGAATTACAGCGGTGTACATGTTTAGTTAAATCGAGTTAGAGTGCTCATCATCCGGAAACCAAAAAGACAATAATTATACAGCCAGATATCAGTTTTGGTGAAAAACCGTTCAGAGCTAGGGGGGAAATCGTATTCCGGGAGAGGACGTGATAACGCTTGGAGAATTATTCATACAACTGGGGGGTGTCAGATGGCAGTGGTGTGGACACAGATGTAGGAGACCCCCAACTCATCCTACTCACCTCGGCGTCTGAATTGCTAAATACCTTTCCTAACCCCCCTTTCCGCTTCCATGTCCACCAGTACGTCAAATTGTAAATGACCCACACCCCCAGAAGAGGTTAGCTGTGTGTGATAACGGCCAGGGTTTTGTTTGTTCGTCGACACTCCATCCTCTCGTCTCTCTCGCACTCAGCGCGTGTTTCTCTCACAAACCGCACCTCTCACTGAGTGGTAGGCAACACCCGTACACTTGGGGGACTCCTACACGACCCACTCCCATCCTGGGCTCTTCACCGCATTTTCGAGCAGCTGCTAGATTCCACATACCGCAAAACAGATTCCTGTCCTTACTCTCCCTCCCCATTTACATGGGATGTCCTCTTTCCTTGAAAATTGGTGAACCGCTTTTGACCCGGAAAGTTACGTTTTAGAGTTCTTTCTCATAAAATCAGTCTAGACGTTTCAGAGAAGGATTCAAATTATTTTTAGTTTATACCAATGGTTTTTATTTTTATTTATTTATTAATTATTTTTATTATTATTTTTTTTTTTGTGAATGGGAAGGAGGGGGTGGGGAGGAGTGGCGTGCATGCGTGTTTGTGGAGTCAATCTTCTGGGAGCCAAATGTCTTCCTCCAGTCTGGACATGTTTCCTTTCTGGCTTATTATTTTCAATAACGAACATTTGGAATCGACCAAGAAAAAAATTGTACCCCCCCCCCCCCCCTCAAAATTTGTTCGTTTACTTTTCAAGGTATATAGGTTCGTAGAATCCAAAAATCGAATAAAAATCTGGCCGTACGCCGGACTTTCCTCAGTTAGCATTGACTGATTTTGATGAAATTTGGTTTATGGGTTCCCATTAGGGTCTAGATGTGAAACTTCTGGTTAATGTCGGTCACTTCTAAGGGTTGGAATTTTAAAACACCCCAGCTCTTCAAATTTTGATGTAAAGGTATTGTTTTTCCATCAATTAAAGATAGTATTAAATGTTTAGAGACCACGCGGAGCTCTGTAGGACCAACCGTTCGCTCCTTACGAATACTTAAGGGTTGGACTTACGATAAATCAGAAACACGAGTGTGACACGCAAAAGAGGCCTAATCTCCGTTCAAGTTCTAGCTAACCAAAATGCGATCGCTGTAGGTACGTGGTAGGTAGGTAGTATCTATGGTTAGTTGGTGGTGACAATGGAAAAGCCGAGTGACTTGCAGACGAGTGATCTATATAGAAAAATAATAATCCTTTATGTAATATTTTGCAGCGTTTGTTTATCATTTTCAATCATGAACCTTCGGAATCGAGCGAGTATTATATTGAGAAAACTCGGGCAGGGGCATCACTGAACATGTTTTTGTCAAATATTTTATTAATTCCTAGAAAAAAAACGAAAAATTAATCAATTAATTCTTTTCGCAAAATCGGCAATTACTTACAGCTACCCCTGTTTGGTTAAAATGAACTCAGATCACTTTGAAATAATAAAATCGGTCAACCGACAGCTGAGATGAATGTAAAAACGCTGCAAATTATTACACAATGGTTTATTATTTTTCATTTTTCTATATAGATCACTTCTTCTGCAAAGCCACCAACCATCCAACATGAAGAAAAACATCAATCGCATTTCGGTCAGCTTTAATTTGAACGGAGATTAGGCCTCTTTTGCGATTCACACTCGTGTTTCTGAATTATCGCAAGTCCAAACTTTAAATTCTCGTAGTGAGCGTACGGTTTGTCCTACAAAGCTCCGGGTGGTCTCAAAAAATCCTAAAAATTCTATAGAATCTTAAATTGAAGGAAAAACAATACCTTTATATCAAAATTTTTTAAGTTAGTGCGTTTTCAAAATTTCAAAATTGATTTTGGAACCCTCAGAAGTGACCTACCTCAACCAAAATCTTCGGGGCACAACTAGACCCCAGATGGAGCCTACATACCAAATTTCATCAAAATCGATCTATGCTAAGTGGCAAAAGTGCCGCGTACGGCGGACGGACGGCCAAATTTTTATTCGATTTTTGGATTCTACGCACCTTGAAACGTAAACCATCAAATTTTGAGGGGGTGTTAAATTTTTTTTTTCTTGGTCGATTCCAAAGGTTCATTATTGAAAATAATAAACCAAAACAACTATTGCTCTCTTCCCTCTATCTTGCACACTTGTTGTCCCCCTAACTAGAAAACATGGAACATGATTTAGCCACCGATCCATTCTAAACTGAATTGGGCCTCCCAGCTGATCAGGGAGGAGCATGTTTTTCCATTTGAACATTGCAATCACAGAGAGTATCCTTGTGAAATTTCAGCTTCGTGGGGCCACTTGGGGTGAATTTAGCTTTTAACGGTTATCCTAATCGTTAGCTAATGAGGATAATTATTTACTTAATTTATTAATGACCCATGAATGTCTTTCAACAATTTTAGATAAGTAGGTAGTGTTTAATTTTCAGAAACGAATAAAACCACC
Source organism: Apolygus lucorum (assembly GCA_009739505.2). NCBI lineage: Eukaryota > Metazoa > Arthropoda > Insecta > Hemiptera > Miridae > Apolygus > Apolygus lucorum. Next base: position 38,904,425 of record CM019177.2, on the reverse strand, counting down.
CATATGATTAACTAACGTTAAGTGAGTAATTATTGTGGAATTTATCTGAATACTGACACCAACGTGTTATCCCTTTGGGATAACCTGAGCCCACGAGAATCGAGCGCCCCCCCCCCCCACCTACTTCAGGCCCTTAGAGGGGTCGGAAAAAGCCGTTTTCTACGCAGAACTGTGATCTTCAAAGGAAAATAATAAACCGCTGTGTAGTCATCTGCAGCGTTTATCCGTGGTGGTTCCATCTAGAAAAGACTCTGAAAATCGGATACATTCCGATGAGCGCCTACCAGTAAGCCTATAGTTAAGTAAGATATAAAATATGGATCCGACCGCATCATCCAACCGACATGGAAGTAGATGGAAGTGTATAGATTTTATATACTCTAGAGAGTGAAAAAGAAGATTTTCTCCGTTGAAGGAAACCTTCCAAGAAAACCGATTAGTATGTCTATAGAAGCGGTAAGCTCATTTATAACGAGGAAGAAAACCTGCCTGAAAAGGATAAAGGGGGGGGGGGTTACCGGTGGGGAAACGGGGAAAGTTGAAACGCGCTAGCAATGTTGAGTTCAGCCCGCGAAGTGGCGCTGAATAGAAAGTTTCGTATTAAACCCACACCGACCTCACGCGCCGCAAACGCACGCACACTGGAAAACGCGCGCATTGGCGTTTCCACCGACTACCCAATCCGGTTAACCAACCTTACAAAACCCCGCTTGATGGACAGGTAAAGAACCGTCTCGTCAAGAGGAGAATTCTCCCGTTTTTGTAAACAGTTTTTCGCCCCTGCTCATACACTTCTTTTCGCTATGCACCCCTTCACTCTTTTATTTATTAATGAAAAACAAACCAGAGAGGCTAATTTGTCTTGCCAAAAAGATAAGCAAATCGTATGTACAAGAGGCGAAAGGACAGGTCGAGCTTACAACGTAAAAGCTTTTCCATTATCTACTATTATATTCTGATGTTTTCCACCAACACAAACGGCAGGATTCACGAGTGTCGACAAGAGGTTTTTACGACGAGCAGTCGCAATGGGGATTTACTTCTCATTAAAAACTCAGTCTTCAGAGGTCATTCGAGGCGAATTCAACGAACGAGATGCAAGAACAGACTTTTGCTTTCTGAATTAGCTCGAAATCTCATCGTACTGTTGTAATCTTTTAACATAATCTCTTGAATGAAGAAACGCTTGCATACGAGTGTGGGCTCCCGCCCACAGGAACGCTTCTCCAGTAGGGTGGGGCCGGGTCAACGCCACCGACCCCCTTCGGCCTGACTCGTAGGTGACGTCAACGTGGCCCAATCAGGAGGCGCCAAACAACACCTCGCGCGCCCTCCCCCCTCCGGCCGGAGAAGCGGCAAGAGCTTCTCCCCCACCATCACCGCCGCCCCCGCCAACACCACCTCGCGGGAGGAGGGGGGAGAGAAGACGGAACCTCGGGTCAGGCCTGGACGACACTACTCCCCTCCCGACCTCTGCGCAGTTAACTAGCCATTGAGAGCTCCGTGCCCGTGAGTTAGTCTAACCCCAGCTATCCCCCCAAGCCGCCACGCTGTACTACCCTGCTTTGGACATCAGCCGCCACGGATACCACTTCGCCACACAATATCGGAAGGATACCTACGGGCCCCAACGTGAGTGCACAAACTAATATTACATTTCATTCCATTGGCCAATGAATTAGGAGTGACGTGTAGTCATAAGAGTAAAAACTTAACAACATTAACAATATTCGCCACGAAACTTAGTTGAAATTGAACTTTAGTAGACTTTCTGATTGAACCTCTGATTTTCTGACCATGCAATGAACTTGAACACCAAATGATTAATGGATTGTAACGATATATTAGGAAACCATACTGAGTAAAATTCTGTTCATACTTACCACAAAACTTGCCTTCAGCAAATCGCCACGAACTTTGAAGTTGTCTTTTCATTTAATAAAAGTGCCATATATTTGTATTTCCGTTTACCTTTCTGTCCGAGTATACCTGGTTACCAATTTGATAGTTGAGGCTAGTGCATCGCCACACCTCGAGGTTTGACAAGTCCCTTCAGGACCGCCACGTAAGCCCATAAGGCAGGAACACATTTGTGTATCCCAATTTGCATTTGGCCCTTCAGGCTTTTAACTTTCAGCATAAATCGCCACGAGACGCTTCAGGTCGCCACGCTTTTTTCACCACGCTTTTCGCCACGCATCTTTAATTCTAAATTCTTCACAGGTAAATACCTTTCTCTATAATTTATCTGTGTTTCGACTTTTGTCTTGTTTTCTTTTCAGCCAATATTCATTTTCAAATCAACCCCCCCAACAACTCGTGCGATAGCTTGGGCTGTCGAGTTCATTAACCTAGTTGGTGAGCCCGACCACCCAAGCGCCTAGATCCTCTAGGACAAAACACTAAAGATATACCTGCGAGTTGATAGCAGAGGTGAACCTTTCCCTTCGCCACTGGTACCCAAGTTGCCAGGTATATCCGAAGTTACAAACTTACAAACTGGTGGCAGCTAGCGGGATCTTTGTGTGAGTTAGCCTCACACGAGCCCACAAATTAAATAGTAAGGTTTTGTATCGCCACGAGTTGTTTTCAAAATTTAGAGTCAAAAATTCAAAATTTAAATAAAGCGAAACACACAGTCTAACCAGGTATACTGCTAGGTAGGATGTGCATCCGTTTATTGTAATTATAGGAAAAGTGACGTAAACGCAGCCTCCTATCTCGATCGCCACGATTGCCACGATCGCCACGAAAATTCTTCAAAATTCCAGTAGTAACCTGTTTTCTTCAATAAGACCGACAACAGACGCAGACAGATTTTTCACCCTAGTGGTAGTAGTTAAACTCCGACACATTCACCTACACTTCTTTCTAACAAACCGACAAAATGTCTTTAAATTTGTCGGGAGCAAGCGACCGAGGAGAAGGTACACACTCCTCCGTCGGTCCCGAAGCAGTAGAAGCCATGACACAAACGATGAGGGAGATGAATATACTCCTTCAGCGTTATAACACAGCCACACACGAGGGTGAACGCGGGGACTTACCGCGCTCAGTATTTTTAGAACTTGAACCATGGGACCCAGACGCTTCAGGCGCACTCAGTGTAGTTTCGTTCTTTGCACATTTTGACCTAGTGACCGCGGGCTTAACCTCTCAACAACGTTATCGAATACTGCGCACAAAAACACGCGGGATCGCGAAGCAGTTTTTGATTGACCGTGATGACGCCATGGACGTTGACAACGTCTACGAAATCGTCAGGGAGGACATGTTGCGGTGGTTCCAAAAAGAAAACCCCCAACATGCGGCCGCTTCATTATGGACAGTAAAACGCAACGCGACGGAGACGCTTCGGCAGTTTGCTGACCGCGTGAGAGGCTTGGCGCGCTGCGCTGTGATGGAAGAAGGAGCGCGTCTGCGACGCCACGAACGAAACGATTGGGTGGAGAAGAAGACGATGGACGCTTTCATCCGAGGCGTCGGGAAGAACATGAGTGCCCTCCTAATCACAAACCGACCGAGATGCATCCAAGACGCTCTAAGCAAAGCCGAAGAACTCGAGGAAACCCTCGATGACACGACCGACTTAGAAGAAAGATGGGATCTAGCGGCCGTCACGAATGATCGTCGGTGCTACAACTGCGGTAGCCACGATCACTTCGCCGCCCGATGCCCACGCAAAGATGACAACACGCAGAAATATAACCGCCACAAAGAAGAAGATCACCGCCGGGACAAACAAAATGAACCACGAAACGAGGAAAAGCCGACTCCGCGTTATCCCTGCATGTTTTGCGCCGATCAAACACACTTTCCCGTGAACTGTCCCTTTAGTCCGCATAAAACAATTTTTTGCGATTTTTGTGGAATGAGAGAGCACTTGGAACAAGATTGCTACAAGAAGAAACGCCTACTCCCCGTATCGCAACCCGTGATGGCACCAGCACACACAATGGAAGTTGTACGCTACAAGAAACCCGCAGAAGAGGACCACATCCCCGCCGTAGAAGCCCCCATGTCACGCACAATGAAGATAACTGTTGGACTAGGCCCCGAAGATCGCGACATGATCGTTGATACCGGCGCCACGCTTTCGGTATTGTCTTCTCCCGTAAAAGGGATCAAACTGCTTCCGACGCGCACTGTCGCGTGGGGCGCGGACGGGATGCCGCTACACTTCGCGGGGGAACAACGCCTCGTCACGCGACTCGGTGGTTGCACTTTCGAACACACCTTCCTCGTGTTCGCGAGAAAAAGCGCCACACTCGATTTGCTAGGACTTGACGTATTGAGACGCGTACCAATTACCTTTACCACGGGTCCAACCATGAAATTTCACGCACTGGAGGAGAAAGCACGACCATATACTCCTGTCGACCTACTCGACGAGCCGTATAGCGTGGGGGTGGTGTTGCGACCGGATTGGCGGGAAAACGGGACGCTTGGTAGTCAACAACCACATTTTGACACAAGCGCACCCATCCCTAGTACCTTTTCGGGAGCAACAGCCACTCCCCAAGTTGACGAACAAGCGACGCCTGTTCGCCACGCGCATACTGACGCTTCGAGTACGCCGACCACACCCGCCACGAACATCAGCGGAACCGGAAGCATGAAGTTTTGGAGTAGGAATTATGGTGGCGTCACCACGCCAATAGACGCGCCTGTCAATCTGTACGACCACGCATCTCGCCACGAAACCCCTAATGAACAACAGACGCCTAGAAACCCCGAAAGAGTCCCCGAAGAACCAAGAAGAGTACGTTTTGAGGACATGGTGACCGTTTATGGTGATGAAGAACCAGCCACGCAAGAACAAGCGACGCCCATTCGGTTCGACACAAGCTTCGAACAACCAGAAAAATTGTCGCTTGACCAATACATTGATGCAGCTGTCGAAAGGGCAATCCGGAAACTCGACGCGCCCGTCGCCACGATGATACGGAGCTTCAACGCCACGCCCGATCGACACGAAAACATGATCATCGCCACGCCGCAGCGACTCAACGATACCGTGATGGTTACACCACACCAACATGACAACACGGTGGTCGCCACGCCAAATCACCACGTCGCCACGGTGGTCGCCACGCCCGAAAAAACAAATACAGATCTTGACATCCTAACAATGTTGAACGAGGAAAAGACCATTGAAAATACACCCGACATGCAGATTGAGAAAATCGTCACGCAGCACCTCAAATCCCTGATGCAAATTGAGGGAGCACACGCTGACCGAAGCCCGAAAAACGACGAAAATGTTCAAAACGATGAAAAAATGGGGTTAATTAACACCCTGCAAGATGACAAAGAAAATGAGGAATGGGAAGAGGTCCCCACTGACCAATGGGGTCCGCCATTACCCGAATTTGACACCGTTCTCAATGACAAATTGAAACATCTGAACGAAACGGACGCAGGACCGACGAGGAATTTGTTGAATACATTCCGGGACTTATTCAAGCCACCTACGGGGGAGGGGTGCAATTTAAATGTATCCCATGAGATAATCCTTACTCAACCCACCGTCACTCAACAAAAACCCTATCCGGTTCCTCACGCCCTTAGAGAAGTTGTCGAGACACAGCTTAAAGACATGCTCGAGTCCGGAGTAATTAGCCCGTCCACTAGTCCGTGGAGCGCGCCCGTCTTATTAGTCAAGAAAAAGACGCCGCCGGGGGAAAAGCAGCTTTGGCGTTTTTGTACCGACTTCCGTCAACTTAACAAAATTACCAAAGGAGACGCATACCCCCTTCCACGACTACAAGAAACACTCGCCATGCTCGGACAGTGCAAATGGTTCTCCACGATCGATCTTATAGCTGGGTATCATCAAATTCCGGTACATGCCGACTCAAAGGAAAGAACTGCCTTCTCTGTCCTTGGACGCCATTTCCAGTATGAAAAAATGCCCTTCGGGTTGAAGAACGCACCCGCCACGTTTCAACGCGCGATGAATGACGCGCTCGATGGTATCCTCGGAGCCAATTGTCTCGTCTATCTCGACGATATAATTGTGTTTTCCGCCACGCGGGAAGAACATCTCGAGAAGCTCGACCAGGTTTTCACACGTCTATCAGAAGCTCGATTACAAGTAAATATCGCTAAATGCGACTTTCTCAAGAACCAAGTGCGATTCTTAGGACACCGCATCACCACGGACGGAATTCTCACGGAACCGGAGAAAACAAGGGCCATTAAGGAGTTTCCGATACCTACCTCAATGGTGAAATTGCAATCCTTTTTGGGCCTCGCCAGTTTTTACCGGAGGTTTATCCCTAAATTTTCCGAGATCGTTGTTCCGTTGACCGAGCTGTTGAAGAAGACTAATCCCTTCGAGTGGACCGAGAGACAACAAAGGGCGTTCGACGAACTCAAGGACAAACTGACCAGCGAACCCATCCTCGCTTACCCCGATCTGACGAAATCTTTTATCCTCGCAACCGATGCATCCGGCTTCGCCTTGGGAGCCGTCCTCTCACAAAATTTTGATGGGGAAGAGAGGCCCGTAGCTTATGCGAGTCGCAAGTTGAACCCGGCCGAAACCAGGTACTCGGTCACCGAACGAGAGCTTTTAGCGGTTGTGTGGGCGGTCCGACATTTCCAAGAATACCTGCTCGGACAAACGTTCGAACTTCAGACCGACCACATGGCTCTTACCGCCGCCATGCATCTTCGTGACCCGACTTCGCGCATCGGACGCTGGATATTACGCCTAGCAGAATACGACTTCATACCCCGATATAGACCAGGCACACAAATGGGACACGCCGACGGTTTAAGTAGAGGCGACGTTGCGATTGTAACCCTCGAATTTCCGCGAGAACTCATGATTGCTGCTCAAGATTTGGACAACTGGATTCAAGCCCTCGTTCTCGATAGAAAACACGAGAATTTACGCAACACAAACGGCGTATGGGAGACACGCGTCCGTCAAGACGGAAAACACGAATGGGTACCACTAATTCCAACTTCGCTACGAGAATGGTTGATTGATCGCTGTCATAAGAACGAATGGGCAGGACACCCAGGAGCTGAAGTCACAGAAAAACTCGTCCGGAGACTTGGAACGTGGCCCGGACTTGCGAAAGATGTTCGAGAAAATCTTCAACGTTGCGAAACCTGTGCGCGACGAAATACACCATCCGGACTTCGGAATCCTATCCAAAGGCCGTTGCTTCCCGAACGTCCCGGACAGATCGTCGGCATAGATTTCGTCGGCCCCATCTCAAACGGAAACACGACCAAGTATATACTCACCGCCGTGGATCATTTCACGAAATACGCGGAGGCGTATATTACTTCAGATGGCACGGCTGGAACCGTCGCCCGAAATCTTGCGAACAAATACATTCCGACACATGGTGTTCCCGAAAGGTTGGTCTCGGACCGTGGTACCGCTTTTACGGCCGGATCAACACGAGAACTATGCAAAAATTGGGGCATAAGACAAATCTTTACCACAGCTTATCACCCAGAAAGTAACGGAGTCTGTGAAAGATTCCACCGGACGCTAGCCAACATCTTAGCGAAAATATCCAAAAAGACGAAAGAATGGGAAAGTATGCTCCCCATTGCGCTTGCAGCATATCGCTCGACCCCGCACAAAAGCACGGGATTCAGTCCGAATTTCCTTACCTTCGGTCGTGAATTGCGAATGCCCAACGAAACACTGCAGAGCTTGAAACCCCGTGCCGATGAGACCACCACGATGAGAAATCTGAGGATCGCACGCGACGCCACCCACCAAAGCCTTCAAGAGGCGTGGCGGCGGCGTAGCGAAGCCATCAACTCACGACGAACTCTGAGGTCCTTCGAGGGAGGCGACGCCGTATATCTAAAGGACATGCAACCGCCACCCGGAGTTGTGAAGAAATTTTGGAGTCCATGGAGTGGTCCATGGATAGTACTGAAGAAACATTCCGATGTTACTTATGAAATTAGAGACTTACCGGATATTCGAAGACAAACTGTGTACATCAATCGCCTGAAACCAGCTTTCGTGTTGGGAGTACCAGACGAAACGTTCATTGATCCCAACGATTCCCCGTCGAATCCACGAGACGTTGCGACACCAGAACCCCTCGATACGACGATGACACCTGAAACAAACAAAGAAGATTGGTATGAAAGTTACGGTTGGTCGACACCGGCAGCCGTGGCGCCAGCACCTGTACCCACCACCAGCTCGAAAGAACACACGCCGAGGACACCTCGAGGAGAGGCGTCAACCCAACATAGTAGCCCTTCGGAACTGGATCGTGACATGGACGCGGATCACAATTTCGATCGCTCCACCGAACGTGAAACGGAAAGAAGTGAAATACCTCACGGGACTGACGACCCCCAAACGAGCCGTGCTGATCGCCACGAGACTCCACTCCGCCACACCAAACACCATGACGAGTCCGCCGATCGCAACGCCGATCGCAACGCCACTCGCCACGCCGATCGCAACGCCGATCGCAACGCCACTCGCAACGTCGATCGCAACGCAGACTGCCACAAGGTGCGATGTACCGAAGAAGTCAACGAGGACGGAGAGCCAATTGAATCTTCCGATGAAGAGTTCGAAGAAGCGAAGGAAGATCCACCGGCTAAGAGACTTTGTGAAGAAACTGAGGAGATACCTAGTCGTTATCCATTAAGAACAAGGCACAAAACTGTCGACTATAGGCTACTCCACTTAGGGAAAAAGACACACTGACAAACTACTAGGGCACATACACATCACACTGACCGACCCTTCAGGTCCCATTACACTTGGACCCTTCAGGTCACCCCATTTCACTTGGACCCTTCAGGTCACCAAATTTAACTTGGACCCTTCAGGTCGCTACACTTCGCTTTGATCCTTCTGATCGCCTAACTCTTATGGCTGCACTGTCCTACTACGGCCGTGCCTGAAAAGTTGAAGTACCAAAGTAGAAATTCCTATTGAAGCAAGTCACTTTTCCTAGGCCAGGATGTCACATAGGGTATTGTTTTGTTTGTTGTAGGATATGGCACATGAGAATGATATTGAGTCAGAGTTGGACGGAGGTCCCATCACGCCCGACCCCGTTGTGGTTCTCATGCGGAAACGCTGCGAGGAAGCAAGAGAGCAGTTGGCCGATCGACCGGAAGGCTTCGTCGAGACCGCGGCACCTATCGGCGACCCATTCCCCACCTTGGAAACCCTGGCCAATTACGTGAGATTCACGATGTGCGGCGATACTCCCGCCGCCCGCCAGACAACCGGGCGTGCGGCGCTTCAAACGGCCCTCGATGTCGCCATGTGGCTCCCGGCCTATCAACGAGTCACCCAGGAACGGAATGCCTTGCTCCGTCGGCACAGAGAGTATCCTTGTGAAATTTCAGCTTCGTGGGGCCACTTGGGGTGAATTTAGCTTTTAACGGTTATCCTAATCGTTAGCTAATGAGGATAATTATTTACTTAATTTATTAATGACCCATGAATGTCTTTCAACAATTTTAGATAAGTAGGTAGTGTTTAATTTTCAGAAACGAATAAAACCACCCATATGATTAACTAACGTTAAGTGAGTAATTATTGTGGAATTTATCTGAATACTGACACCAACGTGTTATCCCTTTGGGATAACCTGAGCCCACGAGAATCGAGCGCCCCCCCCCCCCCACCTACTTCAGGCCCTTAGAGGGGTCGGAAAAAGCCGTTTTCTACGCAGAACTGTGATCTTCAAAGGAAAATAATAAACCGCTGTGTAGTCATCTGCAGCGTTTATCCGTGGTGGTTCCATCTAGAAAAGACTCTGAAAATCGGATACATTCCGATGAGCGCCTACCAGTAAGCCTATAGTTAAGTAAGATATAAAATATGGATCCGACCGCATCATCCAACCGACATGGAAGTAGATGGAAGTGTATAGATTTTATATACTCTAGAGAGTGAAAAAGAAGATTTTCTCCGTTGAAGGAAACCTTCCAAGAAAACCGATTAGTATGTCTATAGAAGCGGTAAGCTCATTTATAACGAGGAAGAAAACCTGCCTGAAAAGGATAAAGGGGGGGGGGTTACCGGTGGGGAAACGGGGAAAGTTGAAACGCGCTAGCAATGTTGAGTTCAGCCCGCGAAGTGGCGCTGAATAGAAAGTTTCGTATTAAACCCACACCGACCTCACGCGCCGCAAACGCACGCACACTGGAAAACGCGCGCATTGGCGTTTCCACCGACTACCCAATCCGGTTAACCAACCTTACAAAACCCCGCTTGATGGACAGGTAAAGAACCGTCTCGTCAAGAGGAGAATTCTCCCGTTTTTGTAAACAGTTTTTCGCCCCTGCTCATACACTTCTTTTCGCTATGCACCCCTTCACTCTTTTATTTATTAATGAAAAACAAACCAGAGAGGCTAATTTGTCTTGCCAAAAAGATAAGCAAATCGTATGTACAAGAGGCGAAAGGACAGGTCGAGCTTACAACGTAAAAGCTTTTCCATTATCTACTATTATATTCTGATGTTTTCCACCAACACAAACGGCAGGATTCACGAGTGTCGACAAGAGGTTTTTACGACGAGCAGTCGCAATGGGGATTTACTTCTCATTAAAAACTCAGTCTTCAGAGGTCATTCGAGGCGAATTCAACGAACGAGATGCAAGAACAGACTTTTGCTTTCTGAATTAGCTCGAAATCTCATCGTACTGTTGTAATCTTTTAACATAATCTCTTGAATGAAGAAACGCTTGCATACGAGTGTGGGCTCCCGCCCACAGGAACGCTTCTCCAGTAGGGTGGGGCCGGGTCAACGCCACCGACCCCCTTCGGCCTGACTCGTAGGTGACGTCAACGTGGCCCAATCAGGAGGCGCCAAACAACACCTCGCGCGCCCTCCCCCCTCCGGCCGGAGAAGCGGCAAGAGCTTCTCCCCCACCATCACCGCCGCCCCCGCCAACACCACCTCGCGGGAGGAGGGGGGAGAGAAGACGGAACCTCGGGTCAGGCCTGGACGACACTACTCCCCTCCCGACCTCTGCGCAGTTAACTAGCCATTGAGAGCTCCGTGCCCGTGAGTTAGTCTAACCCCAGCTATCCCCCCAAGCCGCCACGCTGTACTACCCTGCTTTGGACATCAGCCGCCACGGATACCACTTCGCCACACAATATCGGAAGGATACCTACGGGCCCCAACGTGAGTGCACAAACTAATATTACATTTCATTCCATTGGCCAATGAATTAGGAGTGACGTGTAGTCATAAGAGTAAAAACTTAACAACATTAACAATATTCGCCACGAAACTTAGTTGAAATTGAACTTTAGTAGACTTTCTGATTGAACCTCTGATTTTCTGACCATGCAATGAACTTGAACACCAAATGATTAATGGATTGTAACGATATATTAGGAAACCATACTGAGTAAAATTCTGTTCATACTTACCACAAAACTTGCCTTCAGCAAATCGCCACGAACTTTGAAGTTGTCTTTTCATTTAATAAAAGTGCCATATATTTGTATTTCCGTTTACCTTTCTGTCCGAGTATACCTGGTTACCAATTTGATAGTTGAGGCTAGTGCATCGCCACACCTCGAGGTTTGACAAGTCCCTTCAGGACCGCCACGTAAGCCCATAAGGCAGGAACACATTTGTGTATCCCAATTTGCATTTGGCCCTTCAGGCTTTTAACTTTCAGCATAAATCGCCACGAGACGCTTCAGGTCGCCACGCTTTTTTCACCACGCTTTTCGCCACGCATCTTTAATTCTAAATTCTTCACAGGTAAATACCTTTCTCTATAATTTATCTGTGTTTCGACTTTTGTCTTGTTTTCTTTTCAGCCAATATTCATTTTCAAATCAACCCCCCCAACAACTCGTGCGATAGCTTGGGCTGTCGAGTTCATTAACCTAGTTGGTGAGCCCGACCACCCAAGCGCCTAGATCCTCTAGGACAAAACACTAAAGATATACCTGCGAGTTGATAGCAGAGGTGAACCTTTCCCTTCGCCACTGGTACCCAAGTTGCCAGGTATATCCGAAGTTACAAACTTACACGAGTGTGCAACACATTGGGACATTTTATGTCTTTTGTACGGTAGATGGGGTAGTATATATAATTCAATTCATAGCAATATATAATCCATGCATAAACGTAGGGCTTTCCAACGAATGGTGAACGATTTCTCTACGAACTCTCAATTTTGTGACCAATTTTTGACATTTTATGTCTTTACTTTGGCCCGTAACGCTTTTTCGTTTACATGCCACAGTAAAGACATAAAATGTCAAAACGATGTATATCTTCCGAGCGCATGTTACGGTTTGATTTGCATGCTCTTGAAAAAGGTGAAGGAGGATTAAAAAAAAACTCTTATTTCTAGCTGGTTTTTGAGGATTTGAATTTGAAAACAGAAGAAAAACGCTGAAAATCATTGCCCAAAGGTTTATTATTTTCTGTATAGATCACCCTTCTGTATAGATCCCTCCCTACTTACTAGGGTACATTCACCTACTACCTACATTTTTGAAAATTTCAACCCCAACCACCAACCTTTGAACCAACCGTTGAAATTTTCAAAAATGCCCTAGTAGGTAGTAGGTACTTATGGTTGGTAGGGAGGGATCTATGCAGAAGGGTGATCTATACAGAAAATAATAAACCTATAGGCAATGATTTATTTGCAGCGGTTTTTTTTTTTTTTTTTTGTATCTACCAACTTGTTTTCACCTACCAACTATTGGTAGGTTCTACCTAACACACCATACTGCCTTCACACCTTCACAATCATGTTTATTAGAAAGAACTAAATGCTTCACACTCGATTCGAAAAATAGGGAGCTTCATATGGAAATTTGACTACTGGTTGCTCAGAAAGCAAAACTGAATACAAATCGATGAAATGAACAGCGATGGCATTTTACTCAGATAAAATTTGAACGGAGATTAGACCTCTTTTGTGATTCACACTCGTGATTCTGTTTTATCGAAGGAAAACCCTTAAGTACTCGTGGGGAGCAAACGGATTCTTCTGCAGAGCTCCGGGTGGTCTCAAAAATTTTTTAAAATTCAATACTATTTAAAATTGGTAAAAAAGAATACCTTTATTCCCAGAGTTTTCGAGCTAGGGCACTCTTGAAAATGTCAACCCTCAATTTTCACCCCTTAGAAGTGACTGACATCAACCAAAAGCTTCGCGGCTCTACTAGCCCCCAAATGGAGCCCATATACCAAATTTGAACCAAATCGGTCCAGTGTTGCTAAGAAAAGTGCCGAGTACGACGGACAGACGGAAAATTATTCAGTCTATTTTCGGATTCTACGTACCTTGAAACGTAAAACATCAAATTTTGAGTGGGGGGTTAACTTTTTTTTCTTGCTCGATTCCATAGGCTTATTGAAAATAATAAACCAAAATAAAAAAAGGAAAGTATCAACGCTTCACGCTGATTCATTATGATGTGAATGTTACATATTCAGAAAGATAATGACATTGTCTTTTTGTACTGATATTTGCAGCAGATTTGTTATGGATGTAGTGGCATTTGTACTGGATTTTTGCAGCATCTCGACAGTCAATGCAAACCGTCTTGGAAAAACTAGAAATTTCACCTCAAAACCACCCCTGGTTACTACAGTCAATACTATCAAACAAACATTATTAGAAAAATAATAGAGAATATTCGAAGACAAATTCATATCAAAGCCTTGTAGCTAGGGAAATGTTACTCGTTCGGTTTTTCACCTACAAAGCTCTCTATTTATCCCAATATCGTATGCTGACTACTCGGCCATAAAAAAAAAGAAACCGTGTTACAATTTAGCGGGAATGTGGATTAACCCCAGCGAAAATACATAATATTTATGTAAAAAAATAAGTTTCGTACTTCTTTATAGCTTTCTACAGCTCGTAAAACGTCGTAGTGCAACAGAGTGGATTTAGAGTTGACAGTGGATTCAGGAATTTAAAAAAATAGTAAAAATAACCTATATCGTTGCCGATTTTGTGGAGAGTTTTACTGATTTTGGTTTTATCAAAAGTCAAGGTGAAGAAGCGGCCACACTGTACAATCTGTTGTACCACAATGAAAACAACTACCAAATTTGGTAGACATGTACCTTCCTCACACTGAATCACCTAGATAAATTGAAAATCGTGTTTATGTGTTCTAGAATGACTGATTGTAAAAATCGTGAAGATGAAAATTTAATATTGTTAATAATTTTTGAAGTTCATAAACATCTAACATGAACAACTAATGAAGATTGCATAAGTGTATTTTGATCTATTGTATTATTGAAAAGAGCCGTCCTACAAGGAATAATTTTTAGTTGTTCCTTAGTGTGCAGTGCAGATGCCTGATACTTCTAAAAACTCACTCTCAAACCTGAGACAGAAAAAGCTCATGGCCAGTCTTGAGATATGGAGCTGTTTGCAATGGTAACACTAATGCCCTCCTTCTTCGCCGACGCTCTCGCAGCCCCTTTTCAGAACATTTATATAAGATGAGTGTACCCAAGAGAAATTAGGAAACCCGTTCTGGTTGGGCATGCATTTCCAGTAGGGTGAGATTAGGGTGCTCGTGTGGGCCTCTAGACGCCTTGGAATTAGGTATACCTGGAGATAAATAGGTTCTGCTGACTCCTGCACTCGTAGTACCGACTACAATTTTCCTAACAGTAATACCACATTTTTCAAAAGGAACGATCCAAAGGGAATTGATGTAATACAGTAAAACTATACAGATACCGTATAAACCACAAATTACATTAATAATGGAATCATTATTCGTATCATCAAAATATAGATTCTAGATAAGTTAGGGTGATATTCTGTTCAAAATATTTTAATCGAGAACAACGTATTCGTGAAGGGATCGCCACTCAGTGATTACTGTTATCTCAGCAATTGACCTTTGAGGGTCAGTTGAGTAGTAATTATGAATTGAGAAACGTAAAAAGTGATTATGAAACGTGAATACCACAACCTTTTCATTGAGATGAAATGGTATTACCAGATTTCACCATATCACCTCCAGACCGTCCCGTTTACATTATTCTGTAATTCAAGCAACTATTAAAAACTTAATCCGTAGCCACAAGGATTGACAGCAAAACTTTATACATTTCAGGTAACACCCGCTACTCAAATGTCTGGTTTAGATCAAAAAAACGAATCATGTTTCATGTTCCTCATGAAAGTTTGTTATTCATATTAGGCAGCCTTGAACAGTCGCTCTGCGAAATTTCAGCTTCTTAGGACCACCAGTTGCAAATGGGGTATTTCAGTCAATTTTTAATTTTTTTTTTTTTTTTTTTCAAAAGAGCATGGGTCAGGAGTAACGGTAATCAGGTCTGTTCGCCGAGAAAATGTTTAGAAGAAATTAGGGGAGCTGATGAAAGTTGAAGATTTGAATGATGTGACGTATTAAATTGCTGACCTTGGATCGAGACATTCCACTAATCCCGTGCAGTCTCGAACGCCTCGTGGCCATGGATACTACAAAATACTACGCACACAAGCCCGCGGCGTAGCGTGTGTGCGTTCATGGAAGCCCGCCTTTTTTTTCAAATGTGCGATCTCTTTATTTAATTTTTCTACCACATGTTATAATATCGAGGGGCAAAAAGTTGAATTATAGAGTTTTTCAATGGTGCCGAATCCAAATTTTAGGTCAAAAACCTGAATTTCCGGCCCACCGAAATACCCCATTCAGCCCTAACAGCTGATCAAGGAGGCGTTCGGTTTGCGATGTATGAATGTTTGGCACCAGCCCCCCTTTCTCTGCGTACTCCCGTCGTTATCTCTTACCAGTTGGCCATTGTGCTTGTGCACTTTTGTTCTCCCAAGGCTATGCAGTACCCTATTCCTAGAGGCACTCTTGAAGATACCCAAGAGACCCTTATTTTTCACCCCTAAGAAGTGACCTACATCAATCGAAAGCTTCGTGGCACAACTAGACCCCAAAAGAAGCCCATATACCAAATTTCAACCAAATCGGTCCATGGTTGCTAAGAAAAGTGCCGCGTACGGCGGACGGACGGATTTTTTTTTTTTTTTTTAATTCGTTTTTCGGATTTTTTGTACCTTAAAACGTGAAGCATCAAATTTCGAGGGGAGGTTAAATTTTTTTCTTGCTCGATCCCAATGGTTCATTATTGAAAATAATAAATCAAAACGTGCAAAAATGTCGAGGTTTTTCGGTTGCCAAAAGTTGACCTCACGGTTTTAGAGGTGGCAAACTTGGATTCAATATATCTGTTATGATTTTTATTTGACCATCAACACAGATCGACGATATCACAAATTGTAATAAGAATTTTCTCAAAACAACAAAACCTAGTCACTAACAAACCATCACATGATAATCAATATCGTGTCGAGTGTATCAGACTCTGCCTTCTTCTTCTTTCTCTTCTTCTTCTTTGCTTCTCTCTCCCAGTAAGATATTCTTGAAAAGGGCATTCTTCTGGCGTGCTAATGCCTTCGTCAGGAGATCCGCTGCATTGTCCACTGTCGGTACGTATTCTAATTTAAAATTTTGAAATTTAATTAAATCGCGAACAAAATGGAATTTTATATCTATGTGACGAGTTTGGGAGTTTACGCTATTCCCCTTAGCAAAATTAATAGCTGATTGGTTATCGCATTTTATAACCGGATCACCTGCCACAGGGTATTTAAGTTCTTTTAGAATGTGAGATAACCAAATCATTTCAACGCAACAAGAGGATAATGCGACGAACTCTGCCTCCATCGTAGACAGGGCTACTGAATTTTGCTTATTGCATTTCCAAATAATAGGTGTTCCTCCAAGTTGGATGACAAATCCTGTGGTTGACCTTCTGTCATCAACTGAACCAGCCCAATCAGAATCTGATAAACCTAAAATTTCATCTTTCCCTTTATTTATGATCAGTTCTTGGTCTATAGTACCTTTCAAATATCTAAGGACCCTTTTCCCTGCTGCCCAATGAATTTTTCCAGGATTTGCAGCAAACTGTCCTAGTTTAGACACTACAAATGCCAAATCTGGCCTGGTAGCTTGTGCCAAATACATCAATTTTCCGACTAATCTTCTGTAGGGTTGTTCTTTCCTACTTTGGACAGCAATCAAATTCCAGAAGAGATATGGAGTGGGAGGAAGATAAGCGTCAAACACTTGCGACCGTTTGGTTGCAAAGTATTTTTTCATGTACCGAAAGAGAGAAGAAGAAAATTGGATGACAGATCTAGTATGGGAATGCTATTAGGATATTCCAGCGTTACAAAAGGATACCGAATTTGGGATATAAAAAATAAGAAAATAATCATCAGTAGAGATGTGACATTTGAAGAAAAAACATACCCATTTGAAACGATTTTAGATAAAGTTGATTACAAAGAATTTGACGATAATTATGATGATGTTGGATCGAAAAATGACAGAGTGTATATTGAAAGACCAGAAGATGAATTTGCTCCACTGGACTATTTTCAAAATTCTAACAAAACAGAGACGGTTGAAGAGATCTCCAATGAAGAAGTAACGAATGAAGATGAACAGGATGTTGAAGAGACAAGTCAAATCCGAGAAGAACAAAATACTCATGAAAATTCTAGACCATCAAGACATGAGATGAAATTAAGAGATCGCAGCTCAATTAAAAGACCGAACCAATTCTGTTCACTTTCAACAACGAACATTTTCGAACCAAAGACTTACAAACAGGCAATGGAAGGACCTGACTACGAATTGTGGAAAGCAGCTATTGATGAGGAGTTGGCATCATTAAGCACCATGAAAGTATGGGAATTAGCCAATCTACCACCTGGAAAAAAGGCTGTTGGTTGTAAATGGGTCTTCAAGGTGAAGTTGTTGGCAGATGGTACAGTCGAAAGGTACAAAGCAAGATTAGTGGCACAAGGATTTACGCAAGTCCCAGGAGTTGATTATGATGAGACATATAGCCCAGTTGTGAGTCTACCTGCTGTTCGCCTAATTCTGAAACTGGCAATAAACAATGATTGGAAGATCCATCAAATGGATGTCAAAACCGCCTACCTCAATGGCGAACTAAAAGAGGAGATCTACATGGTGCAGCCTGAAGGAGCAGTGAGCGCAGGATCAGAAGGTAAGGTCTGTCGGTTATTGAAAAGTTTATATGGCCTTAAGCAGTCTGGAAGATCGTGGTACGAGACGTTGAATAGCAAGCTTCTTGCGGAAGGAATGAGCAAATGCCAAGCAGAACCATGTATATATTATTATGACACAGCCATTGCAAAAAGTATTGTTTTAGTGTATGTAGATGATTTGATAATAGTTTCAACAAATGAGAAAGGGATTGAGGAGATAAAAGCTATATTGAAGAGGAATTTCGATATGAAAGATTTAGGCGAATTAAAGTATATTTTAGGAATCGAAATCAATAAAAGACAGAATGGATCTATTGCCCTTAATCAATCAAAATATATAAGCGAAATCCTGACCGAATTCAAAATGGATCAATGCAGGCCTGTGACAACCCCAATGGACCCCAAACAACAATTGAGTAAAACACAGTGCCCAACAGCAAAAGAAGAGAAGGAATTTATGAACAAGAAATTTGAGGAATTTTTAGATAGTCAAGGGATTCTCCGTCAATTGTCTGCCCCTTACAGTCCACAGCAAAATGGATTAGCTGAGAGATACAACAGAACTATGCTAGACTTGACAAGATCGATGCTTGTTGCATCGAACGTTCCGAAAACATTCTGGGCAGAAGCTGTAAGCACTGCATGTTACATTCGAAATCGATGTCCTACTTTGGACAGCAATCAAATTCCAGAAGAGATATGGAGTGGGAGGAAGATAAGCGTCAAACACTTGATGGATTGACCTGTCTGTTTCTCAGCCATCGCCTTAAACTTCTTGAAGCATTCCAAAACCTCATCTTTTTGTTTGAGAAAGAAAATCATAGCACGTCTGGAAAAATCATCTATAAATGTTACAAAATAGCGACAATTACCATTCGATTCGATTGGTATTGGTCCACATACATCAGAATGAATGAGTTCAAGCAATTTTGTTGTGAACTGATTCCCGATTTTAGGAAATGATTTCCTTTTGCTTTTGCCTTTCATGCACGGCTCACATAATCCTTTTTCTCCTTTTATTGTTCCCTCATCAAGTCCTTTGACCAATTGTTTCTTATGCATTAGCTTGATAGTATCTGTATTGACATGTCCTAGTCTTTCATGCCAATTCTTTGCATATAGGCTTATGGCGTTCTGATTATTACTTTTCTGTCCGTAATTGTCAATTTTGTGGCTCCTCAATCCATATAAATTGGAATCCCCTCTAACTGCTTCGATGACTACTTTTTCTTTTTCAAAAACTTCACATTTACCTCCTTTGATCACAATATTATATCCTTTCATTTCCATTTTTGCGATGGATAGTAGACGAAAAGTAAAATCAGGAACATGATATACATCGTGCAATTTTATGTTGTATTCCCCAGAGCTGGTTTTTGATGTAAATGCTACAATTCCGATACCTACAATTTTGCAACTAACATTAGATGCCAGTGAAACTGATTTGTGACCACTCAATTCTTTATATTCTATAAAATCGTCTTTATATGGAGTAAAGTGGCTACTTGCTCCACTATCAATTAACCACTCATTGTCTCGAGGTAAACAGGCGGCGTTCAAACAGGTAGCATTCATTGATTGTTCATCCTTGTTTGACATGTCATTCTTTTGGTCTTTTCTAAACCTACAAAACTTTGCTATGTGTCCCTCCCTTTCACATATGAAACACTTTCGTGGATTGTCGAATCGTTTATAACGATCAAGATTTCTGCTATCCAAATTTCGTCGAACAAATAAAGCATTGGATTCTGGAGAATTATCTTCATGTTTCTTTAGAGTTTTCCTTTTATATTCTCCACAAAGCAAGCTTTCTAGTTTTTCTGGGACATATTCTTCATCTTTAAAAGTACATATTACACTAATTAATGTTTCATATTCATCTGGTAAACCATTTATCATTACGTTACAAATTTGTTCATTATCGATTTTCGAACTCCCTGCCTTTACGATTTCAGAAGCATACCCCATTATTCTGTTTACGTACGATTCCATGTCTTCATTTGGTAACATCTTTGCTGAGTATAGACTTTTGGATGCTTGTAGTCTTCGCAGTCGTGTTATTGGTTGAAATCTTGAAGCCAATTTGGACCAAAGGCTTCGAGGGCAAGTAAAATCCAATATATCTTGTTGGATTTCTTCGGTAATTGTCCTTGCAATCAGTCTGAAAGCTTTTCTCTTTCTCTCTTCTGAGAATGTAGCAAATTTAGTTTCATCTTCAGTGGAGACGACTTCCCAAAGATTTTGGTCTTCAAGTTCTAAACGTAGATTGAATGACCAAGTTTTATAATTTTTTCGATTCAGCTTCACAACTCCACCGATCTTTATCTTGCTGTTATCTTCTTCTTCCATTTTTTAGCAGAGCAATCCTGAGCTCAAAACCTTTGTTATGATTTTTATTTGACCATCAACACAGATCGACGATATCACAAATTGTAATAAGAATTTTCTCAAAACAACAAAACCTAGTCACTAACAAACCATCACATGATAATCAATATCGTGTCGAGTGTATCAATATCCATACCATCTCTGAACACTTGTAAAAATAAAATCCTTACCCCAATTTTTTAGAATAGAAATCCTACAGAACTGGACTAATCCAAAAGACTTGAAAAAAGTCAAAATTTTAGAAACTGTACATTTTAATGGAATCTAATTCCGGCACCTAGAAGTTTTAGATAATAATATTGCAAGTCGGTAGGTAGGTACTTTCAACAAAGTAAACTTCAATGAGAACCTGGCGATTATGATAGGTTGGTGCTTTTTGTTTATAACAGCCACTATATTGAGTTATTATTCCATTGAAACGTCAATATTTACCATTGGAACATCTGTTTACTTTGCAGACAGTTGATCTGTACAGAAAATATTTGACCGTAATGAAATAATTTCCAACGTTTTTCCATGGTTGGTACGCTCAACAAGATGGTCCAGTACTTACCACGTTTCAAAACTATACAGATCATCGCTTCACTTCCTTCGAAAGTGCTTCGCAACTAATTAACGGCGACAGAAGTGGGAGGTAGGACGAGCGTCAAGTTGGATAAAGTAGTTTTAATTAAAAAACTTACTTAGGCAACCTGCTCCACCCGACACCCCCCCCCCCCATCGTCTCATTCAAAAGCTATGCCCTGACATCCGGGGGAAGATTTTCTTCCTACGTATTAAAGAAATACTCAGTCACCATCAACACGAAATTTAGTTCTCAACTCTGGTCACATACTCCCGTTTCGCTACATTCTACACCATGATGAACAGTGTGCAGTCAGAAGTTCACAGTTGGTCCAAATCCGATTATTCTGCTTATACAACTCCGTTATCTTTGCCCAATCATTTTATCACTTTTCATATAGTTCATAACCACATTTATCTTAAAATTAGGATAGTATATTAAATTCGATTTACAATTTGCTCAGGAAATATTGAGCTGATTTTGGAGCCTAATCATTAATATGCACATGCGGCATTCCCAGAGTTGGCCAGTAATGATTAATTATTTTTAAATTACTAAATATAGTAGTTTGTAGTTATGGTTATATTACCAACTACTGTAATTGGCTAATGAAGGAAGAGCAACTACTTTTGACATTTTCATGTCTTTCATATGGCACATAAAAAAAAAATCGTCACGAAATTTGATGCAACGATATTTGTTGCAACGATATTTGTCCCAAGTCGCCACAATGATGATTATGACCATCAGAAGTGAAGTTGTTAGGTAGGTAGGTACTTTACAGTTTGATATTACCAGATCAGCTGAGTCGAAAATTGAGCTCCCAGATCAGCTGAGTCGAAAATCGAGCTCCCAGATCAGCTGAGTCGAAAATCGAGCTCCCAGATCAGCTGAGTCGAAAATCGAGCTCCCAGATCAGCTGAGTCGAAAATCGAGCTCCCAGATCAGCTGAGTCGAAAATCGAGCTCCCAGATCAGCTGAGTCGAAAATCGAGCTCCCAGATCAGCTGAGGCGAAAATCGAGCTCCCAGATCAGCTGAGTCGAAAATCGAGCTCCCTGATTAGCTGAGGCGATGTAGTTCATGTGTCGGGAGGGGAGGGGGGGGGGGGCATGAAAATGTTTCAATGTGTTGCAGACTCGTATGCAAGCGTTTTTATTTTAAGTTAAGAGTTGGTTTTCATTAGTTTTTCAATAAAAATTGTTCTGAAATGAGTTGTTAGTGGGTTTTTTTTACCTCAGGGTACTAACAATTTTTAATTGTTTAAGTTCGATTTTTCATTGTTTTTAATATGTTTAAGTTCGATTTTAAATTAGTGATCACTATCACCCCCTATGTGGGGGGTGATACTGATCAATTTCATTTTTTCAATTAGTAATTACAGTTATTGGTATCAGAGTAACTGGAGAAATTTATTACTTTTCGAGTGACCATCTACTTTTTGAGTACCTAATTAATTATTTTTGAGTAAGTCCCAATTACTTTCTAGTAATTAATTACTTCTCGAGTAACTAGTTAGTATCAATTATTATTTATTGTCGAGTAATTAAATATTTGTTTGGTTAAGTAATTATCTATATTTTTAAGTAAATAGCTATCAATAAAAACTGCATCAAGTCAAAAATTACAAGGATGAATGAGGTATTCCTGTAATTTGTAACTGTAATTTAAATAGTAGAAAATAATGTCCCATACTTGGTGCCTACCATCATCTGAGAAGATTGTCCATGGTGGCAGGAAAAGAGGAAAATTATGTATTTTCGTACGTTTTTCACATGTTGGACGACCTTATTTTATTTCCTCTGAGTCTATTTCTTTATTTAAATTATTTACGAAAAGAAAAAATCTGGATGTATGCAACTCGCACAATCCCTGAGAATCTCATCAAAATTCAATTGTAATTTTTGTTCTGTCTCGCCCGAAAAAAATGTTCTTAGTAGGAACTAAATAAATAGGCAGTGATTGAGTGGATTTGAACTATTGGGGACCCTGAATTAGACCAGATGAATGGAAAGAAAGCTCCCCTGCCTTTGTTACGTCGGACAATAAAATGACCTCATTACATCTAATCGAAATTTATTTAATTAAATTATGAGTAATTTTAGTCATAGCTCAAGAACAGAAAGAACAAATCCTTAAAGGTTCTTCCAAAGGGAAATTGGAAAGATAACATCGGAAATCAGAGAAGGGTCCAATTAGAGTTGGAAGACGTTGTGGCGATTGCACACCTGCTCACCATTTTCAAGATAATTAAGTAGGTACTGATTGACAGCATGAGACCTACAAATTTTGCCAAAGTTATCAATTCCCAATGATCAAACAATAATAACCACTGATAATATGCAAACGTACCTGAAAGTAAATGGGATGCTTCTGTAGAAAAGAAAAGATGTCCATTCCCATAAAATTACTAACGAAAACAAATAAATATAACGAACAATTGAACTGCAGTTCCCGTCATCATAGAAGGACTCACTACGCCACCTGTTGAGAGTTGCGTGGAAGCCTGGTGGCAGGGAGCGAGATGCGGAGGCGCCCTAGCGGCGGACCGGCGAACGGACGATAAGACACAGGAGTCTCGCTAGAGGGCAGTGCAGGATGAAGTCAAAGGACTCTACTGAGTGTCCCACACGACGGAAATTTACTCGGTCATTCAGATTTGACAGAACCAATCAAGCTTAACATGGTAATACTACTGACTGGCCTTAACTGACTAGTGCAAGCTTCAACCCCTAAGGATTCACAAAGGAGTTATAACTTATTCCATTGTGAAATCCAAATTTTTTTTGAAACAGATTGAAATATAGAGGAAGAACCTCTTTTCAATCTCTGCCAATTTAGAGAGAACATCATAAAAAAGAAAACTGACTATTATAAATTTATTCTGGAAATTACAATCATTAAAAAGGGGAAATTAATACCAAAGAGGCTACACTGAAGATCTATTCAACATGCATACCAGAAGTTCCTGTTTACTGCTGAAATTATAGCTGAACCTCCAGTCCAGATTCCTGTTCTGTTTCACTGAGTTAATAGCTGAAGCTCCATTCCAGACTATTCTTCGAAGTTCCTGCTGAAATCCCTACAGAAGGGTGAATCAAGATTTCTACCAGAAGTTCCTGCTTTGTTAATTTTTCTGAGTCATAGTTGAAGCTCCAGTCTAGATCACTTCAAGAAGGTCCTTCTAACATCTCTACTCAAAGGTGGAATTCAAAGTCCTATCAGAAGTTCCTGCTTCCCACTGGGTTCACAGCTGAAGTTCCAGTCCAGATTACTACAAGGAGTTCCAGTCAACATCTTCCCTGAAGTTCCTGTCAGATGCCGATATAACTTTCCAAGAAGCTAGGATAATTAAATGATAGGGTCTGATTTGTTAGAATAAGTTTCTTCCTATCAAGGTACCTTGTTAAGTTAGAGAAAAAAAAATATATATATATAAATAAAAAAAAAAAATAAAAATAAAAAAAAAATTTAAAGAAAACCAACAGGAAAGAGAAAGTGCCATTTCCAGGAAAAGGATTTAGTGGCTGGTTGTATGGGGAGGTTTGGAGACCAGTAGTAGTCTGCGTTCTCTCTTTCCTGGCTGGGAAATCTTTCAGCGGTTTTTTTCCAATAACCCTTAAAAAACCGTTACATGGCGCCCGAACTAAAATTTTATTAACATTTTGCATGTAGGAATTGTTATTGTTTTTCAAAGTTCTATTATTTAACAAAAAAATCTAATAATAAAATAAAAATAAATTATAATTAAAATTGAAAAAGATGGAATATCAAATTGAAAATTTACTGACTCAAATTCGAGAAATAAAGGAGGATTACAGGACTTTGCATGATACAATCCAAGGCCAACAGCAAATAAATGAAGAGACAGCTAGGGATATGTTTGAAGCTAGGATGAGTGCCATGGAGGGATCAATGATGGAAATCAGGAGAGGAATAGAGGATAGAAGAGGAAGCATTCCATTTAATAGTACTGCATTAGGTGGTGGAATCGATTTGGCAGAAGTCATAATAAACGAGTCATTAAAAAGAGAAAAAATTATATTTACAGAAGCAGCATTCCCAACTCCCCAAACTTTCATCCGTAGAATCAAGGAACTTTATCTGAGTATCGAACAAAATTCCCGCTTCAAAATAATTTGGTGCATCGTGGCATCCATGTAGAAGGTGAAGTCTTTCCCTGATAAGGATCCATGCAGAGTCATTCCCCGATACGGCCATCTTGATTAGCACCCGTCCCGGGTGTGTTACCTGTAAAAGTACAAGGCAAGCACAGTATACTCCGTACACTCGGCCTACCCTGACCCATAAATGGGCTCAAAATGTATTTGCAGATTAAACGTTACTAAAGTACCAACTTATTTCAAATATTAGAAATTCACATGACTAAAAAAAAACACTGAATGTTTACTACTGTTGGCTATTTGTTAGGGTTTTAAGTATTGTAATACCTTATGAGGCTTTACCGAGCCCAAGACATTCATTTGTTATCTTGGGGTTCGACATACGGCTAGCCTGCTTTTGTTATACAAGGCTTCACCGAGCCCGAGACATTAATTCGTTATCTCGAGGTTCAACATACGGCTAGCCTGCATTAATTTCAGGATGTTATGCAAGGCTTCACTGAGCCCAAGACATCTGCTGTCTTGAGGTTCAACATACAGCTAGCCTGCTTTTGTTCTATGAGACTTTACCGAGCTCGAGATGTCTGTCATCTCGAGGTTCAACATTCGGCTGGTCTCTGTTTAGTTCTACATGTTAAGCAAGGCTTCACTGAGCCCAAGACATCTGTCATCTTGAGGTTCAACATACAGCTAGCCTGCTTTTGTTATACAAGGCTTCACCGAGCCCGAGACATTAATTTGTTATCTCGAGGTTCAACATACGGCTAGCCTGCATCAATTTCAGGATGTTATGCAAGGCTTCACTGAGCCCAAGACATCTGCTGTCTTGAGGTTCAACATACAGCTAGCCTGCTTTTGTTCTATGAGACTTTACCGAGCCCGAGATGTCTGTCATCTCGAGGTTCAACATTCGGCTGGTCTCTGTTTAGTTCTACATGTTACGCAAGGCTTCACTGAGCCCAAGACATCTGTAATCTTGAGGTTCAACATACAGCTAGCCTGCTTTTGTTTTACAAGGCTTCACTGAGCCCAAGACTTCTATCATCTTGGGGTTCAACATACAGCTAGCCTGGCTTCTGTTCTATGAGGCTTCACCGAGCCCGAGATGTCCGTCATCTCGAGGTTCAACATACGGTTAGCCTCGCTTAGTTCTAATCTATTTTTTTTTTTTAAATGAGATTTATTTTAAGATTAAAGGTTAAGTGATCTCGAAGTAGAAGGCTGTTGATCTTCCTCATCCAGTGAAGATTCGTCACTATCAACATTCATATGCACAAGCTGTGTCGGCATTTTTCTTAGCCTATCATGGGCATATTTATAGGTGCGGTTAGAATTCAGTGATTTAAGCAAGTATCTATCATTGTCTAGCAACTCAATGATTTTATAAGGGCCCTTGAATTTTGGGGCCAGTTTAGTTTGGTTTCGCTCGTCATTTTCTATAAGAGCAAAATCACCAACTGAAAACTTACAAATTTTTGCTTTATTAGAATCGAATCTCTTTTTGTCATAATGTGAGCTTTTATTGATATTTTCTATAGCCAGATCTCGGATTTCATTTACATCTACAGTATTATCTTTTTCTTTATCAGAATAAGTAACAAGACTTAAGGGCTTAGCTATTTTACCAAACATGAGCTCAATAGGAGTAGCTTTTGTCACTCTGTTAATAGTACAGTTCATAGCAAGCTGCACATCTTCAAGTGCATCTTGCCAGGAACAATCTTGTTTCACTTCCACAGCAGTAAGCATACCTTTCAGTGTACTCATTACTCGTTCAACTTGACCATTACCTCTACTTGATCCAGTAGCTATAAGATGAAGTTGTATTTTATAAGATTCGCAAAAATCCCTGAACTCTTTGCTTGCATAACAACGACCTTGGTCTACTACTATGCGAGATGGGGCCCCAAACAGAGCTACACTAGATTTCAACGCTTTAATGCAGTTGTTGGTATCGATATGGAAAGTGTGTTGAAGTAGAACGTATTTAGTGAATGAATCAATAGTTACAATTACATACTCTTTAGTGTCATTTTTCCCACTTAATTTCCCGGTAATATCCATATGAATGGTGTGCCATGGGGTAGTGACTTTTGGTATTGGGTGGAGTTCTGCCTGAATTTTTCCACTTTTAGGTTTTGATACTTTACAAGTGATACAATTATCAACGAACTTCCGGACAAATTTTGACATATGTTCGAACCAATAATAATCATAAACCTTTTCAAGTGTCTTCTCCCATCCCAAATGCATAATCGATTCGTGTATATTATTTATCACAGACCATCTAAGGGCCTTTGGGATAATGGGAAGACATCTATTTCTATTATTTTTTTGAATTTTACGATGTAGCACACCAGATCGAATCTCATAGGTCTTATGAACCTGTTCATCAATTTCACTATTATTTAATTTTACAAGTAACTCTACCAACTCCTCATCTCGTTGCTGTTCTACTTGTAACCAGTTACTAGGAAGTTCATTGAAATCAACCTGCTTGTGCTCAAATTTTTTCAAGGAGTGTTCCGCCGCCTGCTCTATAGGGGTATTATCAGATAGCACTGGTAAGGGATTCCTAGACAAGAAGTCTACATGACTCATATTTTTACCTTGCCTGTAGATAATATTGAAATCATAGGCTTGAAGAAAAGCCCACCACCTGTGGACTCTGGGAGATAAGTCGCTTTTACTGTGTGATGCTTTTACTGAATTGCAATCTGTGACAACAGTGAATTTTCTACCCTGTAAATATTGCTGAAAATGTTTAATGGAGTTCACTACAGCCAGAGTCTCCAATTCATAGGAATGATATTTTGATTCAGGTGGGGTAGTGCGCTTACTGAAGTAAGCAACTACATGGGGCCTATTTTCTATTTTATGCAAAAGGATTCCACCATAGCCTTCAGAGCTGGCATCAGTATGCAGTTCAATGGGATGTTGAGGGTCAAATATCATGAGCACTGGCTCGCTAGTTAACTTTTGAACAATTGCATTCCTAATTTGATCATGCTCAGGGAGCCATTCAATTTTACCCTTATTTGACCCAGTTAGTTTGAATAGTGGAGCCATGATTTCAGAGAACTTTGGTATGAACTGTCGAAAGTATGAAGCTAATCCAATGAACTGCCTGAGATGAGTCACTGTAGAGGGTGGAGGCAATAAGGTTAGAGCCTCTATTTTACGAGCGTTTGGACGTACCTCTCCAGCACAAATCTCATAACCTAGGAATTCAATTCGGTCCATGATGAAGGAACATTTTGATAGTTTCAAAGAGAAACCTGCGTCTGTTAGTATAGTAAGCACAGTGTGCAACCTCTCCAACGCTTCTTCTACAGTTTTTGAAATTATTGTTAAATCATCCATATAAGACACCACATAAGTAAAGGCTAGATCACCCAGTGCCTTCAAAATTGCTCTTTGGTAGACGGAAGGTCCATTACGTAGACCAAAAGGGACTACAACATACTCCCATTGTCCAAATGGGGTCACAAATGCAGATCGCTCAACAGAATCTGGATGGATGGGGATTTGGTTGAACCCACTGGCCATATCTAGGCATGTGAAATAGTGTGCCCCTCCTAGCCTAGCAATTTGATCTGAGATTAGTGGTAAAGGAAATCTATCTGGAACTGTGTTAAGGTTAAGTTCGCGATAATCCACCACCATTCTATCGGAACCGTCTTTCTTTTTAACCAGTAACACAGGGCTTGCAAATGGGGAGCAACTAGGTCTAATGATGTTAGCGGATTCCAGTTCATCTATGATTTTACGAACTTTTTCGCTGTCAATGGGTCCCAAACGGTAAGGCCTTCTCTGCACTGTTCGTGCGGGATCGATCAGGCGAATTTCCATCTCACCAGTAGTGACCCTAGTTGTGGGTAGACCATTGGTGAATGAAGGCGCAAACTGATTCAAAATATGAAGAAGTTGAGGTTTTAGGTGATCTGGTATGTCAGTTTTAATATCTTGAAAAGAAGTGGCGCATTCAAGAACCACTTTAGGTTCTGCAGGTCTCACCAAGGCACACCTGTTAGCATTTAAATTCATACTGTAGCCCTTGGCCAGGATCTCTCTGCCTATCATTATGTCACTTCTAAGAAACTTCTGAGGTAGAACATGAAAAAGAATGTCAAGTTCAATGTCATCAATGCATACTGTGGAAAGAACCTGCATGTTGCTCTCAACTTTAGAATTACCTATACCTGTCATTAGAACACAGTTATTGAAATGTTTCCCAGAAAAGATGTTAGCAACATTATCCTTCATAAGTGAACATTCAGAACCTGAATCGAACGTGTATGTAAATAACTCACCCTTGTGTGACAGCGTCCCTGTAGGGTTGACCTCGCAAAAATCAACACGCCGTTCTGTGGCACCAACAACTTCCTTCTTGCAATGAATGGCAATATGTCCATCTGCCCCACATTTGAAGCAAACAGGCCTCTTGATATTGGAGTTGAAGGGACGATTCTGCGGTGGGTTTGGAGTTCCTTCAGTGGACTTGTTCTTCTTGAAGAAACAATCTTCCGATTTGTGGTTGATCCTGCTGCACCAAACACATTTTGGCAAGAGGTTCCCTGCAGCTGAAATTCGGGGTCGTTTGGAGTCCATGGGATGGACGCTATTAGCCGGGCGCTTTTTGTACGACATTGCCTTCAACTCTTTAAGAAGCCCATCTCTAGAGGAAATGTCAGCTGTAAAGGCCATTCGTTGGATCCTTCCATCAAATTGTGCCATGTGAGCGGTTACAGTTGCTAATGCAATCTGCTCTGTCGTGAAATCCTTCCAACTAGTCATTAAAGAGCTAAGAACCTTTCCAGCATAGGCAGAATAGCATTCGCCCTCCTTGGGTTTACTGTTCAAAATATTCATTAGCGTTGCAGCTGGGGGGTCTGTACAATCGTACTGAGCAAGAAACTGAGATTTGAATTGATCCCAGGACATGTTTGGAAATGTAATTTGTGACAGCCAACAAGATGCGCTACCTTTGAGACACCGGCTAAGCGCTAACACGAGCTTGGCTCCATCAAGAGGATTTTCAGCCATGCATAGGTCCACTGTTGAGCACCAAGCTTTGGGATCACAATAGTGTTCATCGGGATTAAATTCGGGCAGAACTACAGTTTTCTGTTGAGGCTGCAACATCGCCATCATGAATTGCTGCATCTGGTTGTTCTGAGTTTGAATCATCTCGCGCCAAAAGTCCATTGGGGGTACCGTTGGTGGGCGATCTTGAATCTTCTTTTCAGATCCCACTTCTGATGTCGAAGCATCATCAGGTCCGGACATTTTAATCACAGGAAACACTCTTTTAAAAGAACCTTTTATTAATAAACGAAATTAACTCTTTTACAGAATAATTACTTGCAAAATCGTCAGCTAAAAGCACATCCGAGTCAAGTCCTCTTTTTTAACATAAAACAAGAGAGATCAGTCCGACGTTCTTCTTCTTCCTTCTTCTCCTTCCACTGTCGGACACAAACATGGAAGTAGGTTTTGTTTAAATAATTTGGTGCATCGTGGCATCCATGTAGAAGGTGAAGTCTTTCCCTGATAAGGATCCATGCAGAGTCATTCCCCGATATATATATATATAAATAAAAAAAAAAAATAAAAATAAAAAAAAAATTTAAAGAAAACCAACAGGAAAGAGAAAGTGCCATTTCCAGGAAAAGGATTTAGTGGCTGGTTGTATGGGGAGGTTTGGAGACCAGTAGTAGTCTGCGTTCTCTCTTTCCTGGCTGGGAAATCTTTCAGCGGTTTTTTTCCAATAACCCTTAAAAAACCGTTACATGGCGCCCGAACTAAAATTTTATTAACATTTTGCATGTAGGAATTGTTATTGTTTTTCAAAGTTCTATTATTTAACAAAAAAATCTAATAATAAAATAAAAATAAATTATAATTAAAATTGAAAAAGATGGAATATCAAATTGAAAATTTACTGACTCAAATTCGAGAAATAAAGGAGGATTACAGGACTTTGCATGATACAATCCAAGGCCAACAGCAAATAAATGAAGAGACAGCTAGGGATATGTTTGAAGCTAGGATGAGTGCCATGGAGGGATCAATGATGGAAATCAGGAGAGGAATAGAGGATAGAAGAGGAAGCATTCCATTTAATAGTACTGCATTAGGTGGTGGAATCGATTTGGCAGAAGTCATAATAAACGAGTCATTAAAAAGAGAAAAAATTATATTTACAGAAGCAGCATTCCCAACTCCCCAAACTTTCATCCGTAGAATCAAGGAACTTTATCTGAGTATCGAACAAAATTCCCGCTTCAAAATAATTCTATCAAAATCATTTGAAGGCAATCAATGGTGGGAAAATATAAGGGACAATTTAACCAATTGGGAACAATTTGAAAAGGCATTTTTGGAATTTTATTGGAGTGATGCAACTCAGGAAAAATGGGAAAATAAAATAAACAATTCAGCATTTAATTATTATAAAGATGAAGATAAAAAGAATTATGCAATGAAAATGTATAACATTGGTAAAGAATTGGGATATTCAACAAAACTGCTGATAAGAAGATTGCTGCGACACTTCTCCATAAATCCACTATGCTGTCTGTACATGGGACCAGTCACGACCCTTCAAGAATTAATTCAGTTATTAGAAACAAATGATAACATCAGAAGAAATACACCAGTCAACGACAGAAATCAGCAATGGGATAACCAGCGCACAGAAGACCAGCAAGGGCAAAGTCTACAATACCAGAGAAGAGAGCCGCATGGAAGAGAAAATCAAAGATGGGGAAATAACGAAAACAGGGGACAACAACAGCAGCAGAGAAGAAATAACAACGGGACAAGAAATGATACCACATCAAATATAAATGCGGTTGAAGCAGAACAACAACGAAATTCGGAAAACTGTTAGAGGGGTGCCCACCAGTAGGAAATTGCCCAGTCATCATAACCAAAATAGAAGATGTGACATCATATGCATTGGTGGACACAGGAGCAGATCTCTCATTAATGTCAGCCCAATTCTTCAGACGTCACAAAGCACAACTGAAAGGACAAACAATACCACTAGGGAAAATCCAATTAACTGCCGCAAACGGACGACCGCTGACTACGTTGAAAAGACAATATTTTTTCAACATAAAGTTCAATTCCATCAATATTATTCATCCATTTATAATAGTAGAGGAATTATCTTGGCCTGTGATTATTGGATCAGATTTCATGAAAGAAGGAGAAGCAGTAATAGATTTCAAACAAAATATAATACAAATCAAATGTCAACGAAAATCAGAAGAAGTACCGATTTGTCATCAAGGAGCATCAACCAATATAGCAGTTATAGGAAATGACAAAAACGAAATTCGACAAGTAATCAAACAATGGACATCACCAGCATTAAACCAAGAACAAACAGAGAAAACTCGAAGAAATCTGAAAGCTGCAATCCAAATCTTTTCTAAGAAACCAGGCTACCTCAACACACACCAACATAAAATCAAAATAAATTATGAACAAGGATTTAGGAAGAGGACATACCCAGTTCCAAAAAAGGTTGAAGCGGACATACAGGCGAAATTGGATGAAATTATGGATCAGAGAATCATAAAAAAGAGAATTTCAAGAGTCATATCACCACTAGTGGTAGTGAAGAAGACAAATGGGGAGATACGGTTATGTTTAGACGCAAGGCAAGTAAATCTATTAACACACAAATGTGGTGAAGCATCTCTGACATTAGACAAAATATTTCAGAAATTCCAAAACGCTAAATTTCAATCAACTCAGGACTTAATGGCATCATTTCATCAGGTAAAATTACATGAAAGTCCCAACAATTCTGTTATTCCAATTTAGTTAATAAGAGAGGTGATAGCACAAGAATGGTTTGGCAGTTCACCATCGGGTGTGGCGAGGTGGGGCCACATCCAGGGGGGAGGGATGGGGGGTGGGGGAGTCTTTAAACCTTCTGTCTCCAAGTAGGGACCCTACCTCCAGGGATGTCTTGCCCACATGCCCTGCAAAGTCGTGATCGGACTTTGGGGATAGAGTAGATCCTATACTATACTATTGGTTTGGTACATAACTAACCCCTTGTCTTCAGGAGATGATCCGACTCTTCCACTCAAAACATTGCTTGCAAAGTGCCCTCGAAGGTACGCTCAGCGGTAATGGAGTATAGAGATTGGACGTGACACTCTAGATTGCTTAACACCCTAGACCCGCAGGGTGGCGACTAGGTGCACTAATCCGTTCCTCTCGCAGATGAACAGAAGGCGGGGGTACATGGCCAAACAGTAGTCTCCTACCCAATCATACCTAAATCATTTGCTTGTTGTCCTATTTTTCTCAATGTTCCCTAAATTATTGCATGTTGCTGCTTATTTGCGATTCTAATTTTTCTGCATGAGAGGCTCCAAAATTTGGTCCCATGCTTGTTTGGGGGCGGGGAGTGTGGCGATTGCACACCTGCTCACCATTTTCAAGATAATTAAGTAGGTACTGATTGACAGCATGAGACCTACAAATTTTGCCAAAGTTATCAATTCCCAATGATCAAACAATAATAACCACTGATAATATGCAAACGTACCTGAAAGTAAATGGGATGCTTCTGTAGAAAAGAAAAGATGTCCATTCCCATAAAATTACTAACGAAAACAAATAAATATAACGAACAATTGAACTGCAGTTCCCGTCATCATAGAAGGACTCACTACGCCACCTGTTGAGAGTTGCGTGGAAGCCTGGTGGCAGGGAGCGAGATGCGGAGGCGCCCTAGCGGCGGACCGGCGAACGGACGATAAGACACAGGAGTCTCGCTAGAGGGCAGTGCAGGATGAAGTCAAAGGACTCTACTGAGTGTCCCACACGACGGAAATTTACTCGGTCATTCAGATTTGACAGAACCAATCAAGCTTAACATGGTAATACTACTGACTGGCCTTAACTGACTAGTGCAAGCTTCAACCCCTAAGGATTCACAAAGGAGTTATAACTTATTCCATTGTGAAATCCAAATTTTTTTTGAAACAGATTGAAATATAGAGGAAGAACCTCTTATCAATCTCTGCCAATTTAGAGAGAACATCATAAACAGAAAACTGACTACTATAAATTTATTCTGGAAATTACAATCATTAAAAAGGGGAAATTAATACCAAAGAGGCTACACTGAAGATCTATTCAACATGCATACCAGAAGTTCCTGTTTACTGCTGAAATTATAGCTGAACCTCCAGTCCAGATTCCTGTTCTGTTTCACTGAGTTAATAGCTGAAGCTCCATTCCAGACTATTCTTCGAAGTTCCTGCTGAAATCCCTACAGAAGGGTGAATCAAGATTTCTACCAGAAGTTCCTGCTTTGTTAATTTTTCTGAGTCATAGTTGAAGCTCCAGTCTAGATCACTTCAAGAAGGTCCTTCTAACATCTCTACTCAAAGGTGGAATTCAAAGTCCTATCAGAAGTTCCTGCTTCCCACTGGGTTCACAGCTGAAGTTCCAGTCCAGATTACTACAAGGAGTTCCAGTCAACATCTTCCCTGAAGTTCCTGTCAGATGCCGATATAACTTTCCAAGAAGCTAGGATAATTAAATGATAGGGTCTGATTTGTTAGAATAAGTTTCTTCCTATCAAGGTACCTTGTTAAGTTAGAGAAAAAAAAATATATATATATAAATAAAAAAAAAAAATAAAAATAAAAAAAAAATTTAAAGAAAACCAACAGGAAAGAGAAAGTGCCATTTCCAGGAAAAGGATTTAGTGGCTGGTTGTATGGGGAGGTTTGGAGACCAGTAGTAGTCTGCGTTCTCTCTTTCCTGGCTGGGAAATCTTTCAGCGGTTTTTTTCCAATAACCCTTAAAAAACCGTTACAACGTATAGACTTACTCCAGGACTACCCAACTTATTTCAGCTCAACAGCGAGGCAATAGATACCGACGCCATAAAAGGATTAGACGTAATGAGGAAAGAAATAAGGGTCAGTAAAAGATCAGGGTGAGAAAGGGGTCGCTTCTGAAAAGGGGAGAATTAGGGTCAGTCGTCAATTCGAAGGGGGCCTTAAACGGCACCCTGGGGAACACCTTAGGCCTTCTGCGCTCCAGCCATTCTTTAATTACCCCACAACAATACGTTTTCCTCCAGTCAGTCCAATCCTCTCCCTCAGCCGACTCTTTAGCCGGGTAATTTTCTCTCTCTCTTTCGTGGAATCTCGGAATCGTTTCGACCTTATCTTGAATAAATAGTTACTGATTTTCTGATTGAGGTATTTTATTTACGGCAACTAATCTAGGGAAACAGTAAGTACGATTACATAATACTTAGGTACTGAGACCCTTACCATTCTACTATACTGAGTAGGCAGACCACTCGTCATTATGGGCAGCTAAAACCCCCAATCATACTGATTCCAGTAATATGATTGTAGGAGCTCCATTTACCAAATCAAGAGAGGGAAATTAAAAGAGATATTGATAGAAGGACTTACTACATCTGCTTTCTGACTAGACCTGAATGCATCCTAGACAACCACTGCAAGTGCCTCTTTGAATTGGTTTTTGAATTTCCGATACCCATATGGTTCGATGGTTGTACCGATTCAATATTCACTTCAGGTGGCAGGTACGGAAACCCCATTGCAGATGTCCTCCCACGTCAAAGTCTTAATCGATTCCGGACAGATAAACAAATTCACTAATATATTTTTGTATTTTTATTTTACTTACATAATTGGATAAAGTTACGCGTTTGGAAACTAACTAGTGTTTTGAACTGTAATAGTACCGAACAAAAAATGTTCTGACAAAAAAAGGAAAGATCTTGCGATGTGAGAAATTCATTAGTTCCACTGTTCCTTGGGGATTCGGAGTAATAAATAAGTGGGTTACTGAGAATCATATTGAGGCCCCACCGTTCCCTGATATTATGCACATGAAGAGTACTATGACGGACTGTAGTATTATTGAATGCAGACCCCAGTCGGTCGTAAGGGAAAAGGGGAGGCCATTTGAGTTATAGTTTGTGACAGCATGAAGTATATGGGGATGAGCTTGCCCGGTGGGGTCTAGCGATATTGAAGTATAAATTTTGGTGTCGGGGGAACAGAGGACCTTGGATTATTGGCTGTAAAACAAATAGCTCCAAAAGTGTTATATCAGAGACGAGAGTTCGGAGCCCTGTTATGCCGTGCTGCGTTCACACTTTCGGTCAAGGTAGAAGTTGGGAATTATTTTCCTATCAGTGGTTGGTTATGAAATAAAGTTTCGCCCAAATACTTTGAAGATTTGTCTATAGTATATCCTGTTTTCAACATTACCTAACCTAACACTACTATGGATTTATAATTGCACATGACGGAACGTTGGAATCTAGGAAGAAGAAAGTTTTTGTGAGTTTAGTAGGTACAATAGCTTTGTTCGAGAGCTCAGCATTTTTGTACGTTCTGTACGTTCGATGGAAATTTCACATCATCTTGATGAACTGAAGGAGCCTGTCGATATTTTCCTGAGCTGGAAAAACACCTATGCAAATGACAATAGGTTGTCCATGACGGTAACTGAAATTAGAATGCAATAACATTAGATAACTTACCACACCAAACGCAGATAACTTATAATATAACTTACATATATTATGTCCCTATAACATTTATTTTCCACGATGTGTTCGTAGATTTTGCTCCAACTTAGGTACTTGGAAGTTCGTAAGCCCTCTAAATAGGTTGTTGGTTTTTCAATTGTTATATCTGTTTGTCCATCTGTAATCTACTCAGGACTGAACCACTGATAAAACACTCCATGGGAACTCAGCAACTTCCTTATCTAGAAAAATGTAGACGTGCCACGGTCAGTTCGCACGTGACAATAATAATGTTTTGGATATTTCCTTGTTATTCACTGAGAAATAACCAGGAATTTGACCAGTAGTAATATTGACATTGATGGTTAAGTATAATAATTGTGATAAAAATTGCGTACTCGTTGTCATTTACGAGGTTGTGTTCCCTCCTATAGAATAATTTGAGGTCTTCATTGGTTGATATTTTCATGGTTTTCCAAAAAGCAAAATGGTCCAACCATCATTGAAGAGCACTATTATTGTTTTGTTTTTTCGATCAGTCATTACAAGAAAATCCACTATCATCATTCATCCTTACCGAAAAAAATTGTGGGTATTTCTTATGATATTGGAGTTATTATCACTGTGGTAGGGGTGGAGACGAAATAAAAGAGCCCATTCATCACGAGGAGTGAAAAAAATTGCTGGAGGGACGAAAACCCGCAGAAACTTAATAACAGGAAAAAGAACCTCGAAAGAATAGCCTTTTTTGTGTGCCTGAAGTAAATTAATATTTTTTGAGTACACCTGAACTTACTTTCAAATAAATGAGGAATGTAGAAATAATTATTTATCTTTCGTGTTATGTAATTCGAAGTACACAAGGTACAATATTTGGGAAGTGCAAAAAATTGGATCTACGATATTGTCATCAGTTGATTGACGATAATACCATTAATTGATATTAATCTCTTTCTACCAGAAACTTGGGTATCATGGTATGGGAATTGACCTTTAGACATTAGTCATCCATGTTGAAATTCGCTCGCATGGTCTTACTCCTTAGTACATACCTACCTACTACATCTCAAAAATTTTTGAGATGTAGTAGGTCATGCTGGTCGGTCACCATATTATTGTCATGCTGGTCGGTCGACGTTCGTTCCTCGTTCCGGGTCAGTATTTCGCCAAATCGAAGGCGCAAATCTTGAAAATTTGTAACTAAATTTAAAATTAAAGATTTCAGAAATGCATTAGTGCACGGCCCTAGGGAGTTGAATAACTGAAATATTGCCGCTGGAATCACCAAAATCGAACAATAATTGCCAGACAAATATGGGAAAAACCGTTCAGTTATGTTTTTCCCATAAAATGTAGCTAAACTTGAAATTTTCAAGGGTTTTAGAATCTCATGAAGGCATGGGCCTTGCGAATTGAGAAACTGAAAGTTTGCGGCTGGAATCATCATAATCGAACTATAATTGCCATAGAAATATAGGAAAAACATTTTTTCTGGCAATTATTTTTCGATTTTGATGATTCCGGCGGCAATTTTTCAGTTTTTAAATTCACTGCGCCAATAAATTTCTAAAATCCTTTAAAATTTCAAATTTATGTACAACTTTTTAAGTTTTTGCCCGTTCAAGTTCAAGAATACTAAGAACGAACGTTGACCGACTGAGAACCCCTTAATGATGGTTTCCTTACATCAAAAGCGCTCGCCTCCTATACTCGACTTCCTTGTTATGACGGGTTCTCTAAAAAGGTAGGTACTTTAACAATAATTGCATTCCAATAACTAGCGAAACTAACCACATTTTGAAACTGTTTATTGATTGAGGAGATTAGAATACATTGCTTGAGAAACGTTATCGATCATCGTGGGCTAACTACCTAGCTCAACATAGGTTAACGTGCAACAACCATTCATGATGATAAGAACTTTCAAGATTGTGTTCACTAAAGCAGAAGGGAATTATAAGTAATATGTGTTGTCATTTCATGAATGATTTAGTCAAAGAGGCCACATAAGCAATAGTCAAGGGGTAATTCAAGTAATGTATACTTTGTTTTGTTTCAATAGATATTTGTAATGGTATTATATCATAATTTTCGGGCACTTGTCGTAAGTACTAACTACAGTATTGGTCTTCATCGTTGAATCTTGTAGAAAATACCTGCGATATCTTGTTCTCGGAAGTGATATTCACAGCGATGGTAGTTGTTTTTTCATTAGGTTTACTTTGCTTTATTCGTTAGCTCAAAGACGTCGGATGCTCTGAATAAATATGCCAAGGGCACAGTGAGCGAGAAACGAGTTCAGCAATACAGGCGACTTGAAGCGATGCCTGAAGTGAGTGGATGAATATTTTACTGCCAAATAGAAACATTTCATAGGGCGAAGGAATATCGTCCCCACATCCTCTCCAAAAAAGATGAGCACCTCATTCGACTCTGTTCCCGGGAGTCTTCTTTTGTGAATCGTATGCACTTTGAGCTAACAATATTCTTTCACTCTCCTTGGAATTATTGAAATAATAGAGCTACTTTCGTTTGAGATACGATTCTCACAACATGTTCCGACCAACTGAGAACTTAAGAAGAAAGCCCCCTTAAGTGGGTCCACTGTCACATACCTACCTAATCTCGAAGGCCTTTGTCAAATGAATTGAAATAACGTATTATGGATTTCATGCGCATCGATGTCTAGAAAATTTCTGTTGTTTGTTTGTTTCAACATTGTATGTGTATTTCTATGATTAGATTATGAACCATGAAGCCCATTAGTCACAAACTACACGTATTTGTAACAAGAAAGTCGTTTTTGATATACTCGTAGGTATGTGTTTTAGCTTAGGGTCTGTGGACACTTTTTTTTACCAAGTTACAATAACCACCAAGTTACAATAAGTTAGCTTATTGCACCAAGTTACAATAAGCGACATTTTTCTGATACAATATTGGTGTACGTTAAGAAAACTAAGATACTTCACTTAGTTCCCATTGTCCAGAAATTTGCACTTCATGATGTTTATACTAAGTGAAATAAATAGTGTGGAAAAAAGTAATGTAGTCTGGGAGACCCGTGTTCGATTTCTCTACTTTTTACTTTATTTAGGCGTATGCAACGTTTTCTGGTCATGGGCGTAGTGTACAAAGAGTTTAGTAA
Source organism: Apolygus lucorum (assembly GCA_009739505.2). Lineage (NCBI taxonomy): Eukaryota > Metazoa > Arthropoda > Insecta > Hemiptera > Miridae > Apolygus > Apolygus lucorum. The sequence continues at coordinate 38,864,561 of CM019177.2, read as the reverse complement.
CTATCATTTGAATTTTATAATACAAGCGATTTTGGTTAATTTTGATCAGTAATAAAAAGCAAGAAAACACAATTTTAACCACCCTCCTCCCTCGAAAATTTTATGTTCTACATTTCAAGGTATATAGAATCCGAAAATTGAACTAAAAAAATCCGTCCGCCTTCCAAAGTACGCGGCACTTTTCTTAGCAACCGTCGACCGATTTGGTTGAAATTTTGGTTTATTATTTTCAATAATGAACCTTTGGAATCGACCAAGAAAACAATTTTAACCCCACCTCAAAATTTGTTGGTTTACGTTTCAAGGTACGTAGAATCCGAAAATCGAATAAAAAATTTTCCGTCCGTCCGCCGTACGCGGCATTTTTCTTAGCAACCCTGGACCGATTTGGTTGGTATGAGTAAATTGGCTTCATTTGAGGTCTAGTTGTGCCGCGAAGCTTTTGGTTGATGTCAGTCCGGTAAGGGGTGGACATTGAGGGTTGAAAATTTCAAGAGTGCCCTACCTCGAAAACTCTCGAAATAAAGGTATTGTTTTTTCACAAATTTAAAATAAGTAGTATAAAATTTTCAAACATTTTTGAGACCACCAAACCGTTTCCTCTTTACGAGTACTTGAAGGTTTTCCTTACGAGTACTTGAAGGTTTTCCTTCCATAAAGCAGAATCACCAAAGTCTCCAATCTCCGTTGAAATTTTAGCTGACCAAAATGTGATCGCTGTTCGTTTCTTCGAGTTGTACTCAGTTATGCTGCCTTAGCAACCAGTAATCAAGTTTCCATATGAAGCTCGCTATTTCTTCGAATCGAGTGTGAAGCGTTTAGTTCTTCCTAATAAACTTGATTGTAAAGGTGTTATTGCAGTATGGTGTGGTAGGTAGTAGGTACCTCTGGTTGGTAGGTAAAAATAATCTTGTGATCTCACAAAGATTGAGTTGTAGTTTGAACCTATCGAAGTAATGCGATATCGGTTCATCATTTGAGATCTTATATTCTTCAAAATGAAAAGTTACACGACTCGGCCCTGTAGAAGGTTACACTGCAGGTCGTTGGTGACTGGTGGTACTTGATTGGAATTCAGCTAATTTTGCCACAATACTAGTTACATTTTTTATGTGGTCTTCGAGGGTTGATTCTCGGGGATTACTCACATCAGATGGATTCGGCATTGTGAACGGAGCAGAAATAAACACCAATTCATCCAAGAACTCGTTTTAAACGACACAAAAGACTCACGAACTGTTATGACATATCCTCGTCACCATTGCATTGTATTTGATTAATTGAAGTAGTTGTTGTTTCATCTTGTTTCATTTCGATCCATCACCGTTCACTTCGATTAATCAAATACCCTGCAATGACCTTACTGTCGTAATCGATTTAATTTTGTACCTCGTTTTAATTTACTCCCTTTTTACGTATACCAAATTTAGTGCGACTTGCTGCACGTACCTATCCAGATTTTCCTTACTTACCTAGCATCAACAATAGTTGAGTTCAATAATAGTTCAACAATTCAATTTCAACAATAGTTGAGTGACCTGAAGAGTCTGTAATTGGAATCTCTGAGTGAAAGAAAGGAAAGAAAAGCAGCTGAAAGATTTGTTTCCGTGCCAAAGAAAATCGCAGCTGGCGCCCTCCTCTTTCCACACGAAACGGTGAAAATGTAATCGTGACAGGTAAATTGAGGTGGAAATGTTATGAAGATCCATTGCCGGTAAACTCATTGAGCCTCGAAAACAAGGCTGGGAGGGGAGAGTCTGAAATTTCCGCGCCTTTCGCTTCTGTAATTGTAAGCGCCTTCCCGGCCACGGGAGGCAAAGCCTGACTGCTTGCTTATTAATGGTCCGTTTCAAGTAATGGTAAAGGGGGCGAAGAAGGATTCTCAATCAGGCTGGGTTCACCTCAGTGGATTGGCCCAATAGCTCGTCTCATTCATCAACCTCCCGTCCTAATCTCATTGCGATGTCCTCCTCCTCCGTATTTCTGCCCTCTCCTTCATTTATCTCTTCCCTCGCACGGTCTTCTTTTGATTCATTCGTTCCGCTTCCTTTCTCATTAAATACAGATTATCCAGTATTTGTCTATCACTCTCTTCTGCTTTCCTCCTCTTCTTCATTTTTTCATCATATTTTAGCCCATTTCCCAGAAAGGTTGATGAACTGTGATATGTACTGAACATGAGAATAAATCATCTCTTGTTTCGATCTCATTTACCACATTATTAAAAACTTGATTCCAAACATACCATAATGTGGTATGTATATTATGCTGTATATTATGCAGCCTGTTAGCTCCAGTTTGTTGAACTGGTCAGATTCCATTTATCGGGATTATATTGTTATTTTTCGTTATTCGTTAATTAAGACATTGGATTCTCTATTGCTTGCCAAGTTCATTGGTAAGTTGCCATTTTTCTGAGCGTTGAGTGGACCCGCATTTTGTTTGAAATGGAACCGGTGCAACAACGTAGAATAAGTAGGTACTCTACAAAATAATAGCTACTTTTCTGCATCCTAATCGATCATAAACATTGTTGAATGATTCGCCTATGTTATGAATTAAAACCAAGACAAATATGTGCAATCCATTATTAAGAGGTGAGAATTCGGAGTGAATTAATGCTGTTCTGTCGGATCGGAGTTGGAAGCAGCATTGGGAAGTGGAAACCAACACGAGAGAACGGGAGAGGGTGTAATAATTCCAGGGAGCAGATTGTCGGCCTAATCTGTGAATGCAAATCATTTAATTTAAATCCTTGGCCTCTCCAGTACCCCCGTTTAACCCTCTTCCTGCAATCCTGGGCCTCTCCGACTCTACCCCGTTCGCCAAAGGTCTGTTAATTCCTGAGTCAGCAAAGTCTCTCTCCAAGACTTAGAGAATGTCTCCGGAGGGTTATATACGGTGCGATATTACGTCATAACCCTCCCTTTTCTTCGGTCGCGCTCTTTATTGCACTCTTGGGGTAGTAGTTGGATTTCCCATGGTCTCTCATGCCCCAGAAACCGCACATTTACGACTTGAACCAGATCCGAACCTCGTTGCAGAGTGGCGTGTGATGATGTGTAAAGTCAAAATATATACTGTACCGGCCACTAAAGGTCAACTTTCACATTAAAGCAGATTGTGAAGTTATTAGGACGTCAAAATCATTCACTGCAAGGTACATAGGAAACCATGTTACTAAAAACTGAATGTCCGGAGCACCTGTATCTCCAACCATGGGCTTTTGTTTTGGCTGGTCCTCCAGTTCGGGTGTTCCTGTTAGGCCAGCTTTGCTACCAAGGATGCCACTTGATTATATTTCTCTAGAAGAGCATGATCGAAGACTAAGTCTGCCCAGGAACTCTTTTTCATCCACTAACAGCTTTCCCGGTTACGAAACTAGTCATCTGGTTACTAGTAAAAAGAGAACCATGAACCGTTTTTATTCAAAAATTGTTATCTGATAATGTACCATTGTTAAAAATAGAACTTACAGGTGCAGGAAGCCTTAAAATTGATGTACCGTAGCGTTCAGCGAGAAAAGGCGGCAAGAGAGGTTGATATTTACGTTGGTTTCTGCTCAGATTGAAATGATACCATGAACCTTTCTGCAATAAATATTGAAATATACAGAGTGGACAATCTTAATATGTCCTACCTCAAAGGGATCGATTTTACAAGGTATTTCCTACAAAAAATGTCTCAGCAACTTTGTTTTAGCTCTTTGTTCTCTGAGTTTTTCCCAATTTTTTGATTTTTTGATCTCGTGATTTTGACCTAATATTACTAAAATTACCATAAGTATCTTAATTTACTGTAAAAATGTAAAAATAAAAAACACCGTTGGAGAGGGCGTTAAATTTTTGTCTCTATAATGCTAAAAAATATATTTGAGATGTGATGCGTAAAAAAAAGCTCAAAGTTAAGTTTGAGATACTTTTCTAAAATTTTATTTTTTTAACTCATTTTCAAAAGCCCCATTTTTTATTACTTAGTGTTTTTGAGAAACACTCTACTGAACAATTTCCTTGTTGATGTACTTTCAGTGTTCCTTTTATTGTAGGGTTTTTAGTTTCTAGTTAAAACGCTGCAAATTATTACACAATGGTTTATTATTTTTCTATATAGACCACTCGTCTACAAAACCACCAACCATCCAATATGAAGAAAAACATCGATCGCATTTCGGTCAGTTTTAATTTGAACGGAGATTAGGCCTCTTTTGCGATTCACACTCGTGTTTGATTTATATATATTATATATAATATATATAATAATCTATCTAATTCTAATCTAATAATCTATCTAATCTATAATATATATAAAATATATTATAATAATCATATTGGATGGTTGGTGGTTTTGTAGACGAGTGGTCTATATAGAAAAATAATAAACCATTGTGTAATAATTTGCAGCGTTTTAACTAGAAACTAAAAACCCTACAATAAAAGGAACACTGAAAGTACATCAACAAGGAAATTGTTCAGTAGAGTGTTTCTCAAAAACACTAAGTAATAAAAAATGGGGCTTTGAAAATGAGTTAAAAAAATAAAATTCTCCCTACGAGAATTTAAGGGTTTTATTGAAATATATTATATTTCAATAAAACCCTTAAATTCTCGTAGGGAGCGAACGGTTTGTCCTACAGGGCTCCGCGTGGTCTCAAAAAATCCTAAAAATTCTATAAAATCTTAAATTGAAGGAAAAACAATACCGTTATATCAAAATTTTTTGATTTAGGGCGTTTTCAAAATTTCAAAATTTATTTTTGAACCCTTAGAAGTGACCTACATCAACCAAAATCTTCGGGGGCACAACTAGACCCCAAATGGAGCCTTCATACCAAATTTCATCAAAATCGGTCAATGCTAAGTGGCAAAAGTGCCGCGTACGGCGGACGGACGGCCAAATTTTTATTCGATTTTTGGATTCTACGTACCTTGAAACGTAAACCATCAAATTTTGGGGGGGGGTGTTAAAAAAAATTTTTCTTGGTCGATTCCAAAGGTTCATTATTGAAAATAATAAACCAACACAGCATATTATTTACTTTCATCAAATTTTCAATTAATCCTCAATGTGTTGGAATCAAAACTGTATTATTGATAGTCAGATGGTGGAATCTCGTATGTCAAGGAGCATTCAGCTGTGGCCTACTCTCGCTGTGATACCGCATGGTAGAATGAATAGGGATGCTGTTATCTCCGCTGTTCCTCTACCATACATCCCTTTCCGTTCCTCAATTCACATCTAATTTAATTAAACGCCTTATCTGTGTTGCGGTCCACCTGATAATTTCACACCGGATGATCCCAGCGCCCAGTTGGCAAGTGATAAATTGTGATTCTGGATGGTAAATCTGGATATTTGAATTTGGTTAGCGACGTCCATTCAATTCTGCCACTGCCTTTCAGCTGGGCGATATAGACCCAACATAACATTTTGAGCCCCCTAATCACACCGTGGGGCCTAAACGAACCTCTCCGATTTTACACAATCTTCATTGCATTGATTCGGGAAATTTGATACCTCGCCTTCAATTGCCTACACCTGAATATTCACGAATGGTTTATGTTCTATGTCTCCATAGACTGAACGCATTGAATCGAAAAAAAACCGCAGCGGGGAGACAATACATGCCATTAGAGCTGCCATGTCTATAATGTCAGAAGCACCCTTTGGAAGGTGAATTCCAACTTCTTACCAGTAATAATTGCCATTAATTCATGTCTTGGAAGGATTTTGATGAAAATCTAAGCCTACGGCTAGATCTTGGAAAAATCGTGACAACATTTTACAATTTTATTTGAGCCATCATAGTTTTATGTTGGAGGATCGAAGAATGATTCATTCGAAAAAGTTGTAAAAAATTGAATTACCTCACTTATTTATCTATTATTGTGATCTAATACTAACCAATGGCTCAATAGGGTGTCTACAAGATGTTGGAAAAATGGTTCATTGTATTTTGATTTATTATTTTCAACAATGAACCTTTGGAATCGACAATGAAAACCAAATTTTAACCCCCTCAAAATTTGTTGGTTTACATTTCAAGGCACGTAGAATCCGAAAATCTAATAAAAAATGTTCCTCCGTCGGCCGTACGCGGCACTTTCCTCAGTTAGCATTGACCGATTTTGATGAAATTTGGTATATGGGCTTCATTTGGGGTCTAGTTGTGCCGCGGAGCTTTTGGTTGATGTCAGTCACTTCTAAGGGGTGAAAATCACGGGTTGATATTTTTCAAAAGTGCCCTAGCTCAAAAACTCTCGAAATGAAGGTATCGTGTTTTCACCAATTTTAAATAGTATTGAATTTTTAACATTTTTAGAGACCACGCGGAGCTCTCCAGGACAAACCGTTCGCTCCCTACGAGAACTTAAGGGTTTGGACATCCGGTAAATCAGAAACACGAGCGTGAATCGCAAGAGACGCCTAATCTCCGTTCGTATTTTAGCTGACCAAAATGCGATCGCTGTTCGTTTCTTCGAGTTGTCTCTTAAGACAAGTTGACCTTTTTCTACGCATTTTCAAAGTTTCAAAAATATTGTTTAATCACAGTGAGCAGGAGGGCAAGTCCTAAAAGATCTAATAAGCTCTTCGCTAATTGGAATGTGCAAAGATAATAATAAAGAGATTTGTTATCCCTTAATATGCACTGTTAAACTCTATTTGATCTGAATATACTACTTGAAAGAAAATACAGTCATCGTGCGGGAGAGTTTCTGTATAATATATTTATAATTTATTATGATCATATTTCAGCTCAATCCAATCGTCCTGGTTACTAGTAAACTGAACTTTTAGTTCACAATAAGTAACGAAGTTGGGTCGGTACTAGAGAGATAATTATAAAAACTTGGCTGAAAAGATAACTGACATTCAACTAGTACGCGCTCAAAATCATCATCATCAAAATACTAACCTCCTCTTGTTTCCCTTATGACCATCTCCCGGCGTGTCGGTAAAAGAAGTCCACTGTAGACGAGTTATAACCTCTGTTGCGAGTAATAACCCACTCTTATTCTCTCTGAATAAGATGCACGTCATTTGAGCCATTGCATTATTGATTTGAACTTTTTTTGTAGGGGGTGAGGAAATCTTCAGATCCAGGGGTGGAAATTTGATCTCGTAAGATACCCGAAGGAACACTTGCACGGGTTATATGGGATTCAAACCCACTACAAACCTCACCTCCTTATCCCACGTGGAACTCAGCCTGGAACTGTTCAATACATTACTCCAGACTGAGTCCTGGGAGTCTTCTTAGTTCTCTGCTAGGGGCCGGTCCGTGGTTCCCCTGGGATTCAAACCCACTAAAACCTCACCTCCTTATCCCACGTTAGAACTCAGCCTGGAACTGTTCAATACATTACTTCAGGCTGAGTCCTGGGAGTCTTCTTAGTTCTCTGCTAGGGGCCGGTCCGTGGTTCCCCTTCGCTGCCTCTCCCGTTCTTGAAGGATTTTTTAGTTCAGTATTTTGTCCACATAATCTGCCACAGTGGTCCAGTTTTTCTCGGTTTCCAGCATCTTTCCTATGACCGCCTCTAGGTTGTGTCCTGTGCTGCGAGATGCAACTTTTCCCTTAGGCAGTTCCTCGCCCCTGTCCATCGCATGCATTCAAAGAATATATGAATGCGCCATCATCCTTGTTCTCTTGGCAGTTGGGGCATTTTGGGGACCTCATCTTCCCCATCTTATGTATGTAGGCGAAGAAAAGTCCGTGCCCTGAAAGGAACTGGGTTAGGAAGACATGCATTGATTTGAACTTGGCTCAGACTCTTGGGCATGTTTTGAACGTGTTTCAGCCTTTGTAGGTTTTCAACGTGGTTTAGCCATTTGGCCGAGGCTGTAACGTAATTCCACCGTTTGGGTAAATTCATCATTTCTAAACCAATCGTGAAACTTTCGTCGAGGATAAATTGTTGAAATTTAATAAATTTATGTATTTAAATTATTTCAGAACCGTTCTGTGGTTCTCTTTTTTATACCACCCATTCAAGAATCTTATCCATTCAACTGATATGCTGGACAAGTACTTAGTGTTCAAATAAACATTTTAACATTCTTGGAAGGGACATATTAAGTTGAAACATGAATCGTTGCCTCATGATATTACTATTATAAATTGGGCCCAAGACAACAAACCAACAAGGAATTGAATTGGGAGAAAACTTCTTTGAAACTGTGCGTTAGGCTCTGATTTGAATTATTAAATGCAATTGTTTCTGTTCGTTTTCACGAAATCTCGCCGCACTACTCCTTGGAAAAGGGGCGGGAGGAGTGAACGTGGGATCGCGGCTGAATGCTAACGAACTCGGCCCAGTAAGTCCAACTCAAGCCCGAGGAGTGAAGGAAACCAGCAGGAAGGTCGAAGGGAAACAGAACGTTGACTTCGTGAATACCAAGCAGCAAGGTTCAGTCATTCGGTTCCAGTTGTATTATTCCATATTCTGTCCTTTTCGACCAATGCTGGGAACCTCCTTGGAAGTTTTGTGTAAAATTGTCTTGTTTTCGCTCCTATCGTTTTGTGGAGGGCTTGTGTATTGATAAAACTGATTCATTATGATGTGAAAGTTTTCAGAAGTCGCATTGTCCTTTCCAAACGTCGGATACTGGATTGTGATACAAGATTTATTTTCGGAACCATAGTACTGTTTGTATAAAAAGTGTAGGGAAGGGAGGGGGGTATACAGTTAATCATACTTATAAGGAAATTAATTAACTCAAATAAGTTAGTACACGGAGAAACGTAAGATATCTTGTTTTTTGCGTGTTAATATATCTTACGTGTTATTATACATTAATTTGACACACAGTTACTTATTACATTATAAGAAAATTGTAAAATTAAATTCCATAAACTGTTCTTAGTGGAGCATACGAAGTGATGCGATGAGACCTAGCAAGGAACCCTTAAAATTTAAGGAGACCTGGAACCCACCCCCCTTTTGTGATTTAAAATGCACCCTTAGTTCTCCACAATTAACTTGGCACACACTGTCATATTCCGAAATTATTTAATAATATTTAATTTATATTAAATCCATTACGTTTCGATAACTAGTGGAGTCCTTGTCCACATTTATTCCTTCTATAATGTTCATAAAGTTTTTTTTTCTCTCTCATTAAATAATATATTAATAATATAAAATAATTAATTCGGGTCATCATTATTATTATATTATTATTATTATTATTAGATTATTCGGTTACTTCTCCACGCACTTGCCATGGAGTTTTGTATAGCATCCATGAACAGCAGACAAGAACAGATAGCGGGAGAGTTCAAGAGAGAAGTGATTATTAGAAGTTTCGGATGTTGGTTGATACCGAAGTATTGTGTTTGATTGCTAAATTATTGAACTAATTATTCGTTGAAGTCATATTGTGTTTGATAATGGAAGACCCATCAAATATTATATTTATTTTCCTCAAATATTGCATATACCTAGTACGAAAATCATTTGAATTTTTATTCAATCGTCAATAATTGACGATTATTAGACAATTATTAATTAGACAATTATTGTCTCCCTTACATCTAGTATTTTGTAAAAGTGTTGACATATTTTGGAATAAAATTGACATAAATTACGTATACATTTTGACATTATTTCCCCAGGGGAAAATGACACATATTTTGCCCCTCTCCCGTAATAACAATCGTTTGCGTTGCAATCGCCGGAAGCTCGAGTCTCTTACTGCGAAGGTACCTACTGAGCGAAGAATTTCCTCCTGTTGAAACTTCTAAAGAACGCGAAGGAGCCACGAACGAGATTTACAACAAGAATTACATGAATTTATTCATTAATGAAAGAGTGCGGTGGTTGGAGTTCTCGGATGAGTTGGTAATTAAATGAAGGCCTCTTCAATGGTGGAGGAAAAGGTTGAAAAAAAAGGATTGTAGGAGAGGGAGAAGGAAAAGTTGCATTAGTTCGTTACTTTATATTACTTAGCAGTCAGCTATTCAGAAGGGAGAACCGCCAGCCTTTCCGTCAACACTCGGAATAAAAAAAATTGTCTT
>CM019177.2:38701380-38854446 GCA_009739505.2 Apolygus lucorum | reverse complement strand
TCTTTGGATGTCTTTATCCAGTTGTGGCTCTGAGCTAAATTATCATCCTCCCTTGTGGGAAGCCTTTGTAAAGCATTCATTCCACTTTCATTTAGTCATGGCTCCAACGGATCCAAAATTAGTGTGTAGTACAACCAACGACGATTCATGGTCAATGTCGTGTAGGTTGTTATTCCAAGAAAGTTTTTGGTTCCTCACTATCGAAGACAGAAAAACTTTGTTTCTGTGCTAAATAATATATGTACGCTCGGTAGGGAAAAGGGTCAATACGCCAAAACACAAAAAAGTTGGGAACTCGCGATTTTCTGACAGAGTTTTCAAGTTACTGTTATTTTTCTGGTTATGGCGATATCCATGGATTATGGTTCGATCCAATAGGTTCTAAATCAGTCCCAAAAACAAAACAAAACAAGAGTTGCCATGGTGGCTTATTGGCCCTTTTTGAGGGGGGTACTTTTTTTGTCTTACTCGATTCCAAGGAATTATTATTGAAAATAATAAACCGAAAAATCAGAAGCTTCTTCGGGTGTACGTACGTGTATGTACCTGCACTGTTGGGCCGTACAATGTTTTTTCCCCTGGTCAAACTCTGGCTTACAATGTATTGCAGAAATTAACAAACCAGTAAGAATTTGTTGGGTGATAGTTTTTATTTGGAAGGTATGTAATGGTCTTCTTCAGGTTTAACCTTTGAAGAATCCGATGATGCTCTTGATCGGGTCTCCAACTTTCACTTTGAAAACGTCCTTGGCTTTAACCTCTCCAGCGTCGCTCAGAGAGATTTTGTTGCCTTGCAATTGGATGCAGGAGAACACAATCTTGGCAACACATTTTCCAAGTGTTTGAAGTTCGACCTTGGCACAGGTTTGAATTCCAGTTTTGTCGGCCATGTCGGAGGTGTCAGTGTAGAGACAGGCTTTCATAGCACTCATCGATCCAGGAAGTTCTTGGCAAACCCTCTCAGTTCCGGCAACTTCAAAAATCGTAATATTTCATTAGATAGTTAATGTTTTTTTTATGTTCAAGTTTTGAAAAAACCAACCACGTTGGGTGGGCACATTATCTTCTCAACATAAACATAACAAAGATATATGGAGCTTGTTTGAGCAAATATTATTGAACTTCTCAGACCACTATTAAATTCCCTATTATGAAACATGGTTTTGACACTCGGGTTGATAGTCTTCTGAATTTAAAAACAATATCTAATACGATCATGAACTCTTTCCTATTCATACCAATTTTTGAAAATTTTGGTACAGCTCCTAATGATTTTGGTGAAGCTCCTACTGATCTGATCACCGTAAGATTCTTGAATGATGATTCTGAAACCAACTCCCAAGTACCCTCAAAATTTTAGTGTAATCCAGCGACTACATTGTTGTTCAGGGAGAACCACGTTTGATGAGTTTGCAATGAAATTAGTGGTCAAAAATCTAAGGCCTAATCAACGTAGTACCTAAATAATGCTTAAATAACTTATTCGGTTTTTGCTTTCGAGTCTACCAAGGTAGCCGAAGCTTTGTTTTCACTTTTCAAGGATGGAAAAATAAAGTTCTCCAAAATCAAAAAGTTCTCCAAAACTCGCGTTTCGCGTTTTAGACCTTTCTGAACAATTCTGGTTACGTGTTTGTCTGTGTGTCTCCGTCTGTCTTGAAATCCTTGTAACGAGCATAACTATACTAAGTTATTGCCGATTTCTATGAAATATTCAGGGATTGTGCGGGTTGGTGTGTAGACGGTCCCCTATGAAAATCATCATCCCCGGACTGATAGAAGCGACTGCGCATGCGCAAACGTGAAATCCTTGTAACGGCCATAACTTCTACATTTTCCATCCGATTTCGGATGACCCATCCGGTGGGTCTTATTGGTCCAAATATGATATAATTCATGGCCCTCCTTAGATCTCAAATTAAATACCCTCCGGATTGAAAAAATGTATGTTAGGTATTTGGAACTGATAAACCGGTGTTGCTTAAAATTCACATTTTGTAGCACTTCAAAAACGTGAACTGCTCGTGAAAGTTTCGATATCGAATCACTTTTTTCTCCCTCTCAAAATTGAAAACAATGCCTCCGGTAAGCACATGGAAGTAAAATGCTCAAAACAAGCCCCTTGGACCCCCGGTTACCTCTATTTACATACTTCGGACGAAATTAATGAAACACAGAATGTGTTTTAGATCACGCGTTTCACATAATTTCGCTACTTTCCTCCCACTAAATCAAAATCTCAATCAGAATCAGAATCACCAGGTTACACGATCCTTAGTTCCGTATCATCGGTATCCATGTTGTCGTCCCAGATTTCGTTAGCTTTTTTTCCTAGTTAGTTCATGGCTAAAACACATTCTGTGTTAAAAGTTTACTACTGAATTCTCTGATTAGGTACTGCATGATTGGAACTCACTAATGTCCCAAGATTGGAATGTGCTATGTTAAAAATATATATATTTGATGGCTAAATATTAACAGTGGTTCATGATCACTCACCATGACAGGTCTCAATGAGAATAAATTTTTGCTGTTTAATTTACCTTAATGTAGGTAACTTACGTGAAAATTTGTGGCCGATGAGTTTCTTGCCCTTGGCATCAATTTCAAGTTGCACGGTCTTGTCAGCGGCAGACAAAGTTGCTTTTAGGCAAGCTGAGGAAAGATTCATATTTTATCAGCACATACCATATTCTCTTTGTTTCAAGATCGATGACTAGACATGCTTGGACTTACCATCAACTTTACCAACCACAGGAAGCTTAGGTGCCGCGCAGCATTCGCAGCTGTTTCCTTCGTTGCACTTGCATCGTTTCTCACCTTTGCTATTTTTGAAGAGACCTCTCTCATCTTCATCATCTGAAGTCACAAAGATTGTATTTTAAAACCAATTTCTTTAGGAGATTGTTGACAATGAATGGTATCCGGAACAGGGTGTACAGGCGAGAATACTTTCGCGGGGTGTACTTTCGTACTATGGCAACTTTCTGGTGACTTGAGTATTTGTAGAAGAGTGCGAGATCACCAGGAAAACCTTTCAAACTTCCAACTCAAAATGTTCAGGGAAAAACATTCAAGTCCTTGTCTATTGTAATAGACTTATCAAAATCATCAAGTCGGGATAATTGAATTAGAAAAAAATAATATTCAATCATAATTTGACGTTATTAAGTCAGAATCGTATTGAAAGATTTTATGTCAATTTTTGCAATGGAGGTGAGTTGGCATTCACATAACACTTTTGTGTTGAAATAAAACAAAATAATTTACCACTTTCGTCAGAGTCATCTTCGAATTCCAAGTCCACAAGTTCTGCGTCATTAGTTTCCTCAACGCTAACAGAAGCTGCGATAGAAGAAGCCACAACTCCGAGGAGTAACAGACAGAGAAGATTGAAGGATTTCATCTTGGATCTAATAAACATACACATTTTCTGATTAGGTCATGAATTTTAGAAAAAGTGATTGTACTGTTTGTAACTTGTTTCTGTAAAAACATCGTGACATTACTTTCTTTCAAAATTGATGTCAAAAAGTCCATTCATGCAGCATGAATTAATGAGCGAATTTTCAAAGAAATCTTTCAGTTGAAGTTATGGCCAAGGAAAGAAACAATGGTGTTTCAATTTCTTTTGGCAAGTTTTTTTTACACTATTCTTGGTTTTTTCGTTTTTCAGTATACCAGACCAACATACTGTATGCACAGGGTATGTTTTGAAGATGTTGAGAGTCCATATTCATGTTCTACTCGTCTCCACGTAATTATCGAGTACCCACACTGCTCTTGCATTTCTGGGTACAACAAATATACGCACGTTTTCATTATATATAAATATATATACTTTTTTAAATTTTTGGACAATTTTCATTTTTGGAAAACGCGTTGGTATCAAAAATTTTGTTGTGAATCCGAATATACCATATATTACTTTGATTGTAAAGGTAATAGCCACAAAAACTGGGGAAACCCGTTTTTTAGACTATTTTTTAAATTTAGACCACTTAGGGTTGTTCAAAGTTTCTGGCTAACCAACTCATCCTTTCGTTTGTTGTTACGAACATTTTGGCAAAAACTAAAAAAGTTTTGCGATTTTTGGAAAAACTTCAGGGATTGTTTCAAAATGTTCCAAAACGGATTTCAGTGAAAAAAAGTCAAACAAGTCCATTCTAAAAATTTTGACGCCGTTGCAATAGCTTCATTTTTTTTGAAAATTCGCTAACAGTCGCAATAAAGTCCGCTCCGTATCTGTTGTTAATATGGAAATCAAGTTTCACGCCCAATTTTATAAGGTAAGCAGTGGTTTGCAGGTGTGGTATCTCTTATTCAATAGGTACCTACCTACCTTATTCATTCATATTCATCTCACGAAGCGACTGATACTTACTGTGCAGGAGACGATCTCGCTGTATGAACCTGCAACTTTTTGATGCAGCTTTTATATTAAGAACACAGGTGTTCGTTCGCTCTTTATATTTACCTTCGTTCTAATAAATTAGGACTACAAACATGAAAAATCGTCCTTGATAACAATTAATTTGCTTTGCTAATGAATGTTTGAGCTAATCAGTATCGAAATTTGATTAATTTAACAGTTAATTGATATCGTCATATGTTGGTTCTCGTTTGCTTGCAGATCGTGAACAAATTTGACCAATGACATCAGATTCTACGTCTGTCGCGCCATTACTACAAAGCTGCGTGATTTTCCATTATTAGATTATGCGAGATTTGTTGTCTTTTTTTTTTCATTGAAACAGGCATTTCCCGCTAGGAACGATGATTGTGTGGAATCAACAATGAGATGTTGAAATATCCCTTCGGTGGCAAAGTCAATGTTGATTGACTATAGGTCGCAACACGTGTGATGTGGCACACTTTTAAAAGCTGCATTTTATCACACGGTACTTCTTTGTTTTCCTATATACGAGTATAATACCCCAAATGTGAAGACCACTGACATTTCCTCCATTGATGGTTTCTGTTTGTACTATTACTAGTACCAACACAATCACTGTTACTACTTTTTGGTTTATTATTTTTAATAATGAACCTTTGGAATCGACAAAAAAAAAGTTACCCCCCCCCCCCCACCAAAAAATTTTTTTTTTGTGGTTTACGTTTCAAGGTACGTAGAATCCGAAAATCGAATAAAAATTTGTCCGCTGTACGCGGTACTTTCCTTAGTTTCCATGGGCCAATTTTGATGAAAGTTGGTATTTGGGCTCCATTTGGGGTCTTATTGTGTCTTGAAGCTTGGTTAATGTCATTTCTAAGGGTTGAAAAATAACGGTTAAAATTTTGAAAACGCGTTTAAAAATATTGTTTTTTCATCAATTTAATATAGTGTAGGCCTGCTACTTGTGTCGATGGACCACAGAGGTAGCGTCCCGGCTTACTCGTGGTGATTGTGACGATTGTGGCGACACACCAGTTGTAAGCGGGATTTGCGTTCGACAGGGTTAAGGTTTCGTTTCGCGGCGTAGTTGGTAGCAGCACGAGGTTGTGACGCCACGTGCCGATCCCAAGTTCACCGGATGACACAAAACCTTACGTGGCGAGCTCAGGTGGGAAGGGGAAGACAAACAAATATCGAAACAATAGTTAATTTTACAAGGGTAGCGTGTGGTATTTACCTGTGACGAGGCGGTGAAGCGGCCAGTCGAATTCCTCGGGATGATGCAATCTGAAATGTTAGCCTTAAGGGCGTCCTACTGAGAAAATGGCGTCCGCAAAATGCGACGCTGCCGAAGGGGCCTACGAAGGCGTCTGAGGGACGCTTCGGAAAAGATGGCGGAGTGTGACGCGTCACCAAGCTCCGGTTTTTCACACTGAGGAACCAGGTAAAATGAGAAAAGATATTCAAATGCAGATTTACAACAATAAAAGGTAAGTTTATTAAATATGCAAATGGTTTTCTGACTAGGCACACCGAAGGGTGTGTCGAAAAGAAGCCTGACGGGCGCAACAACACAAGTAAGTATGGCACAAGATTCAATGTTCAATAGGATAGATTTTCAGATAATGTTTCAAATGTACAAAATAATAACTCCAATTTGACTTTATGTTTCAGGTTTCCAGAGTATATCAGTTCAACGTTCCAGGTTTTCAACAAAGGTGAGTATGGTAAGTATAGGTTAACTTTGTGTTTCAGGTACGAATTTAGCATTAAGTTACAACTCTCAAATTTACGACTTTTGTCCAATTGTTTCAGAATTACTTCTACGCACTGTCCTAACTGCATTGGCCAATGGTTAGAAGGTAAGTTATAGTTTTCACTCACACGTGTCAGGGCCCTGAGGTATCCTTCCAGGTGTGATGTGGCGGTTGTGGTGGTTGTGGCGACGGACGTCCAGGGAATCCAAGTTCTCTTCCTCCAGATCAATTCGGCGCGACACGGCAATTTCCGATGGTCAGGGATCTTACGAAAAAAGCGTGTGAAGGTATTTACGGGGACGGTTGACTCTAGCAGTTTTAAGTTCACGGGCAGCAGGGCTCTCAATGACTTGTACTGAATATCAAGGGGGGTCTGCCTGTGGAGGGGGCTGCTCGTTGGTTTTGTTCCGGATGGTCCCCCTCCGCTCCCTCGACGGACGGGCGCCTGCCAGGTGGAGACTTCTGATTGGCTCCCCCCGCCGAGGGAGGGACGCTCTGGCTGGAGACGGCGTCTTCATGTTGAGGGGGGGGTGACGTCACCTTCCGAGCTGACCACGGATCCGAATCTGACAATCATCGCCGCGGGTGGCTATGACAAATTCGGATCGGAAGGGAGTTAACGAATTAACCCAGTCTCTTCACTGGAAATGTTCCCCAGTGAGTGGAGACTCACATCAGCATTGCATTTTTCGAATCGAATGAGACCATCCAGAGCTCCGTAGGACCAACCGATCGGTCCCCATGAGAACTTAAGGGTTGGTCTTAAGATAAATGAGAAACACGAGCGTGAATCGCAAAATAAGGATAATCTCCGTTCACATTTTAGCTGACCAAAATGCGATCGTTGTTCGTTTCTTCGAGTTGTACTCAGTTGTACCCACAACTCCCTGTTTCTTCGAACTGAATGTGATGCGTTTATTTCTTTCAAATAAAGTTGATTTTGAAGTAGGTACGTGGTAGGTAGCTAGTACCTATAGTTGGTACTATCAATGGCAAAGCCGTGTTCTTTGCAGACGAGTGATCTATACCTATAGATAAATAATAAACCTTTGTGTAATAATTTACAGCGTTTTTGTTGTTAAGGTCGATTACTATACCTACTTATCGCAATACCATGGAGAACATAATAGTATTCTGTTTGGAAATACAATTACGATTACCTACTTACTTTAAATTCTTAAACATGCGCAAATGTAAGTTGTGCGTACCTCACCAAAAAAAAGACATAAAATAATAAAACTTTACAAAGTAACTCGAAACTCAATTTGAGAAAACAAAGCATTTATAATTCAATGTTACGGTGGTTTTTATGCTATTTTTTAGTTCAACTTTGAGACCTTAGGAACGAACAATTGGAAAAACGGTACTCGGATAGTCCAAAAAGTTTGGAACTACTGAAAACAACCTTTAAAAAACCACTGTACCTTTGTGTTTGATGAATACATCGTAACTTATTTTTTAGTGCAATATTTTAATTCCATCGTTTTTTGAAAAATAAAAATATTAAACGATAGGTTGTTGCATCTCAATTTTAATTGTTCATTTTTGAAAATAATTAATGATCATGATCTCTGCCACTGTTTTTTACTCGTTTCCAGCTAGCAATAAGTTAAAAACACAAAGCATGGCATAACTAATTCAGAACGCGACAAGTTGAATACTTTAAGTTTGGTCTCCCTAACTTTAATCCAATAGGATACAGTCCTCTCAAACGTCGTTTATTGATAATGGAATCAAATCGTCCCTTCAGCCTATTTGCATCACAATGGGCTAATTCTCCGACAGAGATGCCGGTTAATTGTTTGTATTTCATTATCACTTCTCCGGCCGTTCAGTCTCCGTACAATGTTCTTATCAGGCTGTGGTTTTCCTCTCATAAACCCTTTCAACGCTCGGGGGTTCTTTCTAAACTCTCAAACTCACTCCGAATCTCAGCTGCAGCTATGGAAACTTAACCTCTAAACTTTGGAAACTTCAACCCTAATTAAATATCGGAGTACAACGCCCATCTCTTTCTCAGCATACTGAGAAATTGAAACCAAAGTTAGAAGAAGATTTCAAAACCTCACACACTCCTTGAAGAGGATACTTCATTTAATCTGTTGTTCATCTTATATTTTTGAATTCGTGGAGATCGAGGAAGATTGCAAAACCTCACACACTCCTCGAAGAGGATACTTCATTTAATCTATTGTTCATCTTGTATTTTCGAATTCGTGGAGATAGTTTCAACAATTATTGTCAAACGCAGTTCATCTTGACTCGTTTTGTACTACCTATCGAGGTTTTGTTTGTCTACTTTCATATCTGCACCACAGTTTTGGTTCTTTTGATTTGAAATTTGGAGGGTAGACTTGTTACACCTTCAAGTGTTGAGAGTGTCTAGCCTCAGACAATGTTAGGCCTCCTGGGTGAGTGATGAAACTTAATATTCGATCTTATTTTTCGAAAATTCGATTCCTTCGGCCCGGTTTTACCGAATAATTCCTGACTGGAGTTTAGCAAAACTCAGTTTACATTTATATTTCATACCGTTGGTTTTTATATTACTTCTACAATCATGGCGCGTCATTTGGTTTAATTTTGATCTATCTTTCAAGTTTAACCACACGAGGTTGAGGTTCAAAATTTCACCTAGTACACACTTTGAGGGGATTGCAATAATTTCATTTTTTACAATTTCCAACTTCCCCTCTTCTTTGACTTGATGTTCAGAGGGCTTCTGATTTGACAGTGAGGCTCACATAGGAATCTTTCAAAAAAGTTACTATTCTTGATGAAGTCTGACTGCAGCAGGTAGGTATGGTTTGAATGGTCATTTAAACGACTTATGATGAGTCTTGTCAAATTTGAATGTAATTTACCTTAAACATTCACAATTTCACGTCAAATGTTTGTCAACGTTTTTTCTCAATGTTTTAAAAAATGTTTTTCAAACTATTTTCCCGAGCACTATTCCAATCTAAAAAAAGGTAGGTTTCCCATTGTTATGTTCCTTCAAATGTATCAACTACGAAACTCGATCCTCACGATTCCCTTCATTAAAAATAATTTTATGGACCTGTGCAACCGTTTTAGTGGCTTTGTGCTACCTGAACTGTGTAACCACCTAATGGACCACTTGGTGAAGTTGTTCCGATACCAATTGGAAAACAAGGATTTTCCCAACCGAACTTTTAGTTTGCTGGTATAACAGGGAGAAGGTCATTTGAATGCAATACCTTCACGCCAATACGGTATAAAAATTGTGTAGGGATCGTCAACTGAGTTGAAGTGATTCGCTTTCTCAGGCCTGAGTGGGCAAGGGGCCCTAGAAAGACTGAGATGGGTTGTTGAAATGGAGTGGTACGAACGTGCTGTCCTTGGTAATGGCAATGAAGGAGGGTGCTTGAGGTTCCTTCACTTAGCCCTGCGTCTAGCAATATAAGACTGTGGAGGTGACGGGAAAGGGGAAGCATTGTTCAGGCACTACTTGTACCAGGAGGTAAAAGCTCACCCAATCCCGCGGGCCCGTTCTTTTCTCAACCCAGCCCATTGTACATCAAACCATCACCGTGATGAGCAACTTTCCGACGAATGTCGTTCAAAGGAGACGTCCGTTCGCGTGCTCTCCAGCTCTCTTTTTCATGTTTTTAAAACACTCTGTCCGGAATCTCCAGCTCAAGTTTTTGGTGGAGGAGATGAAAGGTGAACAAAGAAAAAAACTCGAAACCGTTTTAGTGGCTTCCAAGAGTAGAAGGAGAAGAAGGAAAAAACCACCTTTCGGGCGCAGATGAAGCCATGGAATCACTGAAGGCACTTGATTGTGAGGGGTAAAAGGCCTCACGGGAAGGGTTAAAATAAGAACATTACTTGCCTGCATTCCTTTGTTGGGTTCACTTGTGTCTTTGATGTTCCGTCATTTTGCCATAGCGGCTGGAGCAATAAAAAAGAGTAAAAGGGTTTTCTTTGGTGCATGCGAAGCTGTTCAGTTTTCTTTATATGGGCCCCAGTGACGTGATTCCTATATCCCTTTGCTACTTCTTACGTTTCTCGCTTCTTGAGTTAAGAATCCGATGGATAATGACTGAAATGGGATTATTAACGGTTGCATGCTCACCTTGATGGTATGATGAAACATTCCTGGGAAATAACATTCACTTCACTCTGACTTTATTACTCGACGATCCTGATAAGCTTAACGCATTAGGATACTTACTCACGAGGAAATACTAATATGTGGTACCATCTTGGTGTCTCACAAAGTTACGTACTCTACCTTAGCAGTAAAAATTAGAAATAAATTACTATATTTTATTGGTTCTATGTAACGGATGAGAATTTTTCTCTGTGGTTATTCGCAGAATCGGATTTTGGCATTGGACCAATTACGCTCACTTGTACCAGTGGTTTTCAATGAATGTAAATGAAAAAGAAATACACACTTTATTTGATCCTGGAGCTCATTACTCCCTGGTTAGCAAGAAAGTTTTGGATGAATTTGGTTGGCCAAATTTGAAAACAATATCCAAATTTGATTGTATACTAATAATGGATGTAACCACCTTGGATATTACAAGAGCCCAGATATCAGCATTTGGACGAGAATATGAGCCATCGTTAATTTTGGTGGAAAAGAAGACATACCTAACACTTTTTGTAGTAGATTGGGTTCTAAAATTTGAGCTTCCCCTGCCACCAAAAGTCGACTTGTCCCATCAAAAAAGAATCACCCATAACTATATGTCTCACAAATCTAGGACATCCAAATGAGTTCGAAATAGTATCATTGCGGTACCCGGAGTTATTCAGTCCTTCAACTGAAAACATCAAAGTGACATGAAATTCAAATTCAATTTTGAAACCATATGCTATACCAACAGTTTTCAAACACAAATCTGTCCCGTTTGCTCTGAAATCCGCACTGTTGAACAAAAATGTTTTACTTGTAACATTATTAGTTTAATCAATTTAAATTGGAGCAGTCCATTTTTAAACTAACTCAAATCCAATAGCAATCCTGGCTTCCCCAGTAATCGATAGAACCATTGTACAAGACATTCTTAGACTACAAATAAGTGTTCAGCATGTGTCGATGTGTTACGATCGACACCTATTAAATATTCTTCTATGTTTACACTTAATCTTTGCTATTCATCGAACAATCCGTATTTGGTGGATGGTGTGGTCCTAATTTTATTTGGAATCAACATAACTTTACAGGATTTTTTTTCTGTTGTTTATAGATATGCTGGAGAGTGATCCTGTCGTCCGGCTGGAAAAATCGCGCTACTCAGTGGGAGACGTCCTTAGAGGTAACTGCACGTCTCCGGCATCCAATCCTCCTGCCAACGTTACGTGGCTTATCAACGGCAATAAGGTACTGAAAATTCCAAGTATTATTCCTACGAACACAAATAGAATACTTATGTATTCTACTCTCCTAGCTCGTAGGGGACAAACGCTTTCTTCCCATGCCTTCGGTTTTTCGTGTAAGTTGGTAGACACATCATAATAATTAATTTTATTACCTCTCCGGCGGTCTTCAACGTATAACAATTGTTTCTTCGTGATTCTAAGAGCCTCTTCCTTATTTAACAATATCTATTTGACCAACTTTCCGTAGGAACTTCGAGTTTTTGAGAATTTCTCGACTCAGCTCGTTATGACAAAAGAAATGTTCACCACGAATGCTCAAGTGTGGACGGGGCTTTAGATGATTTTTCCTTGATTAGAGTCGAAATACGAAGATTGTACAAAATATTACAACATCAAGTAGTATGTCTAGTGTACCGTAAGTTATTACAATTGACCAATATATTATATATCTTAAGCAAACCCTGGAAATTAAATCTTCTGAACTCAATTATCGATGTCTTCAATGGTCGAGCTAACACAATTTCTGGCAAAGAACATCATGGTATTAAATATTATCGCTCCACGCTGCTCAGGAAAAGTATAGCATTTGACCCGCCCTCAAAGAGCGAATGATCGTATAGAAATATCGGTGAAAGTCGTTACTTTACGACTTGAAGTTATCCCAACCCCATAACCCAGGTCGTAACTTGACCAACGTTCCATAACTCAATCCTAAATCTTCAAACTTCCCGTCATCGACTTTACCTCTAGTGCTCTAACAGCTCAACTAATGCCTTCACATTCAACTTTCTAACTCCAATTTGATGTTGAACATCACTTGTCTGAAAATAAATCTTACTTATAAGCCCATTTTTACTAGACAAGGTTAGGAAAACTAACTAATACGTAGTATCTTAACAACCTACTAGTACTTGATGACATTGGTATTGATTAACCGATCAGATCATGTACTCTTCCTTCATGATATTGATCCATAACACGATCGTGAACCGTCCTGGTCATAAAATTTATGACATTTAATGCCTAGAAAATGTATCCAAGTACACATTTTGCAACTGCTAAATATAGATTTTATTAGTTTGCGATATTCATCACCACGTTTTCGCTTATTATGTAGGTACTGAGCCAAATGCGATAAAAATGTATTTTCCGTGAGATATCAAAGTTTTGGGTACTGAGGAACACACATTGCAATAACCCCAGGGCGAAAATAGAGTTTCTGATTTTTGCTGTTGCATCTTATTCAATTATAAGGAAACAAAAATTATTGTCCTCCAAATCAAAATTTCCAACCGCTTTTTGCCTTTTGTTTTAAAATCATCAATATAATCGCGAATGGCTTTGCAATCGTGTTGCTATTTGTTGAACTCGAAAACCAGCAAAATGATCGAAAAAATCAAGTGGCAAAGACGACACCTCTCACTCCGGATATCACAACATTGGGTAACGACAAGATTCAAAATAAAATGCTTAAACGAGAATTTTATTCATTAAACAATAAACACTAGATGTTCTTCGTAACCAAGAGAGACAGCTCCAATAATAATGTTCCTAAATTCAAAACTGTTTATTGAGTTGGGGAATTAATCAATTGTACTGCTCTTGTTTAATTCAATCGATCAATTTTAAACAAACTAATTCAATATGTCTATGTTATTGTTAATAGAAATAAGAAGCTAGTTATGCTGCCCACTGAATTCGGTGGACTTTTTAAACCTGCTGCACGAATACAGGGCTTTACTGGTTCTGAGTCTACCAAGGTAGCAGAAGCATTTTTTTCTCGTAGGGACAACAACGTTTTTATTCAATTTCATAGTCATCCACCGTATTGCAGACGTAAAAGTACAATTCTTGAACTTGAAGAGAAAATCATCTTCGTGTTTCGTCTGCTCGGTCTTCCCTCATAGGTTTTTCTGTGCCTTCAGTCGATGGGAAGCGGCAGTAGAGCCCCATCTTCCCAGTAGCAGAAGCATTGCTTCTACTTTTCAAAATTAAAAAAAAATGTTCTCCAAAATACGTTTCAGACCTTCCTGAAAAATTTTGGTTCGGTGTCTGTCTGTCTGTGTCTGTCGTGAAATCCTTGCCAGAGCCATAACTTCTACATTTCTCATCCGATTTCGATGACATTTTCAGGGATTGTGTGGGTTGGCTTATAGATGGTCCCCTATGAAAATCAGGGCCCCGAATTGGAAAATATTTTGTGCACATGCCCAAAAACCCTATAACAGCCATAACTTCTACATTTTCCTACAATATTCAGAAATTGTGCGGGTTGACGTGTAGCGGTTCCCTATGAGGGTAGTACAAGGTACTACTTGATGTTTTGAGATTAGCTAATTACTATGCCTCGGGTCTTCTACATAAATGGGTTATGGTTAGGAGAAAGCTATGGGTCTCTCACTTGGCAGACGTTTTCTAGTATAGTAAGGAACCAAGAAAACTCTCGCGAGCACAAGTAACCTGCAAAATAGTGCTACCACGTAATAATACTTAATCAATTGGAGCCACTGCGCATCTGATTATGAATGTTGGAACATTATTCCGAATTTCTTACTGGAAAAACTAATCTATTTCCATTGGAAAGAAAATAGATCTCTCTCGTGCACTACATGAGAATTTTCGTTTCCCCGCGAATATTGTTAAGGGCAACATGCAATGAAAGCCCTCGAGCGGGAGTTTGTAGTGGGTGCTAATTAATATTGCTCACATCCTCTCCGCAAAACCCTCCCTGCTTCCCTTGGTTGTAATAATAAAGGCATAGGAAGAGGTGAGTGCTCCCATGAAGGTGTATGCCCTGCCATCCGCTGCTATATTTTCATAACTTAGTTATTGAACAACATTTGATTAGGATCACCTGAGTCGACCTTCAACCTACCTGCCCGATCGGCCAGTACGTTCCTCGCATCTCTTTGATCTTAATGAAGGCTAGAGGATCCTCTCATTATCAAAGGGTTTCAATCCCGTTTGTATTTTCCTACTTTTCACATATCGCGTTACAATGCGAGCCTCATGGGATTAAGACTCAATTTTGAAATTACACCGTTAATGATGAGCAACTAGGTGATAATCAATGTAGTTAGTGGTTTCCAGTGTGGGAAATGTCGTTCGGTTTCAATCAACACTCGGTCAATGGATGAACCGATATGCTTCAGGGGTTCACCGAAATCAACATTTTCTCTCTTATTTCACGTTTCAGGCGTCTAGGTTCCGTGTGTGTCCGTGGTCATCTTGTCGCTGATAAACTTTCGAAATCATGGCCCAATTTTGAAAACATTTTCAAGGTTGTGCGGGTTTTTCGTGCAGCGAACGTGATTTTCATTAATCACCTATTTCTTGGTACCAATTTGACCAACTTTGCTCAAATTTAGATGGGTCTAGAGGACCGGGTTTAACTGGGGTTCCCCTATGAATTTTGTATTACCATCAATAAATACCACTGCTCAAATAAAAAAATTAAAAAACCATCAACATAATCCAGAACGAATTTATAATTATTTGTCAATTCAGGTACCTAAGAGAATTTGACTATTATAGCAGGAGGGGGGGGGGGGGCTTTGGTCGATCTTCCAGCCAGTTCAATAAAAATATTTAATGTGAAGGAAAATGGAATAAAAATTCTTCGCGTACCCAAGGAGAGGGAGAACAATATCACCTTGATTACGTCATACTTTTCTTCTCCGGGAGTATATGGATTTCGAAAAAAAGAGGACTTTGACTACGCACTAGATGTTGAGACCAAAAAGCAGTAGATGGGTAGGGCTGTAATAGGTTTTTCTCTGCTAAAGGCCTCTCTGCAAATCAGACCCTGGTGTGTTCAGCAAGGCAAAGAGTCATAAGTCAGGATTCATAAGTGAGCATGAGGTAAGTGAAGTTGTTTTTCTACCCTACAGCTAACTCACATCTAGAGACTCGATCACCTGTCGAAATATCACAACTTCTTACAAAAAACTCCTATTCTTCCGAGAAAAAAAACCTAGGGGAATCGGAAAACGGCCAATAAGATAACCATTCATATGAAAATACCCCCATGTATTGCTTTCGAGTCTAACAAGGCAGCGGAAGCTTTGTTTTCACTTTTCAAGGACGAAAAAAAAAGTTCTCCAAAATCAAAATTTTCACTCGCGTTTTGCGTTTTAGACCTTTCTGAAGAATTTTGGTTCCGTGTCTGTGTGTCTGTCATGAATTCCTTGTAACGCGCATAACTATACGAAGTTATTGTCCGATTTCTATGAAATTTTCAGGGATTGTGCGGGTTGGTTTGTAGACGGTCCCTGTAGGGTTACTACATTATCACCTGAACGATATTAGTTTGTATTGATGTGTTACTATGGCAACGGTTTAGATTGTCTACGTGTCAAGTTAATTAGATTATTCAATAAATGGATCTCAAGAGAGGTTGAGTAATTCTATATTGGCGCTGCGGAAAATGCCAAAAAAGGGGAAGATGCGGTGGAGTGGGGATCTGGAGGATGGCACGGAAGACGAAGGAACAAGTAAGAAAGATGAAAGTTTATTTCTAGATAAATTGTTGCAATCTTTCAAGTTTGGAAATTTCGAGGAAGAACAGGAAGATTGGTGGTACTACATCAGTCGATTTGAGGTCGAACTTAAGCGATTTTCTAGGGGCAGATCGTTGCCAGACGATGTCCAGAGTGTCCTGTTTTTGTCGTGCATTGGTTCTGGACCATTCAAGATATTGGTGGATCACTTTCGGCCGGCAGATGTAAGTACGATAGAATATAAGCAGCTCAGAAAGGTTCTCACTAGGTACTATGTTAAGGCAACATGCATTTTTTCGGAAAGACGGGCTTTTGCAACGAGGCTCCGGGAACCTAGCGAGACTTTGGCCAAGTTTGTGAGCGCTTTACGCACATTGGCAGGAACTTGTGAGTTTGGCGAAAATCTCGAGGAGAGGTTGCGAGATCAGCTTGTTATAGGAATAAACGAAGCCAGGTGGCAAGAAGAATTGATCAGATTGCACCCTAATAATACTGCTACTTTTCAAGACGTCGAAACAACTGCTTTGGGGCTAGAGCGAGCAGTTCAACAGCAGTCAATGCTCAAAAGTTTGGAGGGAGGAGGCAGAGGGAGAGATTCGGTGGAGCTTCGGCGGGTAAGCAGCCCTACACGAAGGGGACAGACAAGGCAGTCATCCTTCTCGAGCAAGGTGAAGCAAGAGTCACCTAGGATCAGAGAACCAAGAAAATTGTACCCAAACATTGACTGTCTATGGTGTGGGTTTGAGAAACACGAAAAAGGGGTTAGGTGCCCTGCAGAAAAGTCGAAATGTTTGGCGTGTGGGAGTTTTGATCACTATGCTCGCGTGTGTGTCAACAAGGGGAATGCAGTGGTAGTCAGGCCAAAGAAGACGAGGCGTCTGCAGAAGAGGTCAGAAGTAGAATCAGCTAGTGAGGGCAGTGGTAGTGACACGAATCAGATTAATGCCATAGGGAGCAAAGTCATGGTACCAGTCGTCATCAATGGGATACAATGTGAGATGCTGT
Source organism: Apolygus lucorum (assembly GCA_009739505.2). NCBI lineage: Eukaryota > Metazoa > Arthropoda > Insecta > Hemiptera > Miridae > Apolygus > Apolygus lucorum. The sequence goes on along the minus strand of CM019177.2, from coordinate 38,837,434 downwards.
ATGATTCAGGTGCAGCTCAGACAGTAGTTGGGAGACAATTCTGGAAGAAGGTGGGGTCGCCCAAGTTGAGCCCAACTGAGGATCTAGTGGCGTACACAGGGATCCCAATCAGCACTATAGGAAAAGCAAGAGTCAATGTTACAGCATGGGGTCAGTCTCGAAACTTGAAGCTGGTGGTGGTTGATACGAACGACTCACCACTTTTAGGCTTAGATTGGGCTATAAATTTCAAGCTCCCATTGCCAGAAGGGGCCAGAATTTGTGCTCTAACAAAAGCAGGGACAACTCACACAATCTACCAGGAGCGTTTGGAACAACTGAAGCAGAGGTACAGTACAGTATTTAAAGAAGGTACAGGAAAGATTATCGGTCATTCGGTTCAAGTTAGGATTAGGTCAGGGGTGGTGCCAAAAGTGTTTCGGCCCAGACCTGTGCCGTTTGCCATGCGAAAGCAAGTCGAGGAAGAGCTGGAGAGATTGGAAGCCCAGGGAATTATTGAGCCAGTAGATACCATCACGAATCCATTGGAATGGGCTGCACCAGTGGTTGTTTCCGTGAAATCAAATGGCTCAATTAGGATCTGCGGCGATTTCCGAGTCACTATCAATCCTCATGTAATAGGAGAAGAGCACCCAATGCCCACATTCGATGAGATAGTAACGAAGTTAACAGGAAGCAAAATTTTCTCAGTGATTGATCTAAAAGATGCGTATTTGCAACTGGAAGTTCAGGAAGATTCCAGAAACTGTTTGGGGCTGTCCACGCATAAGGGCTACTTCAGGTACAAGCGCCTACCATTCGGTGTGAGTTTTGCACCAAAGAAGTTTCAGAAGACCATGGATGTCATTTTGATGGGTGTTCCAAATGTGGCGTGGTATCTTGACGACATTATTGTAGGTGGGCAGACTGGCGAAGAACATCTTGAAGCAATTGAACAAGTACTGTCTAGGCTAAACAGAGCCGGTATTAAGACCCAAGAAGAAAAATGTAAATGGCTGCAGAAAAGTGTCAAATACTTGGGACATGTTCTGGATGAGAATGGCATAAGACCAGTGGAGGACCATGTTGAGGCAATAACGCATATGCCCCAACCAACAAGCATTCAAGAGCTCAAATCATTTTTGGGTACTGTGAACTTTTACTCCAGGTTCATTGAAAATCTTCAGGGAGTATGTGCACCACTTCACGAGTTGACGCGGAAAGGAGTAAAATGGAAGTGGACAAAAGAGGCTGAAAATGCATTTCAAAAAGTAAAGCAGAACATAAAAAGAGCTGGAGAATTGGTACACTACTCATTAAGTTTGCCGCTGGGAGTGACAGCTGATGCTAGTGCAAAGGGGTTGGGAGCAGTCTTGTGGCATCGTTTGTCTGGAGGCGAAGAGAAACCAGTGGCTTATGCGTCAAGAGTTCTGTCAGAAACAGAAGCAAGATACTCAGCAATAGATCGAGAGGCACTGGCTCTGGTTTTCGCAGTCAAAAAATTCGATCAGTATCTGCGGGGTCGTGAGTTTATTCTGAGAACGGATCATAAGCCACTGATGAGAATTTTGTCGGAGGGAAAGGAAATTCCTAAGATCGCTGCAAATAGACTTGTTCGATGGGCACTAATCCTGAGGAGTTATGACTTCAAGGTTGAACACATCCAAGGAAAGGACAATTGTGTCGCTGATACGTTGTCAAGACTTCCGGTGGGGGGCGTGGAGGCTTCTGGGTTGGAAAAAAGTGGGAAGCTGTATGGGACCCATCTGTTAAATGTGAGGCTCCAAGGGTGCCCAGTGACAAAGAGAGAATTGAAGGAGGCGATAAAGGCTGATGCAGAGCTACAGAAAGTAAAACAGTACATGGAAAGGGGTTGGCCAGACAAGAAAGACCTGGAAAACACATGGCTTCCGTACTTTGAGAAGAGGGAAGAGCTCTCATGCGAGGAGGAAATCCTGCTATGGAATGGAAGGATAGTGGCTCCAAAGAAGATAAAAGGTCGATTTCTTGAGATGCTGCATTTAGGACATCCAGGAGTTAGAGCAATGCGAGACATGGCTAGAATGCATGTATGGTGGCCTCAGGTTGACTCAGCGATCGAAAGGTTCGTAAAAGGATGTAATCCTTGTCAGGAAGGGCGGCAAAAACCTGAGGAGGCTCCCATATACTCGTGGAATATCCCTGATGTACCATGGACACGGCTTCATGTAGATTATGCCGGACCTTTTGAGAACTTCTATTGGCTAGTGGTCGTCGATGCTACGACCAAATGGCTGGAGGTGGTGCCATTGAAGAGGGCTACAACAAAGACAACGATAAATGCTCTGCAGGAAATTTTCTCAAGGTTTGGCGTTCCAAGTTCTATAGTGTCGGACAATGGTCCACAGTTTGTGTCAGAGGAGTTTCGATCGTTTTGCAGGGAAACGTTGATAACGCATGTAAGGATAACACCATACCATCCCCGATCGAACGGCCTTGCGGAAAGGGCGGTTCGGACATTCAAGAGCCGAGTTAAAGCATCAAAACCAGGAGGTGGGTCGATCCAAGAGAGAGTCAGGAACTTTTTAGTATCATATCGTGTGACACCTCATAGCACCACCAAGCGATCGCCGTCAGAGCTTCTTCTTCGACACCGGATGAGGACACCATTCGACCTCCTGAAGCCGTCAGTTGGTCGTAACGTTGAGGAATCTCTCATGACCCAGAAGAAAAATCGCGATCAAGGGAAGAGGTTTCGAGAGTTTGAGGAGGGACAACAGGTATGGGTTCTCAATAAGACCACAGCTGGGTACTCCAGAGGATGCATCACCCGTCGGACAGGAGATTTGTCGTATCATGTACTTGTGGATGGACGAGAAGAACGTAAACACGCGGACCAATTAAGAAGAGCTGACTGATCAAGGAGAAGGGGGGAAAAGATGTAGGGTTACTACATTATCACCTGAACGATATTAGTTTGTATTGATGTGTTACTATGGCAACGGTTTAGATTGTCTACGTGTCAAGTTAATTAGATTATTCAATAAATGGATCTCAAGAGAGGTTGAGTAATTCTATAGTCCCCTATCAAAATCATGAAATGAAATGAAATGAAATGAAATGAGAAGAAATTTATTTCTGCAATGTACAATGTACAAAAAGTACAAAAAATAATTTGATCTACATCAAGTTTAATTGAAATTTAGTCTCCCTAATGGGTGATACCCGTGACAGGGAAGACGAGTAGTGACCTATGAGCAAGTAGGATTGTCTACTAGGCTCTACTAGATGAAAAGAAAATTATTTCAATAACTACTTATCAATTACGTAGAGCTACTAATATAATATTATGTACTTATATAGTGTAGTATTACGTACAATAGGTATTATGAACATTAGTTTCAATTTTCGCGTTGTACTTTGAGGAACCAGTTTTTTAAAGTTAAATTTACTTTAGTCGGTTGATCCAACAACTTATTTTTTACTATTAGTGGTAGATTATTAAAAATTCGGAGTCCAGCAAATAAATAAGTATTCTGAGAAGCAGTTGTGTTTACAAGTGGGAGATAAGACTTCCCCTCCAATAGAAACCTAGTAGGTATTCCATGAACTGGGTAAGAAAGCCTTCTCTCTTTTAGAATTTGTTTAACATTGTTAAGGTCTATAAGGTAGCATAATTTAAGAATGTTAAGCTTTCGGAACAGTGGGTCTGTATGTTCTAAGAATTTGCTTTTCGTTATAACTCGGACTAAAATCTTTTGGCAAATATACACTGAGTTCAAAGCAGTAGCATATGCTCCGCTCCATACCGGTAGTCCATAAATTAAGATTGATTGTGCTAGTGAAAAGTACATCATTTTCATGAGATTAGGAGTTAGGTAGGTTCTTAAGTGGGAGTACACATAAATAAGTTTTCTCAGGCGCTTACACACTGCATCAATTTGACTTTCCCATTTCATATTAGAATCTAAAATAATACCTAGATATTTCACGCTGGAACATTTGGCCACTTCAGGACAAGTCGTGCAAGGGTTCGAAATGCAATTGGAACTATGCAGATGTATCTTGAGGTTATCACAGGGGAGAGTCGTTGATGACAAGCAGTATGGTATGTATTTAGTTTTTGTTAAATTTAAAGTCAACTTATTTTTAGTGAGCCAGTCATTGATCCTTTTCAAACCACTTTCAGCTAACCTAAAACTGTCCACCCAATTATCAGATACAAAATACAAAACTGAATCGTCTGCAAACAAAACCAAGTCACCATTGATATCTATCTTTCCAAGCTCGTTGATGTACATTATAAAAAAGATAGGACCAAGAACTGTCCCTTGCGGAACTCCATAATCACTACAGTCCATACTTGACCCCATAAAACCATTTATCTTCACACATTGTGTCCTGTTGGTGAGATAGCTTCTTATCCATTCTAATGCTAGCCCATCAATACCAAATGATTTCATTTTGACTAGAAGTTTTTCGTGAGAAATAGTGTCAAACGCTTTCGCTAGATCTATAAAAATTGAAAATATTTTTTTGCCTTTATCAAGATCTTGCATTATTTTATTTGTTAAGTAACATGTTGCATCTTGCGTGTTTTTACCCGATCTAAAGCCAAATTGACGATCACATATCAAGTTGAACTTCTCTAAATATTCTACTATTTGTAGTTTGGCACATTTCTCAATTATTTTGGCAATATTACTTACAAGTGATATTGGTCTGTAGTGACTTAGATTTTGCTTATCCCCAGCCTTGTAAATCGGACAAACAATGGCTAGTTTCAATTTTGCTGGAAAGATTCCATTTTGTAAACTTAAGTTAATCAAATGACATAGAGGTCGACCAATGTACTGTTTACATGATTTAAGAACTCGTACTTCAATTCCATCCCACCCAGGACTGGATCCTCCTTTCAGAGAATCAATAGTTTTAATTACTTCGTCTACAGTTACTTCCCTAAATACAAAACTAGTATCACAATTAGTGTCAGGCTCTAAGATATCATCATCTGTACGTTCGGGGAGTTGAAGAGCGAGTTCAGGACCCACTCTAATAAAGAAGTCATTAAACGCGTCAGCACACTCTCCTGGGTTATCGATTGCGTTTAGTTGTTTATTCTGGATTTTTATTGTCTGAATTAAGTTTATCCAAGGCGGTTTATCAATTATCTCGTTAATAATATGCCATGTTTTTTTAGAATTACCTTCAACCATATCCAATTTTTTCTTGAAATACTCTTCCTTTGCCTTTCGAATCAAAGTTTTCAGCGTATTTTGGTATTTTTTAAAATAGCTTTGCAATTTGATATTAAATGGTTGCTTGCTCGCTGCCTTGTAGAGCTTTTCCTTACGACGGATCGACTGCAGTAATCCTTTTGTAATCCATTTTTTAATAGGTATGTAATGAGACCTCATTGGTACTTTGCCATCCAACACTGAGGCGTTCGTAACGTGCTTTTTCATATTGCATATAAGGCTATCTGTACAGTAATTTACATCGCTTGAAGACAAAAGGTCATTCCAAGTTTCAGTTGAAATTGAAGTACATAATTTTTCCATGTCTAGCTGTGGTTTACGTTCCAGAACAACTTCTTGTTTATGATTTGAATTTAGAGTAAAAAACTTATCCCATAAGATGAATGTGGCAAAATGATCAGTTATATGACAGTTAATTACTCCGGATGTCAGAGATTTATCGTCCCTAATATTACAAAAGATGTGATCTATACATGAACCTTGTGAATCATTTGATCCAGGTCTAGTTGTTCTATTTATTTTTGAAAGGAAACCACGCCCAGCCAATGAGCCCAGATATTCATCGGCATTAGAATCAATATTTGGGCTTTCAATATTCAAATTTATATCGCCAAGTATGAAAACGGATCGACCCTCAAATGAACCTAAGACGTTGTTAAGATCTGAGATAAATAATTTTGTTTCAGCAGTTGTACTGGATTTTTCGTGAGAGCGATAAATAGCCAAAATGGAAGCTCTAGTGGACCCTTCAGATATTGATAAATTTATCGAGCTGCATCCGTATATATTCAGGTCTTGAACATCCATTACATTTATCTTTTCATTTACAAATACCACAGTACCACTACTCTTATTTACATGATGCTTAGTTAAATAAGTAATATAACCGCCAATATGGAATTCCACAGCATTATCACCCAACCAACATTCTGTAAATATTATTACATCGGGTTTAGAAGGTAACTTCTCCAATTCTAGTAACCAGTAGTCAAAGTTTCTCGATATACTTCGAATATTTAAATGATAAATGAATAAACCATGTTTTCCACATGTGCGAAGATAATTGCCAACTTCTTTATGGTCATCAAATACCAAAGAATCAGAATTCAAAGAAGAATCCACTAAATCTATTAATTCTGACAACGTTGTTAGTAAGACATAACTTATTTATAATCTGTGAGTATATAGTTACCTACACATCATTCATTGTATAATTCAGAAACTGATTTTGAGGCGTCCATTTTTCGAAGTTGTTCAATGTTGTTGATAAGAAAGCTCTTGGTTCCCAGAGTATCATCCTTCTTCAAGAATATCTTGCCATTAGCAGTCCAAATAAATCGATAGCCCAATTGTTTTCCAACCTTCCTTGCAAGCCAAAAGAGATTCTGTTATGTACAGTGAGTCTTTCGTTGGCATACAACTTAGTTTCGGGGAAGCTTGAATGGATGCTTTTCGCCGTAATGTTTTCTTTGTTTTCCTTCACGTTTTTCATCCAGATTTTCCGACCTTGTATGTCATTGAACTTCACAACTATATCATTCGATCCATGATTGCTCTTGGACCGGATCCGGTAAGCATTCTCAATCTTGTGATTCTCAGGGATCCGTAACTTCTCCGCTACAATTTTCAATATTTCTGATACATCCTCATTCCGAGTATCAGGAATTCCTCTTAGTACCATAGTAGTACTCAACGAAGCCTGCTCAATTTCATTCAATCTCAATTTCAGATCATCGACCTCTTTTCTAAGGGAGAGTACCTCAGTACGCACTACGACATTCTCGTTTTTCATGTCATCCACACTTTTTTTTATGTCAGCGAGTGCTTGTTTATTGTCCTCAAAGAAATCGTTAAAAAAACTTAAGGACTCCTCCATTGAATCCATCTTCGATCCAAGCTGGTTAAATTTCGACAACAAGAGGTCCATTTTGCGACTCAATTCCTTGTTTGATTTATCTTGTACCTCACGTTCCTCTTCTGAGGCTGAGCTGTTCTTTTCAATCAAATCTATATCAGCTACTCCTTTACCCTTGGATGTCGTTAGACCCGACCGTTCTTTAGTACCTGTTGCCTCATTTCCCGATCTACACACATCTCACTTCCAGTTAGCTTTTAATTCAGTCTTCAGTTTTTTATAATTTTCTACCGACCTCAATCTGGTGCAAGACGGATGATAAGAAAGGGAGCAAACACAACACGTCACCGTCTTACGCGGAGAGAAAAGGTCACGCTCACACTTCGCACAATCCATCGCACAAACAAACCGCCGAGTTAAGATAGATCCTTTCACCACGAGAGCTCAAGGCCAACTATCATCCCTGAATTTCCTTGTAATGGCTATAACTTCCACCTTTTCAACCCGATTTTGATGAAATTTTTTAGGATTGTCCAGATTAGCGTGTAGATGGTCCCCTATGAGGTTAGTGAAAGGTACTTGGAGATTGGTGTTTTAAGATTAACTACTATGCATCGGATCATCTATACAATCGGGTTATGGATACGAGGAAGCCACACCCACTTGGCAGACTTTTTTTGTTGTTATTCAAAACTGGGGTTTATTAAGCTCCTAAGAGCTGAATCTAGTGACAAAACATATTTGGAACGCTTTTGACCTTTGGATCGGCTTAAGAGCCGTTGAAATCAGTATTGCTAGGGCGGAATTCATAGACGACGCTTGAGCGCAAGAGAACGCTCAAGTACAGGTTCATCCGCGTGGAGGGAATTTATAAACGTGTCTGGGAGGTGAGCTTGAGCGCTCGCTTGAGCGGTTGCTCGAGCGGTATTCATAAACAAAAAATGGCGCTGAGCGAATGGTGGGCCCTTACTCAACGCCGCAAAATCCCAAGCGCTGGCAGGAGTACCTACACTTGAGCGAGTGGTCAGTGTCGATCTGATGATATTGTATTTTCGCAAGGTGATGATATTTACAAAATGTTTCATTTATCTTTTTACAGAATGAAAAATGAGCTGAAGTTATGCGCAAGGTAGGGTAATGAAACCGGTTATTGCTCAGTTAAGGTGAAAATAAATGGTCCCATCCAAAAACTAGTGCCACCACCCTATAGAAGATAATTATTGAAGGAAGAGAGTCAAACCAGGTGTGAAAAAGGTATTTGCACAAAAGTGATGAAAATCAAAGTAGTAGAATGATATTTAATAGTAGAACCCAAGAAGATATAAATTAAATTTTCAATAAACCACCATCTGCTTTTTATTATTAGTTTTATCTAACCCCGCAGTCTTGTCTTGTGGAGCTGCTTCGCACATTGATTATCCAGCTAGGAGATCTTGACTCACAGGTTCACTATAACAGAAATACGTAAAATGTTAATTAGGGATGATTATCATTTAATTTTATAGTCAGCTATAATGAAGGAAAACATGGATCTGAAAAACTACCTACTTTTGCTACTTTAAAATGGAGGAGAATTCGATTCTATGAAGTTTGGCTCCAACTGCACAACATCAAAAATCGTACATGAAAAAAAAAGTTAACTATTTCTCAAAATTTGATAGTTTACGTTTTCGTTTCCAAAAATCGAATAAAATATTGATTTTTTAGAGACCACCCCGAATTTCGTGGGACTAACCGTTAAATTTGAATGAAATTCAAGTTAATTTTTGATACATTTAACTTCCTATAAAAGTAGTTTTTTCTGTATTTTAAGACATTTGTTTTTTAGTGATCACCCTGAATTTTGTAAGATAAACAACCATTTGAACAATGAACCATTTGAACATTCAAACAAAATTTGAACTGCTCTGGTTGGTGTTTGTTTACCTACATATTGGTATACTTAAATTATGTAGATAGTTAGGTCTTTACTGGACTGTAGCAAATCGGCTGCTATGCAATCCTAGACATTTTTCTTGTTCACAACACCACTCACGCCACTCTTCCTATTCTCCACAATATGTTTTCTCTCTAGCACCAGCTCCCTCAACCTCGCGTTTTCATTTTCCCCAAATACTACCTTTTCTTTCCTTTTCCCAATCACTACGGAATTACAAAAGATCAAAACTGATAGCACACGCGAGTTGGTATTGTGGCTAACCTTTCGGAAGTGTTACAGACAGTGACGAATGTGAGAGAGGAAAATCCCATTATTTCCCCCCCCCCCAAAATGGGGAGACTTTCCCTCCATCTGACTACCAGGGTTGCCAATGTTCGGTAAAATCGAGCCAATGCGACTGCTTGAGCGATTGGCTGCCTTTCAGTAAGCTTTCTTACTTGAGCGGACAAGTAAGAAAGTAAGTAAGTAAGTTCTTGTCTTGCATTATGAATTCGGACGGCTGAGCGTTGGCTGACCATTTACTTGGCTAGGTTGAGCGGTCGCTTGTACTTGAACTTTGTCTAAGAATTCCGTCAAAGACCGGTGTACGTCGGTGTACGTGCAGGCACAGCTGAAATAAGTGTCTAAAAATCAATTCGATCGTGTTGGCTTGTGATAGTCAACACATAGAATTAGTTTCAAGGGATGGTAATTTTTCTTGAAGCCTCCATGTACCAACCTAAATAGTTTCATTCGTCTTCAAGAATGGTAGGTACCTATTTTTGGGATCTTCTGTCGAAATTTGCCTCCAAGTCAATCTCCACTTAGTAGCTAGGTACCTTTCAAAATTTATAATCAGTCAGATCCATTGATTATCACTAAACTCTGACCCTCGTATCAAAATGCACCCCCCCCCCCTCCTTGACTGGGTCTTCTCAATGGTGGAGAAATTAGCTTAGTGAACCGAAGTTAGAAATTTCTAGTGAGAGCTTTCTCTATTCAGGAGTGAGTTGAGATCTTATTGTTCCAAGACAAAATTTATTTCAATGTATATAATTTATTTGGATGGAGGTTTCACCAAACCGAAACGACGAATCTATTCGTCAAATTAGACCATTTTGACGAATCCAACTATTACTGATGGATCCTTCTGGTTACTCAGAGGGGGATCTCGAATGACAAAACATAAATCCAAGAGGGGGACTCAACCAGACCTTCATGTGCTCTTATGAGCGTGGAGGTGCCATCAGTCCTCGTTCGGGGCCCACCCAAGGGACGCGAGTTCATCGATCAACCTACTAGAAGAGGCGAGAGCCGGCACGCCCTGGGGGCAGTGAGAGGCACCGGAGGAATGAAGAAGGTTTCGGGAACGATCCCTGCTTTCCCCCCCATCAAGTCTCTGCCATCGCAGTTACGCTGTATCTAATAGAAGACGAGGGTGAGCGCCTAAGATGAAAAATGTGACTGCTGCGTCTCCTTTCACCCCAGCTCACATTAATTTCTCCGGTAACTCTACCGCGTTCCGTTAACCACCGTGAGTTGCGATGCTCCATCATTCAAATAATCGTTCAGGTTAACTGATTATTAGCTCCCCGAAAGAGCAACCTCATTTCTTCCATTTCTAATAGAGAAAGCTTCAAAAGGGGAACAAATGAAGATGAATCGATTAATAGTCTAGTTATGCATTACTATCAGGTGAAGAAAAAAAAGACATATTGTTTAGTAATGCATGCATCGTCCCTTTAGATAAGGATTAGTTCAATTCTAATCAGTAAGCGATAAAACATATCTTATTTACCTTTCTACCGCACAAAATAATTTCACTCAATGTATTTTACTTAGTACGAGCATGTTGTGGACGTACCATATAATTTGTAATCACTACCAAAGCCCGAAACTTGAAGTTTTGATATTGGAAAACTGAACCTCTCCTTTCCCCTAACCCGTAGCTACCAGAACGTATCTAGCGACATGCGAGCCTCAAATTTGATCACATTTAAAAATCTATGGTCTACGATATCCAACATGCGAATTCCAGTACCACGCAATGCGCTGGTGTCCTGACACCATGATGACACCACTGATTTGATCCGCGGTGGCACAAAGAATTTCTCATGAAAATTCATAGTTTTATTGATTATGTTTTCGGAATTTCAATGCTTGAATTCTATTAGTAAACCTTAATAAGAGCCGAAATAATGAAAAATCGTGTATTTTGTGAAGGTAAATAAGATATGTGCAATAAGATATGTGTGTGTGTGTGTTCCGCTCTCCCCACTCGCTTCTTCCCCTTGATAATTTCGATACTATGATGAAGTAATGTGCAGATGGAAGTTGTTTGGGAACAAAACATATTGTTAAGTAATACATGCAATCCAGGGGACGTCCCATTGGATAAGCAGTATGATAGAGATGATTTACGTAAAGGAGTGGCACCCAACAACATGAGGGTGCGGGAAAAGTGCCACGGAGTTGCGCGAGTTGGGCATCTCAGCAGGCGTACTCCGTGGTATCATCACCCGTGTCCTGCTCGGCTCATATTTGAACTGGTGGTCCTTTTATAGAGGCACTTCTCTTCACCCCTCTCTCCCACCATACCTTCCTCATCTTCCCTCATCTCTAGGGCCAGCGTCGGGTGAGTCCTGGGCGTCCTCCCCATTATATTTGATTTATTTATTTATTTTCATTTATGGCGTGCCCACTGCGTCTTCCAGAGGAGTTCATTTGACAAAAAATAAATAAATCAATAAAATAAATATAAATAAAAAATAAGGGATAAAACTTGCAATTTTATTTACCCCCCCATTTTTTTTTTAATTTATTTTTTTATTTTTATTTTCCTCCTGCACATAATAATTCCTCACTTAAAGTAATTTAGTTAGTATTTTGAGTAAGAAATTGTGGACTCGACCTTTCCCTCCACCTTATTCACCATAACATTCCTAGCGGCAAGCAAGCCTCGAAGGACTGGGCACAGTACAGAAGATTATGCCCGAAAAGCACGTTTTCAAGTATTAATCCCCCCTCCTTCCCCCTCTTAAAAGGCAAAATTCGAAATTCCGGCGACAGGGTGCACAACTAGACGGATTTCCGCGTTGAACGAAAAAAGAACCACGAAAATCGGTTGAAATCTAAGGCCTAGGCAGAGTATTCAAGATTTTTTCTCACACACAGACATTCACTTATGGTCTTTTTTGCGGGTTTGGGTTCAGAACGGTCTAAAACGATTTATTATGTGGTTTTTTTTTTTTTTTTGATTTTTTTCCGTTGATTGTTGTCCAATTTTACATCCTGAAAAGTACGTCCTAAAAAGTTACTCGAAAATCGGTTGACAGTTGAGGACTAGACAGCGCGACTTAATGATGACGACCTCTCTTGCAATTCAGAGATAAAGGTCCACAGCAAGAAAGGTTGTCGTCTTTGTCACCTCATTTTGATACCCGGTTCTTCGACCAAAAGGCAAATGCCCCTGATGTCTATGAATTTCTTATTTTCATATTGGTTCTTATCTTTACAATCTATTTAGGAAGTGTTGTAGACTCCGAAGTACGAGCTTTATATAAGCTTCTTATAATTATTATAAGAATGAGATCAAAGTATGTACCTAATTGCACATTGCAGGCTCAGTGACGTTAAATATTTCCATTAATCGTATTTCTTTCTAAGAGGCTTTGTTTTTTGATCAAAGAGAGCGGCTTTATTAGGGAAAGGAACAATACGTTGAATTTATAAATGAGGATTAAAAAGTTTTTCAATTCAGACCGGCGCGGCGGGCACTTCAATCTCGTTTTCGTTTCCCAACAGCACCCAGACACAGAATTCCTTCATTAAAATGAATCGGTTGTGTAAACAGAAAAGTTTCGGAAGGGAAAAACAGAGGCGGTTCTGATAATGGCGAAAGTGGGTGAAGTCCAGAGGATGGAGTGGTGGGCGGTTCGCCGATAACAAAGATGCGGAAATTAAGGCATTGTTTGTGAAAATAATAAACCACAGCGAAGTCTTATCTGTTCCAATAATTTTGTGTGAAATGGGTTCAATGAGATTTCACCAAGGAACGGGGAGGGGGGAATGATCGATACGTAAAAAACTAGTATTTAAATCACCTTTTGTGCTGTATGGATATTGATATAGTTTGTTTAGTACAACTTGGAACATCCATCAACGAGTAGTTAAGGTCAGCACTATTGGCTCACCGTATACCTACATAGTATTGTGAGCGGGTATTCCTAAGGGGGTTCGCGAACTTTACGTCTATCTACTAAATTGGACTAGCTAGTTTAAGGAGAATTCAAAAGTTCAAATGAAATAAGCTGTTTCCATTTGATTGCAGTTCGTATTATTTTATTCCTATCTTTCCTCAGTTAAAACAGGACTTGAGCTAACCTACCTAAGCTCCCCAAAAATTGGTGTTTTTACGCGAACCCGCGCTGGACTGATTAATAATGTGTAACAAAGGAGATGGAAGACGATCGATCAGTAGTGTAATTGATGACTGACCCGTTCTCTGCCTGACCTGGTCTCCAGTAGATGATCAGAATAGAAGGATGATCCCTGGAGGCGTCTACTTTCCAGGGGTGACTTTGGGTGCTTCCAAGTGCTTGCCAATTCTGTACCTCAGAGGTCAACTATCGTATGTCCAAAATTCTCGTTTTCGAGATTTTTGTTTTGTATGTGCATTCTTTCTATTGTATTTTGTATTCTATTGTATTGGTAGGCATAAACAGATTCTACAGAATTAATTTGAGCATGATAAAGTTATCAGAATGGGCCATAGGGATCAAAATAGGTGTGCCCACAACTTCTTTTGGCTCTGCTGTAAGATCACTTACGATAATCGACCTCTGAGGTACAGAATTATCCAGGAGATTCTCCAACGAAGGTTTTAGCTGAATCGAGGTTCATCTGGCTCACTTGGGAATACTTTTCGGATATTTAGGATCCCATATACGAAGCGTGAAGTAGATACATTCGTGGTCCATTGGTCGTTTACCTTGAAGGTAAATTCATGCATTTTATTTATATTTATACATTTATACATTTTATGCCTTTTATTAGTGGTGTTCATTGAATGGGCCTACCTTAATATTCCCGAAGAGTGAAGAGTTAGAAGCCCATTTTATTGAAATGTTTCCCGAGTGATCCGTATAATTACGTTTTTACGGTCTGATACTGAGGTTTATTAAGTTAGGGATGCAAATGATCTTTCATCAGGTCTTAACCGGGTTAACTGAAGAACAGGAAAATATTATTACTTTCTTAGGTAAAGAACTGCGGGTGGTAGACTTACGGTTGTACAGTCATATCATTTAATAATGATTAAATTTACGCTATTTTTTTACCAAAAAATTTGTTAAATGTTATTTTGCGTAAATGTTTACGTGACATTAAATTTCTGGTGAATAACAGTTTTTGTTTAAAATTTTAGTTAAAATGAACATGGTAACGCTTCCTTGAGTGACGTGACGATCGGTCGAAAAAGCCGACCGATATATTTTTCCGGCCGGCCGCGATATTTTTCGCCGTGATATTTTAAGCCTTCTGTTAATCATTATTAAATGATAAAAAATATCATTTGATAGTAGCAACTGGAGTGAAATGGGGGTGCGCCTAATTTTTTTTTAATTTTTAATCGAAAGTAGACTTCATCCTGAGAATTTTTACACCAGCCGTTCTCTTTTTAGATGAATAGATCTTTTTCTAAGATTTTTCAAAGTTTCGAATGTTTATGGCGTCACAGCCGACTGTGACGTCATAAACATTCGAAACTTTGAAAAATCATAGAAAAAGGTCTTCTCACGCTAGAAGGTCGCAGTTGGTGTCAAAATTTTCATAATGAGGTCTACTTTAGATTAAAAGTAACAATAAACAGTTTTTCCGACCCACGCGCACACCCCATTACAGCTCTGTTGTATATAATGTTTTTTGAGGGAGAAAATCCCAAACATTGGCTTTGATATTTACTGTGTCATGGGGTATACTGTGAGTCTCTACTGTGAGTCAGCATAAAATCGTGTTACGAAAAGTCTTACGTTTTGTCATAATGTACGTCGCGGTTTTTGGTAATGTTGTTTGAATGGTTTTAGAGTCTTAACATCACGCGTAGAGACTGTTTTCGACTAGTATATTTCTGGAGTTTCATAGATCGAATTTCTCCTTTGTCGGGTATTCTAAACCCAAGTCGCACGTGCTGGATTAGGTTAAAACACCATCTGCGTACATCTGTCATGAGAACCCGGCGGGGAAAACATAATTTAGAGGTATTTTGAAACATGTGGCTCGAAGGCTGAGGCAAGTAACAATTATGGATCCACCCAGAGCGCGAATAAAACACTCAGAAACCCACCGCCCGATCACGTCCGACCGTAACTCAAACCGTTAGCGATTAGTGAGAGGCCTAATTCCGTCCCCTGGAATCACCCTTATGGTTCAGGGGTTTGCTACACCCTTCCCAGCCCTCAATGCCTCTGTGATCTATTACAATATCCCTCATTGTACATGGGAGATCCTGGGGCGGTCTGGAGGGTGATTGTTTAGTTGTAGGAGCTGCCAGTAGGGGTGGGGAAGGAAGCCTTCATAACAGAAGTGAGCCTGTAGTTGTAACAACGGACGGTGATTTAGAGGCTGGACGCAATGGACCACACCGTTTGACAGTTGTGTTCTCCCGTTCAATTCCTCGCCGCTGCTCCAATGTGTTACTCTTCGAACGTGTCATTCAGTTTATTGAAAACGGCTTTCAGCCGCGCTATTTTTCGACCGACTCCAAAATTTCGAGGATTTTGGGGAAATTGGCACTTATTACAACTCCCTCTGTTGTAACTTTCGATTCATTGACGGACCATTAATGAATATTCTTATTGTTGGTCAGATTGTAAGCTTTTAAATGAGTTGTTATATGCGGGGACTTCCCATTCTTGATTCTTCAGGAATAATACCATTTTTCATGAATTTTCAAAAGAACATTTTCCAGCCAGTTGAATTTTGATGGGAGCTCAAAAATATAATAAAACTAGTTCAACTAAGTGAAAAATGCACAATTTTAAATACTGAAATCATCTAATTAGGATAGGCAGTACAGCCCAGTAGAATTGTTGCAATTAGGTTTTCAGAAACATTTAACTACGAGATATAAAACGTACATACAGTTCAACTTGTTTTAAATCTACTTGTGTATCTACTTGTACTTATAGGTGAATAGACAATAAAACCGCGAATTAAACATCCTCCAAGTTATTGAAAAAGTAGTCTATTTCCACTATTCATCTTCTTACTGAGTGTAATATTAAACTAGGTTCAAGTGGTGGATTTCACAAACACGTGAGATACACCGACCTCGTGGGGGAATTTTGTAACAAACTTCACTCAATAGGCTCCTTCATACATCATTTCCTTCCCTTTCGAGAACAGGTGCGATCCGTAGAAACTCGTGCGCCGTGCAATTGTGTGCAATGTACAGAGCTTCCTTTAGGTCTGAAAATGAAGCTCTCGGGTGCTAGCGTTTTCCGCGATGAATATGATATAACATGTGGTAGAATATCACTATGGCCCATAGGAGCGAAAGTATTCGAGTATTCAATGTCAGGCTCTTATCCTATAGAAAGCTAGTTCGTAGAGGCTTCATCGAGGAAACTCTGAACTGATTAACATATCTCTGTTTGCATCCAGAACGAATGGTTTCAGAACTATTTCATCAGTCTGTATAGACAACACAAGACAAGACATCGCTGATAAACTGCTGATTGTTCATTTTGCTACTGGGGGTGAACTTGAGTTGGGAGACGGCGCACAGAGTATATCCGTCTTTCAAGACCGAGCGGTATTGCGGGTCGTTGCCTAACTTCACAATCAAACGAGCTGATGCCCACATCTATTGTCAACTTCAAGCTTCCGGTGCGTACGTACTCAGATACTACATGTACCCGTTTTAGTAAATCTTTTTGAACATCACGGGAATGAGGAAGGCCTGATTCCAAATTCAAATTGATTGGTTATAAATGGAGGGGTATATCAAGAATATATAAACTACGAGTATACATAACTATACGAACCATACAAAACTTTACATTTGCTGTCCAATGGTAACATTTTATTAGATATTTCAGCTGTTGGGAAGAGGGAGGTACAGCGAAAATTTGTGACGATCCCTCCAAACAAAACACTGACCACCTCCAACCACATACATCATGTATACCCGAACCTAAACAATCCAATAATTAAAACAATGAGTTGAGAGTAACAAATCAACAACCCGAATGATATTTTTTTAATATGTAGAGAGGGATTGACGTTAGTACGTCGAACAGACTCATCAAGCATCTGAGCAAATGTTGTTCATTGGAACAATGAATATGCCTTGTGAAGTGAATCCACACGTCCATCTTCACATTCCAACACACCAATCATTGAATCATACTTGAATCTTGTCCATAAAGAGAAAGATAAGAAACTTCTACATTCGTGATCGTTTGGGGATTGATTCAGACGTTTGAGCGTGAATCATCCGTTTATAGGAATTACATGAATCCTAGCCCCAACATCTTGTTAATAATTACCAACGCTAATATGTACACTCAATGACCAAAAGCCAGATTTGTTAAATATAGACTTTCAAGGTGAATTTTTTTTGTTGAATTATAGATAGGTACTTACATAATGGGGTATTTCAGTCAATTTTCTTTATTTTTTATTTCGAAAGAGTAAGGCTCAGGAATAACGGTAATCGGGTCTGTTCGTCGAGAAAATGTTTTTAAAAAATCAGAGAAGCTAAGGAAAGTTGAAGATTTGAACGGTGTGACGTAGCTAGCCAATCGTGACGTAGCTAGCCAACTGTCTTTGAAAAAAGTATCCATGCACGGAAACCCTTGAAAGACCTCTTGGATACTACAAAATAGTACTCACACACGCGCGCGGCGTAGTCCTTGCCTAGTGTGTGTGCATTTATAGCGGCCCGCCTTTTTCAAACGTGTGATCTCTTTAATTAATTTTTCTACCGCATGTTATAGTATCATTGGGCTTGAAGTTGGAGTATATAGGTTTTCAAGGGTGCTGAATCCAAAATTGTGGTCAAAAACCTGAATTTCCGACCCACCGAAATACCCCATTGATGTTTTACACAAAACCCCCATTAATCAATAATAATTCTCGAAATGTTTACTCTCCATAAAAGATTTGGAAATGTCTCATGAAACAATTCCAAGTGCAGATATTACCGTAGCTGTACTTGCTTCATTCCTTTTCAACCTTGTGACATAATCTAAAAAGTATTGAACAGTTTATGAAAAAGCGATGTTTTCAAGACTTTAACAGGTGTTTTATGACTCCCGTCTCCGTTTCCATTAAGAGATTGGTCGTAGTACAAAGTGAAGTGTATTGAGTGCTAAAGGCGAGCACGGAAAAACCCTTACAGTGAATTATAGCACCGTGAAAAAGGTTGGGGGGCGGGGAAAGAAGTTGAAGCGAGGAAAGCTGTAGCTGTAGGTCAGTGCATATGGACCGGAAGTTGGGAATACTGCAAAAGATCTTTGACCCGCGGCGGTCTTGTAAAGAGTTCTTTCTCGATGGTCCAAAAGGCGAGGAAATATCGGCAAAAGGGCCGTACAGGTGGTGGATTTGTGGGCGAAGGGCGACCACCTTCAGAAGGCCACTTCAAGGACCTCTCAGAAGAAAAAAAAAACCCTTTCCCAAACCCTGATATCCGTTTCTGTTAAGGTGCGTTCGATCGGCTTACCTCGTCCCCCAAAGCGGGTTCGGTGAGTTTCCTCTGGGGGAAGCTCCGAGAAGCACCGTCCCAGGAGTAAAGAAGAGCGATCCTAACGGGCGAGGTCCAAGCTTGGAGCGGACCCTAATAAATCCGCTTGAAGCAAAGGTAGGAGGATGCTCCGGCATTATTTATAGAGCTTTACTTAATTGGAACTGGGGCGGGAAAGCGCCCGCTCGACCGTCATAAACTAACCGAAAGTAAACAGCTTTCTTGAAGTTACAGAATTAGATTTGCCCCACTTGTAAAAACAACTATAATTATAATTGAGGACTCTCCACTTCCCCTAGTTTTTGAAGTGCTGATGTTAAACGTTCGCAGCAGAATTTGTGAGCTATCCTGTGAGGTATGATCTGTAGCCATTTAAATTTCTAACTCCTGCTCCTTTCTCGCCCCTTTAATACAATTCAGGAATGAATAACATTTCAGCTTTATAGTAAGATCCAGGTATATACTTGAAATTGTTTACACGAATTTAATAATGGTACCGAATAATATAAAATAACATATGAAGTGCACAGGTTAAAACCCCATCATCGCCAAAAAGCTGACTTATATAAAAACGCAATTTAATGTTTACAAAAATGAGACAGTAATCAACCAGAATTAAAATTTCGCTGTAAAAGTAAAGTAAGTAAGGTAAACTTTGTTCTGATGATTTCGCTCATGGGTTCCCATTGCCTCACTGCCTTGGGTTGGGACGAGGGAGGCGGCGAGCCCTGGATGCACGAAAACACGCCCCAAGACCGAGATTTGAACGCTCGACCTCCCGTAGTACGCAATTTTGCAGTACTTTACCACTAATATCTAGAACTGGTTTTTAAAAATTCAACATTCTGAAAAGTGTAAGAATAAAAATATTATGTCCTGAAAAACTAGCTGCTCCACCATAGAAATTGGAATTGCATCCTAAAAATTCATCAAATTGGAAGTACGGATTATAATAAGTACCTCCCATAAAAAAGTTCAAAAATCGCAATTTATACATTTCGGAGCTGAAAAAACAATTGATTGGGATGGGAATGTTGGAATTATATCCTAAGGGACATTTAATCCGCAATCATGGGGTTCCCCGGTATAGGGGCTGCATATTCAGAAAGTACACCTTAAAATCCTACAGGTAGCGTTGCTAACCCATTTTCCAGCGGAATGGGGATGAAAGGTTTTTCCCTTGTAACAAGTAGACCATGAATGAGATTATTCTGAGTTTTCTTCTTGAGCTATGAGGTTACATTACTTTGATTTTGACAGTCGTTTCTAATTATGTTGAATCAGAAAATCAAATTATAAGAATTTCGTCTTTTCGCCGTCGAAGTCACCCCACTACGGACCGATTCTTTTAGAATATGGTGTAGTACATTTGCCGTCTAATTCTGCCCTGAAGACATTGATTAACGTCAGATATTTCTAAGGGATGGAAAAAAGAGGTTGACATTTTCCAGAAACCTCATCTCGAAAACTTAGGCAATAAAAAACTATATATTTTGCATCAATTCGAAAGATAATTAAATTTTTAGGATCGTATGAGAATGTCGAGAGATCTGTAGGCCCAATCGATACAGGTAAGGACTTTGATGTTTGAAGAAATCGGGAACGAGAATTAGAACCACCAATAGATGTTGACTGACGGAATTGAGCCAAATTTCGTATAGCTTCGCCGGGGACAGGGAATGCCAATTCGTTTATCTGTACAGATAGTTTTGAAGTTCTTTATGAACCCTTATAGTTATTACCAATTTCAATGCGAAATTAGGCTACCCTCACTTTCCTGGTTTTCTAAAAGACAGGTACGTACAGTACCTGAGTAGGTACGTACCGGAAGCTTGGAGTTGAAAACATTTTGTGAGTTGAAAACATGCATTCCAGGGGACGTCCCTTTGGATAAGCATTAGATAAATTTAACCGGTTGGTAAGCGATACAACTGTTTCACTCGATGTAATTTATTTATTACTTTATCCTTCCGGTACACGCGTAGGCGGCACCCGTGCCGCCTCGACCTTAGTTTTCGTATTTACGCGCGCATTCTTGATTCCCGGACGGCGGGATCTACTGCTATTTGTTAGTTACCATATTTATCCAGAAATCACGCTGGTTTCACCTTGCCGAGTCAAACGTCGCGCCAGCGTCATCAGTTGTAATCTGGCTAGTCCAATAAAAGTTCTTGAATAAAAAAATTGATTGGCTTTTTTTACATGCTCCCTCCTCCCTCCCTGGGAGCGCTAATGAATATAGAACCCACCTGTACTGCGATAACGATAATTTGGTTGAGGAAACAATCATGTCGATTTCATTGGAAAAAGTTGGCTGTTTATGATTTTAGGTAGGTTCCTATTTATTTGGTTTATGAGCATACAAACTATAAAATTATAGTAAGTTTTATTCAAGTGGTTTACCTAGCATATTGACACAGCTGATAACAACCTTTACAATAATGATTTTGGGCAGATAAAACTTCATTTTCATGGGCGGCATGGATGCCGCCACGCGGTGTGAATTGAAAAGCAAAATGGCGCGGGTACCGGAAGGTTATGCAAGAAATACTAATCCCCCCCCCCTACCCATTATCCACCATTACATTTCTAGCGGCATGGGAGCCTCGAATCTGAAGAGCATTTTAAGATCCGTGATCTACGATACCCAACATGCGCATTCGAGTTACCCCCCCCCCCCCCAAGCCGGAGAATGATTCATGAAAATCCGGAGGTATAATGGGAATTTTTCCTCAATTTCAAAGCTTGGGTACAGTTAGTAAGCAGTAAAGGAACCGAAATATTGAAAAATCGGATATTTTGTGAATAATATTCCCCATTCGCCCCCTCCCCTTGCAAATTTTGATACTCTGGTGATATCATGCACAACTCGAAAGTTTACAGAGAGTTTACAAGATTGTGCCCGCAAACGCACGTTTTTAAGCATTAATCCCCCTCCTCCCCTCAAAAGGTAAAATTCGAAATTCCGGTGACATAGTGCACAACTAGATCGTTTTCCGCGTCGAACAAAAAAAGAACCAGGAAAATCGGTTGAGAACTAAGGCCTGTGCAGACGACACAATATTATGTCACACACACAGACATACACCTATGGTTTTTTCGCGGATTTGGATTCAGAATGGTCTAAAACGGAATACTGTGTGGTTTTTTTTACTCCTGTTGAGTGTTGTCCAACTTTACCCCAGATCGATCGCATAAGGACGCCCAAGTCTTACTGTGGGACGTCCTAAAAAGTGCGGGCATCAGCTTTTGATTGTGAGGTTAGGCAACGACCCGCAATACCGCTCGGTCTTGAAAGTCGGATATACTCTGTGCGCCGTCTCAATCTCCCAACTCAAGACCGCTCAACGTCAACTTGTTATACGGGTCATTCCTACTACTGCTTCAAATGTGTGTTCATAACTAAGAGTGATAATTCTTTGGTGATTCGTTATCGTTGATGTTCTGTACATCCTTTGTTTTAGACGCTCAGTAGGCGTTAACCTGAAATTCACCCGCAGTAGCAAAATGAACAATACAATTACTATTCAGGAGGAGAAGTTTATTAGCGATGTCTTGACATAATAAGTACTGATATATTATATCAGTACAGATTGATGAGATAGTCCTAAAACCATTTATTCCGGACACTGTACTTGGAATAACAGAGCTATGTTAATCAGTTCAGAGTTTCCCCAGATGAAGCCTCTATGAACTTGCTTTCTATGGGAATAGAGTCCAAGTTACTTGAATACTTTCGCTCCACTACTTTATCCCACTAGCGATAGTGATATTTCCAACCGCACGTAATATCATATTCATCGCGGAAAACGCTAGCACCCGAGAGCTTCATTTCCGTACCTAAAGGCAGCTCTGTACATCAAGACAATTGCACGGCGCACGAGTTTCTACGGATCGCACCTGTTCTCGAAAGGGAAGGAATTTATGTATGAAAGAGCTTTTACTGCTATTAAGTGAAGTTTCTCATAAAATATCCTCACGAGAACGGTCTTATTTCACGTGTTTGTGCCAGTTTAGCGTTTCATGCTTTGCTACTTTTCAGACTTACCTAGCATAATATTACGCTCAGTAAAGATGATGAATAGTGGAAATAGACTACTTTCTCAGAAACTTGAAGTAGATTTAATTCGAAATTGTATTCGTCTATTCACCTTTATGTACCGGTGCATTAAGATCTTCTTGTATCCGTACATTTCTCATCAACTATGCATTAAATTCGAGTATTAAAAAATAGAACTAGTATTATTACATTTTTGAGCTCCCACAAAAATTCAACTTGGTAAACTCACTTTGAAAGTTCATGAAAAAAATATTGTTCTTGAGAAATCAAGTGTTACCATTTTAGCTCCCACACAACCGAAGGTTAGTTAGTTAGTAGTTGTTCTATTCTTTTCTATTCGGTTAGTGCACAACAAGATAGTTTTCCGCGACGAACAAAAAAACATGAATATCGGTTGAGAACTAAGGGCTGGGCTAGACAGACGACACAAGATTTTGTCACACGCATACACACACACACATTCAGACATTTTCGCGGATTTGGATTCAGAATGGTCTAAAAAAGATTAGTGTGGTTATTTTTTTTCTGTTGAGTGTTGTCTAACTTGACCCCAGATTGATCGCATAAGGACGCCCAAGTCTTACTGTGGGACGTCCTAAAAAGTTAGGAGACGCTTCTTACAAAAATCAATAACCCACTACTTATTAACGAATTCTAAAAAATTGTACTATCGACGCAGAATTTTATATTCAAATACTTTCTTTCCTTGTAAAAGTTTAATTAAAATAGCTTCCTTTGTTTTGGCAATTAAAGGTGATTTTTGTTTTCGAAACAAGTATTTGTTGGTCTTCAATCAACGCTGAAAATTTGTCTACAACTCCCTTATCTAGATGTAACAAATCCTCTTTGAAGGGTACCTACGAGCTCAAAATTGGTAAATGTGTGTAGAATTGTTTATTATTAGGGAAGCCAGTTTATGGAATTCCATTTTAGATTTTGGATTAGGATGCTTAACTTACAAAACGATTTTTTTTCTAGACTATAATATTCATAATTTCTTATGGAAATTTCTCAGGATTGGTTTCTCGGATGGTGATACAGAAAAAAACAATTAAAGTCTGAAAGGTGCGTTTCATACATACCTTTCTCGTATGAATAACACGATAGTATGGATGACCCAATTCCAAGAATCATATTATAATGTATTGTACTGAGTCTGCAAAAACCCCTTCACGACTGGAGGTCACGAATTAAATTGTGCTTCACAACACTATTTCCAATTTAAAAAAAATGCAATTACATGTAAAGGCAAGACTCTCCATCAGAATATCTCAACCATTATTGCAGTTGTGGATCTCAATAATGAAGAGAATATGTTTAGCTGGCTTCTCCGTACCGTGTTTAAAGGTGGTAATTGGTAAAGGCAATCAACTAGAGTAAAACAGCGCACCCTTATACTCACTCCTCCCACTGTCAACCTGATCGCCGCTGCTCATCGGTTCCTCCAATCAACCTCCGCCAAATTAAACCAGCTTCACCAAAGCCTCTTTCTGGGCCTCTGGAATTGTCGGAATCTCATTTGAAACACCGCACAAACCTCCTGCCCCGCAGTGCTTGCTGCTGAGGGCTATAGCGGTCGTGCTTCCCTCTCCTTTCTTCCTGAATTTCCCGGGTTTTGCTGTGAACTTTGTGGCTTGGCTTAATCAGTCCCAGCTCTACACTAGACGGTGTGATGAGAGGGAGAATGGCATGAGAAAGGGGACTGCAGGAAATTGAAACGGGCGCGAACTCTTCATAGACCGACTCACGACCCACAATTAGTATACGAGGAGTTTATCCTTCCGATTTTCTTTTATATTCCTTTCCCAATGAATTTTTAAATAGTTACTGACCAGTATTAGGGTTAAAAATCGATCTTATGTGAATAAAACAAACCGGAACACAATGAGAACTAAGGTTGTTTGAAATTATGTCAGCGATTTTCATACACAATTAATACCACAATTTCAATATTTTATATCAATGGTGTACCCCAATGTAATCGTCAGTTTACAGTGTCTTTTATCTTTTACTGATAGAAATTACAGCTAGTAGTCTTCTTATATTTTCTAGCAACCTAGTTTCTTAGTGGAAATTACAGTATGTTAACGATTTGTAAATGCATAGACGACGAAAACCCTTTGAGTGAAAATGTTTCTCGCTCTGATAATTCCAAAACGAACTTGGAAAAAAGACTTGAACTTTTTTTTTTTTTCATTTTTGTGACTCTCGTCTAAAAAGGTTTTTCCGTTTTTACACATTCCATCTTTCTTCATTCCTCTTCTGCCAACACCACTCACGTAGAAGATGGCCTTCTTTCAGCTTTTACCAAGCAATTTTTTTCCTCCTTGTCCCGTCCTTCCCGTTGACTCCTCTTCACATCTTTCTTATCTATGGGAAAATGGGTTCCCACTTATTTCCTCCCAGTTTATCCATTCCGCCTATGGAGGACCATCAATCCGGAGGCTCTAAAGAGCATTTGCCAAGTGTGGAGGAGGAAATGGTGGGAATTTAAACATACAATTGGTCTCTTTAATTTGTTCATTCGATAGGATTTACATTATACTGAAATCGTTGTGGAAGCTATGTAGTTCCATCAATTCATTGTTTTTGAAATATGGTATCGAATATTTTTCTTAGAATGTATTGGTCAGTTATTGAAAAGTTCCTAGCCAAATTCTTGATTTGTCGATTCTAGGTACGAAATGCAGAGTGAGTCAATATGAGAAGTTAGATGTTTTTCGTTGGGTTTCGAGATTGAATTGAATACTTATGTTCTTATTTTGTCTCAATAAGAAGATTGAGGGTTGAATGAGCAGTTTGTCCTCCCTGTCATTGTGGCTCCGCCTGGACAATTTTATTGTGAGAGGGAAGGTAGGAGATGGCAGAGCCGCTTTTCCCTGCAGCTATGCTTCCGATCTCAGTATAAGATCTCCGATTTCCACTTAATCAGTAAAAGTAAAAGCGCCGATATTTATGCTTCAGTCTGACTCAATCCAGTAATCACGTGAGTAGGAATAAGTTGGTAGTAAATAACCTACCCGTGATTTTTGACAATACTTATGAAGTAATTTGATTTGAATATTTTATTTGTGAATTGCTATATAAATAAATTTAAGACCCTAGTTGGATAATTTCATTTTCCCCAGTCATTGTGATGATGCTTCTTAGAAAAGACGAGAAAAGACAAGATTGATAATCAGGGAATTTTCAAATTTACGAATAAAGAAATTTAACTGTACTATGTATCTAAATTCTCATCCATTGATATTAGTTGAATTTGACAAAAACATTTCATAAAATGTTCAATAACAACCATAAGGATTCAAATTTACGACGGAAACCGAGGGAAAAATTGGAGCGGAGTCAAATTGGCTCCGGCAACAGGAATTATTGATGGTGAGTGAAGGCTAGGATTCCAGGTTTATTCCAAGACTTAAATCATAAGTAGCTGATGGAGAAGGTGATGCGACATGTGAGATTTTGTGAAGAGTTCCCACTTCACGCGTCCAGTGTGGTTTACAATACAAAATATTGTGCACCCCAGCTTTTGGAAAACCACGATATTTGATCTCCACTTAAATCCAGGCTAGGAGTTAAATTTATAATATACATGGAAGAACTACTTTTCATTGGCAAGTGGAGAAATTATAGTTTCAACACACATTGTTTTCACTTGTGTCAGTTTAGACTGGAAAACCCTGTTCGGGGCTCGAAGACACTGCTAAGCATGTTTATTACATCCAAAAAGACAAACGGAGAGTTCCGTGAAGGAGTTCTGGCGTGGATTTAGGGTACAGTCGAAGAGGTTGGGTGCAAGGAATGAACGGGGTAATGCGAAAACTTGTGCACTCCTGGGAAAACTTGGCGACTTGGCAGAGGCTACTGTGCCATCCGAACAAAGGGGATTTCTCAGGCCGGGGATATAGCTACTGCGCTTGGGAGGGAATGTTGAGAAATAGCTCTCTTAACTTAGGGTCCGTCCAACAGTAGGTTCGTTTGTTTGAGGCTCTTTGCGGAGGGGGTTCGGGATCTTTGTTGTTGCCAACCGGTTTCCCCAGTTTCGTTACTTACAGTTTTCCGATTATCATGGTCCGGCCAGACTCCCCCTCCGAACTTTTTTATTTCGTTAGCTTCGTTCCTATCCCTGATTTGGCTTCCCTTGATATTTCTGCACTCAAAAGCTTTCTAGAAAATCATCCATCGTTTTGTTATGTAGTGCAGTGGTTTAAAACGTGATTTTAATGAAAGAAAATTAAAATTGTCTATTTCATTGAAATCAATGGCTAGAACGTAAGACAGTAGCTGGAGATACAGTAGCTGGAGGGACCGCATACACTGGATATTCACACTTTTGGATGTATTAAAGGAATATGTGCTTTTTGGTTTATTATTTTCAATAATGGACCTTTGGAATCGACCAAGAAAAAAAATTTTAACACCCCCTCAAAATTTGATGGTTTACGTTTCAAGGTATGTAGAATCCAAAAATCAAATAAAAATTTGGCCGTCCGTCCGCCGTACGCAGTACGCGGCACTTTTGCCCTTTAGCATTGACCGATTTTGATGAAATTTGGTATGTAGGCTCCATTTAGGGTCTAGTTGTGCCCCGAAGATTTTGGTTGGTGTAGGTCACTTCTAAGGGTTCCACAGTGAATTTTGAAATTTTGAAAACGCCCTAACTCAAACAATTTTGATATAAAGGTATTGTTTTTCCTCCAATTTGAGATTCAATAGAATTTTTAGAATTTTTTGAGACCACGCGGAGCTCTGTAGGTCAAACCGTTCGCTCACTACGAGAATTTAAAGTTTGGACGTACGATAAATCAGAAACACGAGTGTGAATCGCAAAAGATGCCTAATCTCCGTTCAAATGTTAGCCGACCGAAATGCGATCGATGTTTTTCTTCATGTTGGATGGTTGGTGGCTTTGTAGACGAGTGATCTATAGAAAAATAATAAACCATTGTGTAATAATTTGCAGTGTTTTTCCAACAAAAATTCATCCTAGTGTTGAAAACACAAGGATGACCCGAAAACAAAATTATTCTAAAAGCACTAAAACAACTCAATTGACATGTTGCACTCATGTCAATTCCAACCTTCCAATCTGTGATAGTGA
Source organism: Apolygus lucorum (assembly GCA_009739505.2). Taxonomy (NCBI): domain Eukaryota; kingdom Metazoa; phylum Arthropoda; class Insecta; order Hemiptera; family Miridae; genus Apolygus; species Apolygus lucorum. The sequence continues at coordinate 38,809,539 of CM019177.2, read as the reverse complement.
TGAAGCACAATCAAGTTTGATTTATAAGTTTTTAAAATTTTCTATAGAATTGACTAATTCAGGATTTTTCCGGCCTGTCATGGCCAAGTTTAAAATAATGAAATAAGTATGATGACGAGAAGTTTGACTTTATTAATGCTGGATTGAATAGGTCCATTTTTACTGCTAAAAAGTTTTTAAGTAGGCAGTGTTATGCCGAAAAAATCACAATTCTCTCTTTCAAGAAAAATAACAACATATTAACCAGCAATGATGATCCATGCAAGAGTTAACATTTTAATTTCCATATTTTGCGAATTCAAATTAAAAGAGATGAGTTTGGTAGTTCATATCCAATTATCCATCTTATGAAACTCAATTACGCAACTTTTCACAACATTCATTCCTTTGATAGTCACTAGAGGGGATAAGACTATACAATTCACATAAAAAGAACGGAGTGAAGTTCGTTTACACTAAGTCAGATATTCCATCGGTATTTAATTAAACTAACCTATCTTTGAAAAACAATTGATGGCTAAATTAATTTATTCACGTGTGAATAATTCGATAAACGGGATCTGTAGAAATAACACAGACTGCTGTCGACAGTATAAGTAGATTTTAAAATCATATTGGAAAAACAGTACCTTGCTGTTTGAGTTGAGTGACGGGTAAATATGGAGGATGCAACAAAGGGAAAGGTTTTGAATGTTCGAACATATGAATGAGGCCAGAACCAATGATGTGACTCAATGAAATTATGAGAAACCCAATAGCTGAAAGTTGTACGAGAAATCTGGCGGCAAATAAGCGGTAAAAGTTCTAAAGTAAATGAGGAGAGAGGTAGGATGTAATTCAAACAATGAAAATGCCCGAAACCATCATTGTTCACTATTCCAACATCCAGTTGAGGTAATACGGTTGGGAAGATAAATATGGACAAATCAGGAATAGTCAACAGTCCCAATGGCGACGACTTTGTTGACCTTCCATGCTGACAACCTAATTTCCCCGTGCACTACTACCGAGGACCCCAAGGCGATCGAGAATAGATTAATTATAATTTTCCAGCCAGTAGATGTATGCTTATACAACAGAGTAATAATAAATGAGGTAAAAATTAAGTACATTTGATGATGATGTTGATCACTTGACAAATCACAACCTTTTATGTTTTCACACAAACAATTAAGATTTCAGTCAAACATTCAATTTCAGTCAAACATAAACATTTCATTTCACACGAAAAATTTCAGTCGTTGTATTGCTCTGGTTCGTTTCCATAGTCCAAAAGCCACCTGTCTTTTCATTTGATTGGACTGGTACTTACTTAGTAAGTAAGTACTTAGTAACTTAGCAAGTAAGTACTCAGTAAGTACTTAGTAACATAGTAAGTAAGTACTCAGTAAGTACTTAGTAACTTTGTATCATTCCAATCAAATGAAAAGGCAGGTGGTTTTTGAACTATATGAACGAACCAGAGCAACATAAAGACTGAAGTCAGCCAACACTTCCTCCGGTCTTCTGCCAGTCTTCTTTGAAACTGACTTCTCCACAATGATATGCCTGATTAACGGTAGGTTGGTCAGGTTTCTTTAACCCTAAAGAGGGCAAGGGACCCTAAGTCCCCCAATTCTTTCAACATTTTCCAAAAATAAGGATGGAGGTTTATCGCAAATATGAGCACTTGCCTCTTATCTCTGGAATCTTCGGAGAAGGTTTCAGATAATCTTATCAGTATTACAACGTAAACAAAGCCGTATAATCCGTTTATGGAGGGCAAGGTTTATTTCGTTCGAGCCTGTCGCCCCCATGAGCAAACTGGCGAGTTTCTTGTAATATTTTGGCAATTATTTGTTGAAATTAATGCCTACTGATACTTGGATTTCGTGAAATTAATGTTCTAGTTCCCTGAAACGTCCAAATAAGCGGCATTTACCGTTTGAGTTTTTCTTCTTGAACAAGAAAAGGAACTGGGGAACCTGAGTTTCCCTTGCCCTGATATGGTCTGAAAATGTTTTCCGAATTTCATATGAACAAAGTTACATTTCCGGGTTCATTTGTACTCAAACCTCTATATAATATATAGATATATAATATATAGTGAACTCAGGTTGTCCAACTTAAGAACTACTTGAGAAAAATTATTGACATATTATGTCAATAATTTTTCTCAAGTAGTTCTTAAGTTGGACAACCTGAGTTCACTATCTACGACGATGTTTCACCTCGTTTTTTCTTCGATTGCTTTGGCGGAATGCCTCTCAACTGCCTACACAAAATTGTGACTCTTTGAGGTTATGCAATTTCTATAGATTAAGTCAGTCTCAAAATAATATCAGTAGTATCATTTTGAAACTGACAAATATATTCATAGAATCACATATTATGTGATTCTATATTTGTGAATATGTGATTTTATATATGTGAATATGTGATTCTATGTTTGTGAATATGTGATTCTGTATGTGTAATTTTTTTATTCTGCATGTGTGAATATGTGATTCTCTATGTGTGAATATGTGATTCTACAAGTGATATGTGTGAACTCATTTTCGCGTGACATACCTAGACCTCCCTAAGAACGTAGGAGTTTACGTCTGAATGTCTCCATCTCAGGGTTAACAATCTGAGTCCCGCACTCGAGAATCAGGTCGACTGAAATGTTTCCTCGGCTCAATCCTGACGTCATAATAATAACTAGGATTTTAAATTTCAACATAAGTAGAAATGCAAGGGTGAGAGTGTAGAATTGCGTAGTTTCGTTGTATATTGTATTATTATGAGGAAACATATTTTATTTGAAATATTTAAATTTCGGTTTGTGGTTAATTCCTTTTCTAGCAAAAAACGGTCAGAATAGTATGAAATCGCTAGGTGTGTACAGGTTACTGCTGATGATTATCTATCGATTTCATCTCAATCGGTCAAATACTAGGTGTGTATCCATTAATGTAATTTTCCTGAAACAGCAATTTCTGCAGAAATAATTTGCCGGATTGTAATAACCCCGACTTTTGGTAAATAACGTGATTAATAATTTCCAAATGATTATTGGTGTTTGTCAGTATCAACACTATCGTGAAAATCTAAATTACGCCCGAACTACATGAAAATAGACGAGGAATCTATTCGTCCCACCATAGCATATGTTATTCACATACATTCGGACGAAAATCCAACCTGAAATGGTTGTTTACTTTACTTTATTCACATCACTCTTATTTCTAAGTTTTCCTATATCAATCTCACTTACTCAACTTTGTACAATATCTATGTGAGGAACCCACCCCCACATAGCGGACATTGATGAGAGGAAAACACACATTCTTGGAAAAATATGGGTAATGACCAATTACATTAATATATGCGTATGTTTCGTGTTTCAGATAAACGCCAGCTACATTTCAAGAACGCCAGTCGCTCTTAATAAAATCGTCTCACAAGCGGGGCTTGAGTTTGAGGTGAACACTTTCACTCAAGGAAAAATGCGAGTGACGTGTATAGCTGACGTCTACGGCGTGTACACAACGCAGACTGAACTAGTTTTAGACGAAGAAAAGCCCAGACTGGCCTCCGTTAGAGGTACGTATTGCAAAAAAAAGTTTTGATTCAGATAGTTATGTCCTTTGAGAAAACACAGTCGATCGTTTCTACAACAATAACTCTATACGTCCAATTCGTCCATGTTATTCTATGTGAGGAAGCTGCCCACTCAACCTAGCAGGCTCTTTTTGTGGGGTTGTAGTATTAATGCATTGGAGAAAAACTAAACTACCTACATCACAATATTTTATCACATAGTAAAACAAGTTTTTTCTGTTTGTATTACCTATCCTTAGTAGGCATCTATCATTTTGATCAAAGTGATTTTTCCGATTTAAGTAATTCTGTTCAATAACAATTGCGTGGGTGCTTGGAATAGTTATAAGCCATTAAGGGTTTTAGTTTACAGTTTTTTCTTTTCCGCGTTGTACTCGTATAAATAAGACTCTGCAAACACGTAGGAGTACTATAGCGTATAAACACTCAAGCTGAGTTCAGCAATAACACGTTTAGGAAGCTCAAGTTCTTATCCTGACGTTATAAAAGTAATCTTTTTGAGGCGATAAAGAGTGAACTTGTTCCTGCTTTTCAGAGGCCGATGCGCCACTCGTTACTTGGTGTTATATTCACTTGGGTCAGTACTACTTTATGGGTAGTTAACCCTTCAGTGGGTCGATCGTTGTCGGTTGACCCACTGGGATATTGGCCGTATCATAAAGGGAATTAGGCATAAAGCCTCGACCGTAAATCTCATTGAGTTTATAGCATTGCAAACATATCGGTGTAACTATCCCGGACAAATACGTCCACCTCGGACCTAATGGATAGGGGTTATGTTTCGACGCTACCCTCCGATCCACCGTTTGCTAGATTTACTGTTCGTAGGAGGGTGTGATGAATGAATCAATTCCAATTCTCTAGTTGAAAACAAGAACATGGAGCAGAATAGTCGGGATGTGCAACTTATCATAACAAAATAGCCAGGAAATAGGTTTCGCCATGAAGAAGACCTTCTCATACACCTGATCGAGTCAAGAATGTTTATTATGCGCCCCTGAGGCATCACCAACTTCAAAGTTCAATACTTGCTAACAGGTTATCCCACCTTCCTTGTTCACCGGTCAAAACATTTTCAGTCCAATTTAACGCAGATTCTAAGAGTGGTATCATTTTATTCTGCAAATTCTATTGTATTTTAAATTATTGAAAAAACAGTACCTTCATATCGAGAGTTCGAGCTAGGGTGTTTTAAAAATTACCACCCCTATTTTTCACCCCCCTTAAAGTGACTGACACTAACCAAAAGCTTTGCACAACTAGACCACAAATTAAGACCATATACGCAAAGAAAAACGGCGGACGGACATTTTTTTTTTTTTTTTTGTTTGATTCCAAAGGTTCAGTACTTTCCTAAGTTTAGTTACATACCATGAACTCATTTTCATGAAATTTGGTTTATGAGCTCCATTTTGTGTGTAGTTGTACCCCGAAGCTATTTGTAAGTGTCAGCCACTCCTAATGAGCGAAAAATAGGGGGTTGAAATTATCAGAACGCCCCACCTCGGAAAAAGTTGATATAAGGTTTTGTTTTTTCATCAATATAAAATAGAATTGCAATTTTTTGAATCGAATGAGACCACCCAGAGCTCTGTAGGAATAACCGTTCCCTCCCTACGAAGACTTATATTAGGAGTTGGACTCAAAGAGAGGAGAAAAACACAGCTCACTGCCGGGAACAGTCGAGATATTCTTTTAAATTTCAGTTGATCAAATGTGATCATTGTTCTTTTCTTTTAATGAAGTTTTGTGTTGTACTCAGTTGTTGTGTATCCTGAGCAACCAAGAAACAAATTTCGTGATGAAGGTAACCAGGTAGTATCGTTGTGTAATAATTTGCAATGTTTTTTTGAGTGGCTCACTCATATCAATCAATCAGTCTCTCCCTTAGTTCATAATGAAGTTTGCTTCCTCACTCCACAGATCGAGAAAGAAATTGGGTCCTCCTAAATTGAAATAGTGCGGATTTGCATTTCTCAAGAGTGCAATCCGTAGTTTCCACAGCACCTTGATTAGGTTTCAAATTAGATAATTTCAACTTTCAAAATGAACTACTTATAACTGGCATGATTTTGTGGGAACGAACATTTTCCTAAATTGGACTTCAATGTAGAAACTGGATTAATGACATCCTTATCGATGCGATTCAAGGATTACTAAGACTCTACTTTTCCCGAACTACACGGTTTTCCAGGACTTGGTTACAAGTAAAGTATGCGTACAAACTTTGAGTTCGTTTAATAACTGTGTCAGGTTTTCTTGAAACTCGTATCTTCTCTTCAAAAGTGTTCTTTAACTTGTTGTACTTGTGGCAGAAGTCTGAAAACTCTATTGATCACCATTTATAACTGTACTTGGCCCTTTCTGTGTATGATCAAGCCCCTTCAAAGCGGTGTTATTTTCGTTAGTTTTTTTCTGTTTTTTGTTCGTTAGTTTTTTCTGTTTTTTGTTCTTTGGGTACTACTGGTTGGGATTTTATTCATGGCTTCACTCATTCCATTCTATTTCTTTATAATGCGTATCTTCCTTTGGTATTATTGTTATAATGCACATTCCCCTCTCACTTCTGGACAATTCACCTTCAGTAGGAATTCTATAAGATTTACAATGTGTGCATGTGTTGATCATCACCCAACCCAAAACGACCATATCCCTAAAGTTGATTCCACTTGCTAAAATCTCTCCCAACACCCCTGCCATGTTCATATGGACATTCCTTAATTTGGGGATGAAGGAAGAATATTCCATGCTGTGTCAGCTACTTAGGCAATAAAGATTTTTGTTATTTTGGATACTGTACGCATTTTTGGTGAGGTACCTACACGCAATGGTTCCTGATAGATGTTGAATAAATTCCCCATTCTATCACGTCAAAATCTGGATTCATTCAATCTTTGAAACATTCAAGGGGAGACTAAATTTTGTCAACTTCCGTAACCTCCTTGATGACTGGATCCAGGATAAGAGTGGACGATCTCGATCCGAAACACTCTGAGACCGAACCGATCCCCCCTTTACTCCATTCTAACCCATCCCTAATGAGTAAATTATTATCCACGGAGAAGAGAAAGGGGTCAACCTGGACCCGGCCATAACCATAAACGATGTCACCATAAACCTGAAATACCGCCTTCCACCCGGCTTCCCGACGTTAATACACTTTTAATAAACCCATATTCCAGGGTTTCGGGGATTCCTCTCGCCCTCCGTCTGAGAACATAATTTAGTTTCATTTCTCGCTTTTTCTACTGCTTCTTCTTCTCATATCTTTTCCTAGGGCCTGGCCAAAATACATTTTCACGTCAAGAACGAGATTATTATTTCTCTATTTAATTTATTCGTACTACTTGTACATTGAAATGTTTTCGTGGTGTTTGAAATATTTCAAGGAAACTGATTGAATTAGATGAGCGTTAGTCGTTAAACGCGATTAGTCTAAATTGTTTTAACAAACGACTTGGGTTATTTCTTGAAAAATCCACGTCATCACGTTATCCAGCGTTAAAATGCACTTCTAGTCGTGCGTGATTTGTTAAAAAAAAAAACAACATTCTGGTGCACTAACCGAAATTTTGCACTCGACATGCATGTTCAGTTACCAAAGAAATTCGATTTGAAAGCTATTTTTATGGATAAAAGGTTATGGATACGAGGAAGCTATGTGCCACACCCACTTGGCAGACGGTTTTTCATGTGACATTTAATAATCTTCTCTTAAGGCATAATAGACGAAGGAGACGCTAAAAAATTAAATAAATTTTAACAGTAAATAGTAAGGAGAACCATCTGATGTCCAATGCCGGCCCTAGGGTAAGAGGATGTACAGAAGTGCTTCGTTGGAAAGCCCAATTTCAATAAGGGCTGAGCAAGACGCGAGTAGTGACGCCACGGAGTACTCTTGCAGATAATCCGAAGTTACGTAACTCCGTGGCATTTTGCCCGTCAGGGCACGGTCAATAATGTTATTGGCCAGTACTTCTGTACGCTCAGATATCGACTGCAAGAGATCTTGTTTATCATATTGCTTCCGAGTCTACCAAGGGAGCGGAAGCTTTGTTTTTACTTTTCAAGGATGAAAAAAGAATGTTCTCCAAAATCAAATTTTCCATTCGCGTTTTACGTTTCAGACCTTCCTGAACAATTTTGGTTCCGTGTCTGTCTGTGTGTGTGTCTGTCATGAAATGCTTGCCACAGCCATAACTTCTACATTTCTCATCCGATTTCGATGAAATTTTCAGGGACTGTGCAGGCTGGTATGTAGATGGTCTCCTATGATAATCGTCTCCCCCGGACTGATAGTAGCAGCTGCGCATGCGCAAACGTGAAATCCTTGTAACAGACATAACTTCTACATTTTCCATCAATATTCATATATTGAGCGCGTTGATGTGCAGAGTCCCCCAAGGCGGTAATGCAAGACACCTAGAGATTGATATTTAGTGACTAATTACTATGCATCGGATCATCTGTACACTCGGGTTATGGATACGAGGAAGCTTTGTGCCACATCCACTACGGATTTTTTTAATTATTTTTCTCCCTCTAAATCTTCTTAAGATTCGAACTAAGTGTTGCAATACACGTATTATGCCCCAGATCAACCCGTCTGGAAATGACCCCTGAAGGTAGAAGATACAATGATAGTTCCATTCCATATCAATTAATGCATACATGTGACACATATTATTATCGTAGAAATGATATAAATGATTGAATGTACTCAAAACCATCAAATTCATGTTGTTGGATAATTGTTTCTGAATTGGGAATAACATGATTACTAACTCTTCGTTTGAATTTGTGTGAAGCCCTGAAAAATGGGAAGATAGCATTTTTTTAATTAGTTCCGTGAAAAACCCCAACAATTTTCCCGGAGTTGTTTTTCAGGGAAAAACCGACGTCGAAAACTTTTCAACGTTATCAAATTATTAAGAAGAAGAATGTTATCGCAGCGCTCCGGTAGAAAATGGTATGGAGCCAGTTTAACCCTCAGCCAAACTCTTCTAATCCAATGGGCGTCTACCCTTCGCAAGAACTGCCACGCAAGTTTCAGAAATTCTGTAGATTGGAAGGGGATGTGGTTTTTTGGGGTTGTTAGAATAAACCGTTTTTGGAATAAACGCTAATTATAATAATTCTGAGATTCAATAAGTGAGTAAACTTCACTGTCCAGCAAATGTTACAAATATTTTCTTAGAATAGCTTCTAATACTTTGACATTTCAAGAGATCATTAAACGTTCTAATTTCAAACTAAAATCATCAAAAATGAAATATGCATGAAATCATGTCATGGATACGAGTAAGATATGTGCCACTCCATCTTGTCATGTTTACCAGTAAGTGGCAGAGGATTGTGTTTGCATTGAACAGAAATTCCGTTAATCTTATTTATTTTTGTTTACTCGTTGGAAGAGTTCAGTCCACCCTCAAGGAAACCACTAGCTGGATGAATGACCTGCACTGGCTAACCCATTTTTTACAGTTTCTAACTCCATTTCTTAACGTTTTTAAAAATTCAAGTTTTAGTAATCTTCTAACAGGTGTAAGTGTTTATCGACAGGTTTTGTTCACTCATTTTCCTTTTATTTCTTTCCATATCGTGGTAGAAGAGAGACAAAATGTTGATACATAAAAAAATTTCCTCATATTATAATTGTACTTTAATTTTTTTTAATTGTTCAAATCCACTATTGATGCTCTACTGGTACTGTATGAAAGGAATATCCATATGGGGAAAAATCGTGCAGTAACTAACGGTACTGTAGTGGTACAGAGTAGTATTGTCACTGTAGTATTATTATTAAAATGCCGCATGTAGTATTGTTATTAACAAACCTTCCGGTGTCCAGAAAGGAGCACATGGCTCGACGTGAAATTTTGTGTTCGTCATTTCGAAATACGGTAGGCATGTCCTGTGTAGCACCAATGATGTCAATCAGGCTCTAGTTCCGATCGCTTCCCGTTCAAATGTTGCTATTCGAAAACGCCATTTACTCGTTGGTTTCTGTTCTGTGTTTTCACTAGAATTGAGTTATTGCGGATCCGCCTGTCGCCGACAAACATTTTAAACGGGCATCCCGCACATATATCCGGGAAATGGTCCTCTCCAACTGATACTGTGTTCAGTATTTCACTCACCTGACAACCTCAAAATGCAGTTACTTCACTCTCAACGGTTAACCTCTGTTGACTTTTTAATAATAATTCATCCGATATCAGATATAATATGAGTCCTGTTGGTCTTTTGAAACGGTCCAAAAATCCACAATACATCCCAGATTTTAGTTTTAACCTGCTATTAGATGAAGCCCTGAATATTGTGGAAGCTTCTTCGTACCACTATTAATTGTAGCAGTACCTTATTTGTGTTATGTCTTAAGTATAATTTTAGAAAGAACACCAGTTTTATAAATTCTCAAAAACAAAAAACCTTGCAAATTATTACAAAAAGGTTTATTATTTTTCCGAATAGATCACTCGCCTGCAAAGAACTCAGCTTTGCTATTGCCACTACTTACCTACTTTCACCATCAAGTTCATGTAGAAGAAATAAACGCGTAACACTCAATTTATAGGGAGTTGGGGTTCCCTCATATGGAATTTGAATCCGTTGCTATGGACGCAGAACTGAGTACAACTCGAAAAAACGAATAGCGATCACATTTTGGTTAGCTAACATTTCAACGGAGATTAGACCTCTATGGTGATTCACACTCGTGTTTCTGATTTATCATAAGTCCAACCCGTAAGTTCTCGTAGGGAGCGAACGGTTTGACCTACAGAGCTTTGGGTGGTCTCAATCGATTCTAAAAATTTAATACTATTTCAATTTGGTAGAAAAAAACACCTTTATTTTGAGAGTTTTTTAGCTAAAGTACTCTTGAAAATTTCAACTTTTATATTTCACCTCTTAGAAGTGACTGACACCAACCAAAAGCAATTGTACCTACCTAATTCAAGAACATCATTCCAGTCATTTCCTAAATGGGTTTTGAGAAGATTTAGTACATCATTCTTTCCCTTTTTGACGATAGAGCGAAAGACTTCGATAGTTTTCGAACCTGTAATGGAAAATTCACCTAGCTCTCTGGAGATTCCTCCTGTTTTCTTGAAAAACATTTTTACTTCAATTTTTTTGGCCATGCTTATTCCTCAAATTTTATTATAAATCGCACCCAACTCCTTCAAAGGGTATATAAGCCATTCAGCGCCAGAAGTTTTTTAATTTTCTAATTAGATTTACGTAACTTTGTACTCTGCACTACCTACTGTACCTACCCAGCCCCACTGCCTACTGTACCTTCCACGGTACTGAGTTTACTAACACTCTAATCACAACGGAACAAGCGTGAAAGACGAAAAAAACCAATAAAGAGGGTTGGGAATGGGAATCACATCTATTCGCGAGCATATCTAATAGCCAGGTTGCCGAAGGAAGAGTGCTCTCTCTTCGATGAAAGGGAAACTAGCTAATCTTGTATTCGAAATATAAGATGAATTGAAGTTTCAATCTATCAATTACTATTACAACCAGAAGACTACAGTCTTTGTGCTGAGGATATGTGCCCTTTTGAATAAACTGAGTTTCGATTCAATGTGTTACAAAAACATCTGATGGTGACAGTAAGAGTACGAGCCAGCGAGTGTTAGGCTTTGGATATGTTCCTTTTTGATGGATATGATGGGGAAAAATTGAAGGGAATCGATTTGTTACCTTTTGGTTGAAACCACTATATTTTCCTTTTAAATGAACAGAGATATGTTCCGTTTGGGATGCTACAGCTTACAGGGTTATCCAAAACATGCAGAAAATGAAAAAAACAACAGTTTCTCAAAAAGTGGATTTGTTAGAAAAAAACCCACCTCAAATATATTAATTAAATCTTTTGACAAATTGATTTCAACTTCGGACAAATAAATTTCAACTCCAAACGAAACGAAAAAAATAATATAATAATTAACGAATACACGAAATAAACGAGTTGTGTAAACGCGGGAGTTATGGAGTGTTCGTCCAGCGTCTGCGGGAGGTAATGTTAGGAACGTATCCACGATGTACAGTCATGTTGAGCTCGAGCCCACATCTTGCAATATAGCGTCGACCAGTTGATGTTCCCCTTGACCACCCAAAATGTCTCTGGCTTTGGTCTTGACCTTGGAGAATGAGTTCCCGCATGGGTATACCATCGGAGAGTACGATGGCAAGAAAGTAATTCTCATCTGAGAAGAACACACTGTGTTTCGTTCTGAACTATGCAGTTTGTTCTTTTTGGCTTTTAAGGAAATTCTTGAAACGACGAGGCTCTCTTAGTACCAGAGGTTATAATGTTTGTATCTACGACTCCCATGCAGCAGAGATTTCAACCCCCCACCCCCACCCCCGACGTAGGAATGGTTTAGCTACGCGATGAACATAACTTAGATTTTTTAGTTTATACTCACCTTGGCAGTTATTCCTTTGGGGTCATGCATCAATATTGCGTACCACGGAATTGTCAATGGGTTATTGTAACACTAATTCTGTTGATAGAGAATCTCTATCAACATGTTCTCTATCAACTGATATAATATTCTATCTCTATCAACTGATATAACAAACATGTGACGTGTCTTATGGCTATTTCTCCACATCAAAATCACTCAAGAGCAATTAGTATACCATTAAAACTAGGAGGAAACTCCATACGATACAAAACTTGATTTCGTTTCTTTCAGTTCTCGACGATTCTTCATGCCCTGGCGAGAAAATATCGGAGTCACCGTATAATTTCCCTGGAGACCATTGTGCCGAATGATACAACCTGTTGGTGGGGTTATTGCATATTCTAACACATCTATCAACTCTTGACAATGTTAGTATTTTTTTCCACCGCTGGTTGACCTACTGAAATGGGATTCATTTTAATTGGGAGTGTATTAAATTACACGACTCAGTAGTTAGTTTCCTCTTAATAGTCACGTTTGAAGAAGAGACTGACAGAACTGGGGTAACAAAACTGGAGAGTTCTGAGTTAACGAAACGACCATTCCCTCCGACAAATGTTCTCGGAGAAAAATTAAACTTGTCTGTAAAAAACCTCGAAAAGTCCCTCGGAAAGAGTTGAGAAAAAAACCTAAAAAAAAGTTTGATTACATTACAGCCTTGGAAATGGAGGAATACGAACACGGAGGTGGGACCATGGGAGACTTACAGAGTTGGGAATCTACATACAAATGGTTCCAGCCATTCAGAAGTCACTACCTCCCCTTCTCCAATTTACGTCTTTCCTACATATAATTTAGGAATGTATTCACTTCCGAAACTAAACCTACTCTGTTGGTTCTCGACCTCAACAGACGTTTTGCCATTCTGTTAATCCGAATCTCCATTTTAATTGGAAAGCCGAGTTTTGAAGGAGGAGTTTGGCCCTTATAGTGAACTTTCCGAGAGCCCCGTGTGCTACGGGTCGACGATTTTCGAAAACAAAACTTCCTTCGGAGGTCCTCGTCTTTGTCCGGAGTTTTCCTTGTTTACTGATATTTGAGAGTAGTTTAATCTTGTCCGGCAGAATTCCAACCTGGAAGTCCCTCGGTTTCAACATCACCATCAAGTTATAAATCGGGCGTGAAACATTAGGGTGATTTTAATGGTTTTCATTGAAAAATAATGTAATAAACTCTATAATGTACATCACTGAATAACCCTTAAGAGTGATGTAGCAAACATAAAACGCTGCAAATTACACAATTGTTTATTATTTTCAATAATAAGCCTTTGGAATCGAGCAAGAAAAAAAAAATTGAACCCCCCCTCAAAATTTGATGTTTTACGTTTCAAGCTACGTAGAATAAGAAAATCGAATAAAAAAAATTTCCGTCCGTCCGCCGTACGCGGCACTTTTCTTAGCAACACTGGACCGATTTGGTTCAAATTTGGTATATGGGCTCCATTTGGGGTCTAGTTGTGCCGCGAAGCTTTTGGTTGATGTAGGTCACCTCTAAGGGGTGAAGATTAAGGGTTGAAATTTTTAAGAGTGCCCTAGCTCGAAAACTCTCGAAATAAAGGTATCGTTTTTTCACCAATTTTAAATAGTATTGAATTTTTTAAAATTTTTGAGACCACCCGGAGCTCTGTAGGACAAACCGTTCGGTCCCTACGAGTACTTGAAGGTTTTCCTTCGATAAAACAGAATCATGAGCGTGAATCGCAAAAGAGGTCTAATCTCCATTCAAATTTTATCGGACTAAAATGCGATCGCTGTTCATTTCTTCGATTTGTATAGTTTTGCCTTCTGCGTAACCAGTAATCAAATTTCCATATGAAGCTTTCTATTTTTCCAATCGAGTGTGAAGCGTTTAGTTCTTTCTAATAAACTTGATTGTGAAGGTGTGAAGCCAGTATGGTGTGGTAGGTAGTACCTAGCTGCTAGGTAAAAAAAAGTTGGTAGGTAAAAAAAATGTTGGTAGGTAAAAAACGCTGCAAATCATTGCTCAAAGGCTTCTTCACTGATTCAGATCACTGATCAGCTGAGTGAGCTCCGAAGCTATTTTCAATCCTATTGAATGGAAGTGCTCTTCCAGGCGTCTCCAGCATTCGAGGAGATCTTCTTCACTCCTCAGATCACTGATCAGCTGAGTGAGCTCCAAAGCCATTTTCAATCCTATTGAATGGAAGTGCTCTTCCAGGCGTCTCCAGCATTCGAGGAGATCTTCTTCACTCCTCAGATCACTGTTCAGCTGAGTGAGCTCCGAAGCCATTTTCAATCCTATTGAATGGAAGTGCTCTTCCAGGCGTCTCCAGCATTCGAGGAGATCTTCTTCACTCCTCAGATCACTGTTCAGCTGAGTGAGCTCCGAAGCCATTTTCAATCCTATTGAACGCAGGAAGCTGAAATTTGAGAGGGAAGGTCAAGGGAGAATGCAGATGGTGGTAGGTGTATTGATGGAGAACCAGTGATCTATACAGAAGGGTGATCTATACAGAAAATAATTAACCTTTGAGCAATAATTTGCAGCGTTTTTCTATATAGATCACTCGTCTGCAAAGCCACCAACCATCCAACATTAAAAAAAAACATCGATCGCATTTCGGTCAGCTATAATTTGAAAGGAGATTAGACCTCTTTTGTGATTCACATTCGTGTTTTGATTTAACGTACATCCATCCCTTCAATTCTCGTAGGTAGCGAACGGTTTGTCCTACAAGGCTCCGCGTGGTCTCAAAAAATGCTAAAAATTCTATACTATCTTAAATTGATGGAAAAACAATACCTTTATATCAAAATGTTTTGAGTTAGGGCGTTTTCAAATTTTTAAAATTCATTTTTCAACCCTTAGAAGTGACCTTCATCAACTGAAATCTTCGGGGCACAACTAGACTCTAAATGGAGCCTACATACCAAATTTCATCAAAATCGGTCAATGCTAAGTGGAGAAAGTGCCACGTACGGCGGGCGGACGGCCAAATTTTTATTCGATTTTTGGATTCTACGTACCTTGAAACGTAAACCAACAAATTTTGAGGGGGGGGGGGGTTAAAAAAATTTCTTGGTCGATTCGAAAGGTTCATTATTGAAAATGATAAGCAAAAATATGTAGCTTATATTTCAAACATCAATCTTTAAGTAGGTAGGTACTTTTTACTACCCTCATAGGGAACCATCTACACGTCAACCGACACAATCTCTGAGGATTTTATGAAATTCGGGAAAGAAAATACAGCCCAACAAAACATACTATGTCAATTGATCGGGACTGTGGTTACCTGGAAACAACACCTTCTTCGCCGAGCTTTCGGTAAATTTATTACTCTCTTCAGGGCTCGAAGGTTGTTTATTTAGTGACATCACTAAATGGACGTTTGGTGGTGTCACTAAATAAACAACCTTTGAGTCCTAAAGAGGGTAATAAATTTACCGAAAGCTCGGCGAAGAAGGTGTTGTTTCCAGTTGAAAATACGGCTGTTACCTGGCGGCGATGTTTTTCATTAGTGACCATCTAAACCCCAATCCGCGTTAAATCCCTCAAAATTTCAACGAATAGGATGAGAAATGTAGAAGTTATCGCTATTACAAGGAAATCCACGCTATCAATCCGGGGGGTTGATTTTCATAGGGGACCATCTACACGTCAACCGCACAATCCCTGAAAATGTCATCTAAATCGGACAAAAACTTCGTTTAGTTGTCCCCGTTACAAGATTTCTTGACAGACACTCAGACATGAAACCAAAATTGTTCAGTACCTAAGGTCTAAAACATAAAATGTGAGTAAAAATTTTGATTTTGGAGAATTTTTTTCAACCTTGAAAAGTGAAAACAAAGCGTCCGCTACCTTGGTAGACTCGGAAGCAATAAACTATCAGAGTTCAAAAATGGCGAAATTGTTCAACAGAGTACCTATCCTTAAAATTTGCCCATTCACTTATACACAAACGGAACTCTTTATTCCCGAACTCCTAGCTGGAGCGCTTAATCGAGAATTGGCGGAGGTAGCAGCCTTGCGATGAGAAATATTTTTCATAGAAGTCTTCAGAAGACAGTCCCGGCAAGGAAAAATGCGGGTTCGAAAAATGGTTGTTAGTTTCTGTGCTCGTCTTGATCTGTGTGGAGTTGTCAGGCATCAGTCATATTTAAACCCTTAGCGATTATAGCTCGCGGGGGATCTCGAGTGGAACTCTTCTTTGAACTTCAGAACTCCTTGTGGCACGTATTCAAAGCTCAATTATTTGACTTTGAGTAAGTAAAGTAAAGTAAACAAACAGGTAGAATTTTTGTCCATCTACCATTCCTGGCGTCCCGGACGTCATGAGCTGTCTTCCGAAGGGAAGATTAGAATTGGTTCCGACGGCTTTGCAAATGGCTACTCATTGCCTCATCCATGACCCACAGAACTTAGAGAGGTTAACGGCTGCTGCGTCAACATTTCGCAACAGACTGGCCCAGGCCTGGTCTTATTTTGAGCGTTAGAAATCTTCCTACACTCTGGTATGTCAACCTTGACAAAACCCCTCAAGGAGAGTTGTAACCTTATTTTCTGGATATCCCTCGTAGCTCGACCCAAACTGTATAACTTTCATGACTTCGTGGATTTCTAATGTTTCTTTGGTTTACATCCTCACTACCAACATTAACCCATTAACGCCCACGTTTCCTAAATTCAAGGTTTTTCGATGAAATCAATAAATTTGGCTCAAAATGAGTCAAATGAGGAGGGAAAAGTATTGGAATATTTTTGGCACGTCATAAATTACGTGTGTCCAAATGGGCAAGCTGGCCCACCCTTGTTTTCATTGTGTTATGACTTATGAAATGTTACAACATTTTCATATAAATCTTTCATTACTCCAATTATTATATAGAATTATAGGTACTCTGTGATATAGATAATTATTATTTGACTCGATTGGAGGAAGGTATTTGCATTACAGGTTGAAAATGTCTGAAAACTGAATGATGAAAAAATATTCTTTATTTTTTGATTCCGGAAAAAGGCCAAAATAATCTCTTTGACTTAGGAATGTGTCGAAAAATGTACTAAAACTGAACAATATGAAGAACAATAAATCATTTTATGTAAATAAACAAATCCTTTATTTTACAAGTAAATTAGTACCTACACCCCCAGAAGTAATGACCTACCTCTTACGATACTACTTACTCTCTTACTATTACTACTTCTTACCAGAAACCTACATTGCATTTCACACATTCAGCACGGGCCCTACAATTGCAAGATCTTAGTAGGGATGCATCTTCTTCGTTTGCATCAGCAGTGTTCCCACTCCATCATGACGTACCTACGTCATAAAGAAATCGACATTGACGATGGACGTCCTATGTTTCTTTTCCATCCATATTTTGATAGGTAGGACTGGTATTTATCCCATCGTAGTGCATTTGATGAACGTGTTCCGTGATCTCTTGAACACCTCCTCACAAGTAACATTCCCGGCAAGAACAGCAGGTCCTGCGGGACTTCAGAGAAAACATGTGAGATGGAGCTAGGAGTGGTCAACCTGATAGATGCCTTACGTCGCTCACTCAATCTTTATCACCTGATTAACCATCCATATCAATTGTAATCGACGAAAGCTCAACAAATAGCATCTGGAACAGCAAGTCGGGTAAATCTTGGCCTTCAACTAGCTCAATCGTCTTCTGAAGAGACATTCTGGGGCTGAAAAAACACGAGTGGGTTAGCGCCCATATGGTACCACGAAGGTTTGGCTGACTCCAGCATCCACATGGTATTATATTCAATCGTAAAAAGTATTTAATCGCATCAAGGAATACTCAGTCAAAATACAACGATTTGAACAAAAGAAAAAATTATTTCTGATACTTACGTCAAAATGCTTCCTAATGAATAGACATCGTATTTTTCCTCCATCTTTCAAACTATGATCACTCCTATACTGATACGAGCTAGTATGAAATGACATTACTATAAATCACTCAACACCTCCCAAACACAATAAGACATGCAGATTCATGAAACAAATACTTTCTTAATGTACAGGAGCGCCAGGATGAAAATGAATCCTTGGTCAAGTATGGCCACGCTGGGCGGAAATGGGTTAAATCGGAAATCACACAATCGGAGAATTCACAGGAATTGGGCTCTGCTTCAGGATCGTGGCATTGATTGAGGCTGGGAGTAGTCACTGGTGCCGTTTCAAGGTTTTGAATGGGGCTGGGAGTATGTGTCACTACCGGTTCTTCTGTTAGAGGTAAAGTAGAACCTCTGGGAGCCAGATGTCGAAACGACACCGTCGTTTCTCTTCCATCCCGCAAACGTACCACTGCATAGTTAGGAGTCGACTCGATCAATTCTACCTCATCTACTAAAGGGTCATACTTGCTTGTACGTTCGTGTCTGCGCATTAGGACTGGTCCTGGAGTTGTCAACCAACTCCTCCTTGAGTGACGAAACATCAGTTCATGTGGCTTCAGTTGACGTGCACAGGAGCGATCGGATTGCATTAAGAGCTGTGGGAATCACGGATTCCCATTGTCGATTGTCGAGGCCCTTTGACCTGAGAGTAAGCTTGATCGTCCTCCAGATGATTCCATTGTAGCGTTCCACTTGCCCGTTTCCACGTGGATTGAAGGCGGTAGATCTGCTAGTAGCTTCTCCATTGAGAGCGAGGAATGATTTTAGTTCTGCTGACATGAAGGCACTGCCCTGATACGAATGAATGTAGTTTGGAGTGCCGAACAAAGTTAATGACGACAGTTTTAGATTGTTTATCACTGATGCTGAAGATACTGAAGTATCTCGGCACACAAACGCAAACGGAAATCGAGAATACCCATCAACAACAGTAAAAATGTGATAACAGATGTCTCGGTATATTGTGGCGATATTAATGGTTGATGAGTTATTAAACGTAGTTTATGGCTTATTTCTCCTATATCCCGTAATGAAATGTTGAAAGTTTCAGAGACGAGTTGGAGGTTAGTCGAAACCTAAAAACCCGACATTGTAAATTGAGCTCACTGAGGGAGAACAAAGAGTTCCTCATTAGAACATCTGGGTCGTTGTGGTGAGGGAAAAGGAACGTGTAGTGGACGAGTAGAGGGGAGGAATCATGGGGACGGGGGTCTGTTGGTGGGGGAAAAGGCGTGGGTAATGATCATTGTTCCGCTATCTCTACTGATCTCGGATGGCTCAGGAGAGTGGTTGGGGGGTTCTCTTTCCTTTCCTGCAAGGAAAGAGACAATGCTTGCCAACCCATGCAGTCCCGTGCTATTTGAAAGTCGACGAACTCCCTCGGGTTAGACCATTCATGACGCATACCAGTGGCTCGACTTCCACCGACAGACTTGTGACGCCCATGATCCTCGTCCCCTTGAAAGTCCCCATCCTCTCATGGCCACCCAGAGAGCTACAAGACATTAGCCACCTATTCACTTCCACCATCATCTGTTCTAATTAGCTTGTAGTGTGAGTAGAGAAGAGGAAAGGAAAAAGGAGAGAAACGGGGGAGTGGGCTAAATCGATATAGGGCTCCCGTCCAGGGGTTCCGCGTACGTTCCCCTAACACACTGACACACTACTCACTGACACACTAACCTGAGCGTCTGTTCATGGTCCTTCACATTCATCGAATTTTCCTAGCTCACAAACCGCGAACACATTCTACGTAGTCGGTCCAGAAACCACCGAATTCGAACACATACACACAACAACATAAACGCTTCAGAAACACTAATGGAATTAATGGTTATTCTGTAATAACCTCTAGGATTATGAGTTGGGACCATAATAACGGAAACAGAATGCTGGCCAGAACTTTTGGGGTTGAAAAATTTGGTTTTGAGGTTTTTTGGTTTATTATTTTCAATAATAAGCCTTTGGAATCGAGCAAGAAAAAAAAAATTTTAACCCCCCCTCAAAATTTGATGTTTTACGTTTCAAGGTACGTAGAATACGAAAATCGAATAAAAAAATTTCCGTCCGTCCGCCGTACGCCGTACGCCGTACGCCGTACGCGGCACTTTTCTTAGTTACCATGGACCGATTTCGATGAAATTTGGTATATGGGCTCCATTTGGGGTCTAGTTGTGCGCCGAAGCTTTTGGTTGATGTAGGTCACTTCTAAGGGGTGAAAATTAAGGGTTGAAATTTTCAAGAGTGCCCTAGCTCGAAAACTCTCGAAATAAAGGTATCGTTTTTTCACTAATTTTAAATAGTACTGAATTTTTAAAAATTTTTGAGACCACCCGGAGCTCTGTAGGGCAAACCGTTCGGTCCCTACGAGTACTTGAAGCTTTTCCTTCGATAAAACAGAATCATGAGTGTGAATCGCAAAAGAGGTCTAATCTCCGTTGAAATTTTTTCTGACTAAAATGCGATCGCTGTTCATTTCTTCGATTTGTATACAGTTTTGCCTTCTGCGTAACCAACCAGTAATCAAATTTCCATAATCAAAAGTCAATGGAGAATACTGAAGGCGCCTGAGTGGTCACTGATCAGCTGAGTGAGCTCCAAGGCCATTTCCTCTCCTGTTCAACGCAGGAACCTGAAATTTGAGAGGGCGGGTCAATTGAGAATGCTGAAGGAGCCTGAGTGGTCACTGATCAGCTGAGTGAGCTCCAAGGCCATTTCCTCTCCTGTTGAACGCAGGAACCTGAAATTTGAGAGGGCGGGTCAATTGAGAATGCTGAAGGCGCCTGAGTGGTCACTGATCAGCTGAGTTAGCTCCAAGGCCATTTCCTCTCCTGTTGAACGCAGGAACCTGAAATTTGAGAGGGCGGGTCAATGGAGAATGCTGAAGGCGCATGAGTGGTCACTGATCAGCTGAGTGAGCTCCAAAGCCATATCCTCTCCTGTTGAACGCAGGAACCTGAAATTTGAGAGGGCGGGTCAATGGAGAATGCTGAAGGCGCATGAGTGGTCACTGATCAGCTCAGTGAGCTCCAAGGCCATTTTCTTTCCTGTTGAACGCAGGAAGCTGAAATTTTAGAGGGCGGGTCAATGGAGAATGCTGGAGGTGCCTGAGTGGTCACTGATCAGCTGAGTGAGCTCCAAGGCCATTTCCTCTCCTGTTGAACGCAGGAACCTGAAATTTGAGAGGGAAGGTCAAGGGAGAATACAGATGGTGGTAGGTGCTATTGATGGAGAACCAGTGATCTATACAGAAGGGTGATCTATACAGAAAATAATAAACCTTTGAGCAATGATTTGCAGCGTTTTTCTTTAAATTCTGGAATCTTGAGTCCGAAGATGGCTAAAAATCGGTACAAATATTTAATTGGAAATTCTCTCATTCACTCGCGCTGCTCGAATGGAACTTTCCTCATATTATCTTGTTTTTGAAGTATAACTGTCTTTTTAGTACGGCAATTGAGGTACACGGCTCTCTTTTATGAGAAACCACAAATATAAAGACTCTTGAAAAACGTATATCCGAGACTCACAGGAAAAAGTCCTTCTTTAATAAAGGGTCTCATTTTTTTGAAGGAAGGTTCATTAAGCTGAAACTCGTCTCTGAGCTGATGAGGCGTATTACGAGTTATTTTTACCAAGAACATTCTCATTGGATAATAATGTAGACCCCTTCCTGGTTCTCGAAGCGAAATTAGTGATGTTTCATCTCACTTTGAAACACTTACTTCTAAAAACGATCCTAATGAACAGACAAGAGCTTATTGGAATTTCTGAGAGGTTTGAGAATTGGGATGGGATGGTTCAGTTTCTTTCCCTTTATGCTGTAGAGATGATACGTCAAGCTTACAAATCCCCTCAATGAGAGTCCTGCAATATGAGTTCACTAACGGAAAGTGTCTGGAGGTTTTTCTGGTAGGATCCTTTAACCCTGGTGTCCCATGAAAATTTGAAAACAGCATCTCTGGAATTATTGTGTACGAATGACTAACTCAGCTCCCTTCCGATCACCATGGCGACAGATATTCACTCCCGGTAGCACCATAAAGTTGTGGATACGTCCAACGAACGAGCATCCGGCTAGTTACCTAATAATCATGAAATCCAATTTCTGTAGGTTTTCTCGTTTTTGTTTATCCGAACATCACAGCTGTGATCTGGACCTATTAGCATGAGGGAGGCTGCAAATTCCTGAACAAAGGCGTCATTATTTGGACGTCGTACAACTACTTCCTTTATCGTGAACAAAATCGTTCGTCAAATAGAACTTTACATGACGATTCCAACGATGCTTATGATAAATTGTTGAGGTTCTGTAGATCAAAATCTGAAATCGTAGATTCTCAGTAGATCGAAAGATAAAGGCGTGATGGAGAGGTACCTAGCTCTGAAGCATCGTCCAGATAACGTCTTGAATTAACAACCGAGTTGGATCTTGTATAGTCAACAATCTTGGTGGAATTCTGTCCACAGACAGATCTCATGTGTTATTTCGTTCTGAAAATAATTATTCAGTTCAATTCTGTTATTGTCTTGATACAATTTTGGATGTATGAATGTCAACAGAAAATAACAGGGAGCGGAATTTCTGTGAGAGTCGTAAGGATCCTTAGAAACTTGAAATAATATCCCTTTCTTTATAGTCATTCGGAAAGGTTTTTAGAACATCATGAAACAAATTTGCACCAGTCAACCATCAACTGCCTATGAAGAAATCGACCTGGCTCTTAATTTTAATAAGCAAGCTTATAGGCAAACTTCGTGATTTATAAATGAAATGTTCCTCTAAAGATAGAGTTCTCTTGCAGTTATAAAGAATAATACTCGTTGTAGTACATTATCTGATCTCCAGTCATATTTTGTTATCTCAATTTGTTTTTAGAACGATAAAGGAATCTTAGGTAGACTCTCGTTTACTGTTCGAACCACTTTTGCAGTAGAGCAAGCTTTGGGGTGTAAATTGGTACACCCCCATTCCCCTTCAATCTTCCAAGCCCTCTAGCTCATTTGCCTTTTACCAACTCCTGGGATTTGCAAGTAAATGAAGCACGCATCTTAATGTGAAGGTTTCTCCTTCATCTTTCGTACTTTGAGCCGGACGAGGTAGGTGTAGGCAGTCGTAATGAGCTACCCTTGCCATTTTCCTTCTTCCCTTACCATTGAGTTTTCGCGTACGTGCTTTTGATCTCCTGCTTCGACCGGCTCTAGACATTCTGCTCGCATAAACATAAATGATGATGATGCCAGTGGAACTCGAGTGTGGAGTACCTATTCGTTCTTGGGACGTACAAACCTAAACCCTCTTTGAAATGGGATGTTGTTGGTACCTACTTGTCTATAGTTATATTCCTACTAATCAAGAGAATCATTACATTTGTAGCTGATGTTCTGGCGTAATCGTGATTACATTAAGATTGTAACCGTAAAATGGGCGTTCGCTATAAAAATTACGATTACGATTATGATCGTAGTCGCACCTGTAATCGTTATAGTAATCGTAATTTCAATAGTAATCGTATCGCAATTACAGTCCTTATATCTTGAAATTCATCATGTTGAATCAATTTTGAGCTATCCCCGGTCTGATAACCTATATATAAAAAAACTCTGTTCAATTTCTCCCTTGCGAGGGAAAAACATTAAATCATGTTTAATGTTTTTTCCTCGCAAGGGAGAAATTAGATATAGTTTTTTAAGGTCAAGAAAAAAGAAAAGATTCTAATTAACCAAAACAATTTATTATATTTATATACATCTATTTACAGGAAATACTCAATATTGGCTTATGATATGAAAAATAACAAATATAATTTACAGTAGAGACATTTTCCAAGTAGCGAATGAATACAGCATCAATAGATGTTTGATTTCTTGTTGTAGAATTCTTTGGGTCATTATTTAGTTTGAGACTGAAGGTTTCATCCATAAATTCTTGAAACTTCACTCCATCGGGACTCTTGAGATCAAGATTCAAATCTCCACAAAGTATAATTGGTAGTAAATGGTAACCTCTGTCCCGAACAACCTCAAAGATAATAGCCTTGGGACTATATGCCATCATATTCAATTCAAAGAAATATCTCAATTCTTTAGGGGATATACCCGGTGTAATGTAGAATGATACGAGTAAGGCTCTGTGTCCATCAATTTCATTCCCGGAGCAATATCTAAGTATTTCTCTTCACTCCACATAAGTGTATGCTGCTTAGCCAGTAACATTTCATGTACATGCTCCTGATCCTCAGAAATTGATTCGATTATTTCTTCGTTACGATCTACATCACCATCAGCATCATTTTCCCCAAAGAACGACTTATCGATTTTTATATTGGCATACAGGGGTTTCGATTGTAGATATCCCAACCAAGCCTTTACGTGTGATTTTTTAACCATACCAGTCAAATAGGACGACTTGTGGATTTGATGCCGTTTGATATTAACATTAAAGGCATTATCGTCATCAAGTTGCCGATCACTCAGCTGATCAGTGACCACTCAGGCGCCTTCAGCATTCTCCATTGACCCTGCCTCTCAAATTTCAGCTTCCTGCGTTCAACAGGAGAGAAAATGGCCTTGGAGCTCGCTCAGCTGATCAGTGACCACTCAGGCGCCTTCAGCAATCTCCATTGACCCTGCTTCTCAAATTTCAGCTTCCTGCGTTCAACAGGAGAGAAAATGGCCTTGGAGCTCACTCAGCTGATCAGTGACCACTCAGGCGCCTTCAGCATTCTCCATTGACCCTGCTTCTCAAATTTTAGCTTCCTGCGTTCAACAGGAGAGAAAATGGCCTTGGAGCTCACTCAGCTGATCAGTGACCACTCAGGCGCCTTCAGCATTCTCCATTGACCCTGCCTCTCAAATTTCAGCTTCCTGCGATGAATAGGAGAGAAAATGGCTTTGGAACTCATTCATCTGATCAGTGATCTGTCAGGTGCCTTCATTACTGTCCTTTGACCCACCATCTCGAATTTCACCTTCCTGCGTTGAATAGGAGAGAATATTGTTTCTATACAATGAACATTAATTTGTGATTCACACTCATATTTCTGATTTATCACTAGTCCAAACTGAAGGACCTCCGAGGGAGTGATCTGTTGGTCCTACGGAGCTCCGTGTAGTCTCATTCGATTCTAAAAATTCCAGTCTATTTTAAATTGATGAAAAAACAATACCTTTATATTTAAAGTTTTCGAGCTAGGACGTTTTGAAAATTTCATCCCCTAGTTTTTACCCCTTAGAAGTGACTGACAATAACCAAAAGCATCTTGGTACAACTAGACCCCAAATGGAGCCGATATAACGTGGTAACTAAGAAATCGGTCCGTGGTAACTAAGAAAAAAAACGTTGCAGATTTGCGTGTCGGAATTCACAGAACGACCCCCAGCCCTAAAACATTAAACATGTTAAAATGAATATGTATTCATACTTGCTCACGGTTAACATGAAACCCAACTAATATGTATGACATGGTTGATCCTTATGACAGAAAATGCAATTTTTTGAATGAATACTTTTATGCTGGAAACTCCCCTAAATCACTAGTAGGTAATATAGTCTCAAGAAACTCCAAAAAAAAGAGGAAGTCGGAATTAAAAAAAAAAAAAAAATAGGTACGTATTTATCTATTATATAAGTGGTGTTCTTATTTCTTTGGTTTATGTTCCAATCATGCAGAATGGTAAAAGGAAAAGTGAGAATTTTGTTTAAAACATCTTTGGAACAACATTAGCTTTAAGTAGTCACAAAAATTCGCGGCTAGATGATGAATTTTTCTTTTCTTTTAATCAAAAATCGTTTTTGTTTCATTAAATGTACATGTGGATAAGGAAGTCTGGGATCAATTTTAATCTACTCAGCGTTGGAAGATACAGGGAAAACTATAATGATATGAATAGCATTTGTATGTATACTTTTTGTACCACTCAATTTAAATTTGGCACACCAAATTTTGAACTGATTGAACTGGCGAATGAACTCATCAAAGCTATTACCAAAACTGATTCCACAACCTCTTCGAATTTTTACCTACTCGAATCCATCGATCATTTGATTTGACACCTCTCTTATGGTAGAGTAGGTCAAGTAACTCGAAAAAGAAGGATGTAGATGTAGATGTAATGTTTGTTGAATTGAGAAGGCAGGAGACGTTGGCAAAAAATCAAATAATAAACATAGAAGAGTCTTGTATGAAATACCTCAAAAGAGGGATACAACCAAACAAAGTTCTAATAGAGCACAAGAATGTAAACAGATGGTACTCAGTCAATCTTACAAAATTATGGAAGATAAATTGAAGAAGGGTATAATTGAAAGAGTTCAAAGCCCGTTCCAGGGCAATCAAAGTTCTTTAATTCATTACTTACCACATTATGCAGTAGTAACGCCAGAAAAAAGTACAAAAGTAAGAATCAGATTTAATGGATCTGCAAACGAAAAGAATGGAGGGAAGAGTTTGAATGAGTGCGTGTATGAAGGATGAATGGAATTCATGGTTACATCGATTATTGGAAGAGCTTTTCTCCGAAGCGGTTTACACAACCACGACGGAAACGTTACTAGATTTCTATGTGTCACTAAGTTTCGATATTCACCAACAAAAGAGAATTCTGCTGATCTAGCTACAAAAGGAAAATGTGTTTACAAATCCATGAATTTTGATATGCAAACGGTGGGGTGGAGGGCCGTACCGGTTACCCGACATGCCTCCATTATCAGTAGAAAAGAAACGAAGAAAATTTGGAAGAAACGAAGACTGAGAAATTTGAGGAAACGAGAAAGCCGAGTTTTTTATTCGAGAAAGATTTTGAGAGTATATAATGAAAAGTATAAGCAAAGAATGAGCTGGAGTTGAATGAAAATTTTGAAGAGAAGATCGTAAGAGAGTTAAGGTACAGGTAAAGAAGAAGAAGATAATTTTTTCGACGACAGTAGTTATTTCGTTTTGTCTGGAAACAGACAAACGTCAGACACAGAACCATGGTCGTTCACAAAACTCAGCAATATGAAATTCAAGTGGAATTTTTTAGTTTGAAAGACCCAATTTTTGTAATCAGCTACTCAAATGTACAAAGCTTTTCTGAATTTGAGAAAGTGAAAATAGGACGTTATTATCACTTCTCGGTAACCTGTATATTCTTGTTTGACTTTATATTTATCCCTGTTTCATTCTGTTCATGTGTTCAAAAGAGTTGTATTCTTCCTAGTTCGGTGTACTTCACGTATGAAAGTCAATGAAATCAGGAGCAAACAAAGCCCGAAAACGTGTTCCGCCTCGGCTATGAAGAGCCTTGACCCCTTCGCGCTTCTACGGTTTTACCGCGAAAAACCCCACCGAGCGATAAGTCCTGCATAAAAGAAAAGAGGCGAATCCCCCCGCAGGATCGTCAAGGAAAAGTCCCTTGGGTTGTTAAGTGATGATAAATAGGTTTCAAGGTGGAAACCCGAGAGCTTGTTTGGCGTTCGCTGTGCCCCAAACCGTCCGAAGGCCCTTGAGTAAATATTTCATAGCCGTCCACCCGAAAAGATGACCACACTCATTTGTCGCACTTGATCCTTCTCTCCTTCTCTCAGCCTAAAAGTTCCTACATTATGCATGAGACGGGCCTTTTTTCTCGACCCCCTCCCCTCGTTCCACCTTCAGTTTTTCTTACAACAATCTCTGCTCCGAGAAACATATATCAAAACTTCTCTTTGTTTCATTATAACGGGAAATTCTTTTCTCCTTCCGTGTCAGGCCGTGGCGGCCAAGGACGCGCGATGAATTACAACGTCGTTTCGTTGCTTTCCCTCGATTTAACCGCAAGCGCTTCAGCTGAGCTGGAATAATGCCTCAGATTCATCAAGACTTGCAAATCCTTAAGTATTAAGTTGAGTATATAGAATTTTTTAAAATCTAGAACTGAGAGAAAACGAGGACTTGAGTGTGTGAGAAAAACTTCAGCTAAGTTGGGAGGGCGGTACAGTTTCCTCGAATCGTACAGGCATATAAATTAGGTAGTGTAATTTTAGCAGATGCGATTATGCTGCAGTACCACTGACAATTCGCTGATGTGAAACGTGACTTTGACGACCATGTTGATAGGTTTCTGAATGTACAAATAATACATGTACAAATATCAATATTACAAATAGTACAATACTACAAATATCATTTACTGACTCTGACAACGCACAGCCTGATCTTCATTCTACACATGTTACACAGATAAATTGTTTGTAGCATCACTATTTTCATAGCATTTACTTATTCTTGATTCATTTCTTGTAACGTGGTTTGTCAAAATTGACGACAGGACACATGGACGCATCGGACCCCTCGCAAGTGGGCGTCGGTGGTCTAGTGGACAGTGTACCCTACTGCGGTGATAGGATAAGAACCATCTAGCGGGGATGCGAGTTCGAATCTGGTCGCCAGCAGAAAGTTTTCTGTCTATTAGACGATCGGCAATCTCTCGTTCCAACCCAGGGCGGTGATGTCTGGGAAGCCATGAGCGAAATCATCAGAACAAATTCTGATCTCCCCTTAGGGAGACAGCTGATGACGTCCGCGACGCCAAGAATGGCAGTCGGACGAAAATTCAACCTGAAATGGTTGCTTACTTTACTTTACTTTACTTTGTTTGTAGCATGAAAAGTCCTCATAAATATTAAATAGGATTAGAGAATATTAAATAGCGTTCATTCTTCAGTCCAATCAATTCAAGTAGTGGTAAAAAAAACATGTATTTCATCATATATGTATTATAGTATAAGTTTGTAGTTTTTAATTTATATATCATAATATATGTATTCATCAATTTATTTACCCAAAGGAGCAATTTTGCAAAGATCCTACCCTACAACACGGGCCAAGCCTAACGTCGGGTAGGAAATCTGAGCAAATCGCGTCCCTTTATGCATTTTCTTCTTGTAAAAATTATAAAAAATAGAGACAGTAAACAAATATATATCTATGAACACGATTCAGTTACAAAATAGAGACAATAAACAAAAATATATTTATGAACACGATTCAGATGCAGTACCCGAGTATGTTGATGATTTATCGTTTTTTAAATTGAACGTTGGAATCCTACTGATCTAATTGAAACTCATAATCCAAGCGGAACTTTTGACTTTTAAGGACCCACTTTTTTACCTAATGCACAAATACAAATTAAAATATCCAATAAATCCAACTTTCAGTACAAAATAAAAATAAAATCTTCCTCAAAAATAAGTGCATGATACCAGTTGTCTGGTGTCATTTAGGTTACAATCATGGACGTGGAAGCATCACACTATTGTTCAGATATTTTCAACAGATAGATACCTAACGAAATAAATACATAACTCCACAAACTGTTTGTATTTTCCTGAAAATACAATAAAACTTAAAAACACATAATAACAACTGAAACACGTAGCCAACAACCGACCATGTAACTGAAATACATAATTAAGAATTTTACGCCTACTAGTTCTACACGCCCGTGTTATTGTATAAAGGAGGAAGCAATTATTTCTAACCAACTCGGTTTAAGTATTTTTAATAAGTGACATGCTTTGATGCAGTTCCAATTATTTTCAATTTAGGTTCCTAATTATTTGGTGATTAGGGCTATACTTACTTTCTATCATTATTTCAATAGCTTTCCTCTAGTCTTCAGACACCTAAATCAATCATTGGCTTGAAATGTGTTTTGGACCGTCGCAGAACTAGTGTTTGCTGAAATAACTTTACAGTTTGCACAATACTAGATAAAATATAATATATTTGATCTAGTACATCAACAATCAACAAACAGGAATCACCTGTCGTCACCCAGGTTGACTGCAGGTGTCAGAATTTGAGTGAGGTGACCATATTTGAAATGAACCATCACGGGTTCTGCAGGGGTCAGCTTTTCCGGGTGATGAGGGAACCAGCTATTGGCATGGGATTTACTTCTCAGGTCAGCAGCCAGGCACAAGATTTTCACATAAAACTTTCAAGAGATTTGATGATATCGGTTTTCCCGCGGTGCAGCAGCTGGTGCCAGTCGACTGAACCTTCTGTCCTCTTAACCAGCACCGTGTGAATGAGCCTTTATCTTATCCAACTGAACTATAATTGTTTAGTCATTAACTTCTACTAGTGTTTGGCTTGAGTATGAAGGTGCTAACGATCTATTTGACATGGTTACTATTTACCACTCCTGATCACATCAAATTGATCACTCCACTGATGGATGAGTCAGGAAAATCAAACGAGAAAATCTCGTTATATCCGCGAGAATGAACTAAACGGGCAGGTCTTTCTATTCAATTTCACAACGTCTAGATTCCATTTTTTCCACCCGACGAGTGAGCCGTTCCGTTGCCTAAGGGAAGAGAGAGCTATATTCATTATGGAAGGCGGGAGAGGGAAACCCACCATAAGAAATTATGAGGTGTTGAGCAGTGTTCAACTGATTGTGCTGGCCTGATGGGGCCCGTCATTAATCAAGTGGCGGCAATGGGCTCCCCCCAGGCTTCTAATACCACCCTCGAAAACCCCCTTGGGATGAGGCACCGCTAAGAACACTTGCTGGCACATTTATCACCCTTGATTTCTCTTTGGCTTTATTTTGATTTATTACTCAGCGCCCATCCTTGGACTTAACACATTGATACCGCCTGGACCAACCCATACTGCTTGCCAACTGTTTCCCCAAAAGTGTTCATTATTTCGATGGATAAACAGATGTTCATTTGTAATTAACAATTTTTGATCAGAATCATCATATTTTAGGGAGAAGTACCGAAGTTTGGTATTTCAAATGTTGTATTACCACCAATATGTTGCTTATCTCTTATTAATTATCTCTTAACACTTCTTTTTATTGATAATCATACGTCATTCCCTACCACAGCATTTTGCTAACCCTTCTCAGACAGCTTGCAGGCGGATGCTTGATAGTATGTGTCCACGAATCCTTTTATCTCCTCTACTTGGTATAAACATGAGAGAGCATTGTCGCTTAATATGGCTAAGACAGTATTTCTGCAGCATTGGCTCACAACTTAGTCTTCAATAGGTTCTGAGG
Source organism: Apolygus lucorum (assembly GCA_009739505.2). Classification (NCBI taxonomy): domain Eukaryota; kingdom Metazoa; phylum Arthropoda; class Insecta; order Hemiptera; family Miridae; genus Apolygus; species Apolygus lucorum. The sequence continues at coordinate 38,778,535 of CM019177.2, read as the reverse complement.
AATGTGTATTTTGAATTTTTGAGTTCTTTGTCAAATGAGACGTACTGCAGACGTACAGCAATTTTCCAGGCGCTGACAAGATTTCCAAGAGTTAAAAGCCCGCTATAAGGGCGATGGCGAAGCTGGAGAAAGCAAGCACTGCTAATCTATTACCTTTCTTCGCCATTCCTACTGTAAGGACGAATCGTGATGAATTTTCTCTGCCCGCTGATTTCAACGAGTGCATCGCTCGATTCGGAACAATCTGTCCAACTGAAAATACAGGTTGGCTCTGGTCCAGAAGAGAAGTCTGCAATGCACCAGGACAATGCACTTTAAAAAAACAATACTGAAGGACTAAGACACTTACCTCATAAGATCTTCTTGGGTGATGGAAAGGTGCAAAATTCCGCATTGAACTTGACGAATCATACTATGTAATAGAAATACCAGAAGGTACAAAAATCATACTAGGTACCGTTACTACGAGTATACAGGGTGTCTACACTTTCGATGGGCATAACTTCAGGGTTCGATTCTACAAGGTATTTCCAACAAAAAATGTCTCCTAGCAATTTTCTCTTAACCCACTCAAAATTCCTTTTTTCGCACTTTAAAGTTTTCCTTCGCGTTTTCGACCTTACGGCACTGATATCGTCATAACTCCCTTATTTCTCCTGAAAATTCAAATCTGACTACACCGTTAGAAAGAGCGTTAAATTTCTAAGCTACCTAGTGCAAAATAAAAATCTTTCAGCAATAAAATAGTTTCAAAATATCGAGTCAAAAAGCCAACTTTAAAAAATTTTCGAAACTTGAATTTCTTCGACCAAAGTTTTCCCTCTAAATCCCTGCCCATTTCGAAGGGCGCTCTTCGGAGAAAACATGCTCAAATTGTCAGCTTTCCAACGGTCTATCAATTTTTCTTTTTAACATTCAAATTGGAAGAGTAAATGAAGTTTGAATGCCAGAAAACGTGTGTTTTACAAGCAAATCCAGTGTTTTAAGCAGTTTATGGTCCCCCTCGACCTCAAGATGGCTTGACGATTTTGGTATCATTTCCTATGTAATTTTTACGCTGAATCCAATGGTGATACTTCCGAATGATTCCGACTGCTAGAAAGTGGATTTTTTGAAGAAAACCTCCGGTTTTCGTACATAAAATACACATTATTCGTAAATGTGGTAGTGAGCATGAAGTAACACCTTTGAACTCAACAAAAACTTCAATCAGCTAGAAATTAAGTGTTTTGTTGAGTAGACAGGTGTTACTTTATGCTCACGACTATATCTACAAATAATGCGTATTTTATGTACGAAAAACGAAGGTTTTCTTCGAAAAATCAACATTCTAGCAGTCGGAATCATTCGGAAGTATCACTATTGGATTCAGCGTAAAAAATTACATAGGAAATGATACCAAAATCGTCAAGCCATCTTGAGGTCGAGGGGGACCATAAACCGCTTGAAACACTGGATTTGCTTGTAAAACACACGTTTTCTGGCATTCAAACTTATTTTACTCTTCCAATTTGAATGTTAAAAAGAAAAATTGATAGACCGTTGGAAAGCTGACAATTTGAGCATGTTTTCTCCGAAGAGCGCCCATCAAAATGGGCAGGGATTTAGAGGGAAAACTTTGGTCGAAGAAATTCAAGTTTCGAAAATTTTTTAAAGTTGGCTTTTTGACTCGATTTTTTGAAACTATTTTATTGCTGAAAGATTTTTATTTTGCACTAGGTAGCTTAGGAATTTAACGCTCTTTCTAACGGTGTAGTCAGATTTGAATTTTCAGGAGAAATAAGGGAGTTATGACTACATCAGTGCCGTAAGGTCGAAAACGCGAAGGAAAACTTTAAAGTGCGAAAAAAGGAATTTTGAGTGGGTTAAGAGAAAATTGCTAAGAGACATTTTTTGTTGGAAATACCTTGTAGAATCGAACCCTGAAGTTATGCCCCTCGAAAGTGTAGACACCCTGTACATTGATACACCCTGTACATTGATACACCCTGTATTGATGCAGATTTCTGCTTATCTAGTGTTGGTCACATAGGAATTAATTATTATGGCCAACAAACATGAGTTCATTACGGCGATCTTTGGATTTGTTAACGACCGAAGATGTTATAAAAGAAGTAGGTCGCCAATATTTTGTAATTATCGTCACTAGAAAAGCGGAAGCAAAAAAAAAGAACTAGTGAACGCGGTCGAGCATAACTTTGAGAAGAACGAAAAAAGTTGGTGCGAAAGAAAGTTGAAACTTTGAAAAAGCCAGAGTATGGATAAGGATGGAAGGTTTTTTCCTTATCACATTAGAGCGAGCGTCCTTATGAGAAAATATTGTAATCGACTAAAAGGGGGTAGAGGAGCGGAATGAGCTTTTAGCGCTCTAAACTTTCTCAAGTTTCCCTTTGGTCGTTGCTCCCGGAGGATATCTAGTTCTATTCTCTGGCTTTGAGGGAATCATTGAGGCCTGATATATGTATCATGTTTCCGACGGGTAGTTTCCATTTCTTAGAAGCTCATCATGGTTGAATGAACGCAACTAATTTCCATGTGCGGAACTTTGTGTTCAGTTGATAGATATTTGGGACCAATGAAACATTCCAGTCAAAGTACTCAGTATGTCATGTATGAGATCGGTGTAATCAGGTAAATTTTCTATGAACAGCTTTGGTACTCGTATACTCTCCTTCACTCAGCACATCAAGCTCGAAAAGTCTCGTAATCCGATTTTCTTATTTGGAAACAATAGGATTTCGATTTTGGGAACAAAGTTGGCATAGTGAATTCCTACAGTGAAACTCCCTTTGCACTGAATCAAATCCACTAGATGGATGGAATTTCTAGGTGGGGCGGGAAGAAGACTTTCACTCATCCCTCAGCAAAACAAATATCAAATGCTAGCGTCGTGCTACTAGAGCAATATCTGGTCTCGGTTATAGGGAAAACTGCAGGCCGATTTTTTCCAAACTCAACATACTACCTCTACCTGCCATTGATATTCTCGAGTGCCTTGTATACGTCTTTGACCACCGTCATGAATTTGGAGCTGCCTCACATACCTACAATACCAAAAATTCCGACGATCTTCAAATACCGTTCAGTAGGTTAAGTGCGTCCCGAAACAGTACTAATAGTAAAGTAAAGTAAAGTAAGCAACGATTTCAGGTTGAATTTTCGTCCGACTGCCATTCTTGGCGTCGCGGACGTCATCAGCTGTCTCCCTAAGGGGAGATCAGAATTTGTTCTGATGATTTCGCTCAAGGCTTCCCAAACATCACCGCCCTGGGTTGGAACGAGAGATTGCCGATCGTCTAATAGACAGAAAACTTTCTGCGGCGAACAGACTCGAACGCGCGTCCCCGCTAGACGGTCCTTATCTTATCACCGCAGTCGGGTACACTGTCCACTAGACCACCGAGCTGAGATTATTATTTTTCCATTTTTGGTGTTTACCGGCATCATTTTGGTTTATTATTTTCAATAATGAACCTTTGGAATCGACCAAGAAATGTTTTTTAAACCCCTCAAAATTTGTTGGTTTACGTTTCAAGGTACGTAGAATCCTTCGTACGTGAAAAATTCGTGAAAAATCGAATAAAAAATTGTCCGTCCGTCCGCCGTACGCGGCACTTTCCTTATTTCCCATGGACCGATTTTGATGAAACTTGGTATATGGGCTCCAGTAGGGGTCTAGTTGTGTCGCGAAGCTTTTGGTTGATATAGGTGTGAAGGTTCTTGAGGTTCAGTCAGATGAATAATTACACTGTTAGGCCGACGTTTCGGTATATTTATATACCATCTTCAGGGCTATAATGAAAAAACCCAGAGGGGTATAGACACAGCAAAAACATCATTCTTGTATGGATCGTTGACACTATCATTTTAAGTATAGATTGATGATATTTTTACATATCTTAAAGCGGTGTACATATAATTCTTATGGCTACATCAGAAACTTTTAAACAAACAGTACTTTTTAAAGTGGAAACTTGAAGATTTTTTTAAGGTAAACACGTTGATTTTATTCGAGGCAGTTTTTTTTTATCACAATATTGCTATCTGAAAATCAGGTTGACAGCCAGAAAGTGCACCTCGTGGTGTACATCAGGTTAAATTTATCAAATTGGAATACAGCCTCCTAAGATTGTCTGTATCTGTTCTTTCATTACATGTGTTGGCTGTTTTTTCTATATATATCATCTCTTTTATTTTTCTTTTTCCTAAATTTTCTTCCGAATCTAAGATTTTACAATTTTCAAAATTCCATGAGTGGTTTTCTTCTATCGCATGTTTGGCCGAGGCACACCTGGTATCAAAATTATTTATGCCAGACCTGTGTTTACAGAGTCTATTTTTCAGATATTGTTTACTTTGACCAATATATGTGGATTCACACTGATTGCACGATAAGCTATAGATGGTATTTGTTCATAATTGTTTGGGAATTTGGGACTTTACTTTAATGAACGAACCTTCACGCCTATATTCAGTATCAAGCAGCCGATAAATTAGAACCTATTCTTTTGGTTGATGTTAGTCACTTCTAAGGGGTGAACATTAAGGGTTGAAATGTTCAAAAGTGCCCTAGCTCGAAAACTCTCGAAATTAAAGTATCGTTTTTTCACCGATTTTAAATAGTATTGAATTTTTAAAATTTCTAGAGACCATGCGGTGCTCTGTAGTACAAACCGTTCGCTTCCTACGAGAACTTTATTGTCGGACTTACGGTAAATCAGAAACACGAGTGTGAATCGCAAAAGAGGCCTAATCTCCGTTCAAATTTTAGCTGACCGAAATGCGATCGCTGTAGGTACGTGGTAGGTAGGTAGTGATAATGGCAAAGCCGATTTCTTTGCAGACGAGTGATCTATGTATTTTTGATTGTTATTATAAACATTTTGGCATAAACTAGAAATTTTCGTGAACATTTTTTGTTGAAATAATCAATTTATTGTCCGGAGTTACACATACAGGGTGTTTCACGAAAAGGTTACACCCCTCTTCATTTCCGCAAAATACAGCGTAAAAAATTCCGATCAACGCAATTCTTCATGATTTTTTGTGAGGATCTCAGGAAAAATACTTTTGCGCAAAAAAGTTGCGCGCAATCGTGCGCAATTGACACTAACTTCATTTTTTCAAATGGAACCCCCCCTTTATTAATTACAGATTCGGATTCTACGTCAAATTTCATGAGAAATTCATACCCGAGTCGATTTGTTTTATTGCGCGCAACCTGGCTTTTTGAACGCTCTAAGTTGCGCAACTCCACAATTGCGCAAAAATTAGGTTTTGGAGAACCCTGAGTGTGGCACATGTTTTTTCATCATTTTTTGACGCTGAATCACAGGGTGTCTTCCGTTTTGAGGAAGATTTGAGACCAAGATTTCAAGAGGAAAAATTAACATTTCTTCCACGAAAACATCAGTTTTGGTCGAAATCATGTTTATTTTTTATTTTCTCACCTACTTTTGAACCACGGGCTACGGGCCGTCTACGGTGGAGTTAAAAATAAAAACTGGCAGCACGATCATGCTTGAACTGAATAAAATTGCCTAAAAACTCATAACGATTTAAAAAGAGCGATTTTTTCAATAATAACAACCGAATTTTTGGCCGCTATTTAGAAAATTTCCAGTCAAATTGAAAAACGGATGACACCCTGTGATTTAGCGTCAAAAAATGATGAAAAAACATGTGCCACACTCAGGGTTCTCCAAAACCTAATTTTTGCGCAATAGTGGAGTTGCGCAACTTAGAGCGTTCAAAAAGCCAGGTTGCGCGCAATAAAACAAATCGACTCGGGTATGAATTTCTCATGAAATTTGACGTAGAATCCGAATCTGTAATAAAAAAAGGGGGGGTTCCATTTGAAAAAATGAAGTTAGAGTCAATTGCGCACGATTGCGCGCAACTTTTTTGCACAAAAGTATTTTTCCTGAGATCCTCACAAAAAATCATGAAGAATTGCGTTGATCGGAATTTTTTACGCTGTATTTTGCGGAAATGAAGGGGGGTGTAACCTTTTCGTGAAACACCCTGTATACATACATATACATTCATTCATGCATTTACATAATTGTATAGAATTCATTTTAAAAAACATCAGAAATCGTTTTAGACTGTAATAGAACGGATTCTAGTAAGAAAAAATTCAAAAACCTCCTTCATTTTTTTCAATATTCGCTAAGAGTACGAATTCTCCTCAAGACTCTTCGACTAGCCTTTACTCTACCCGAATACTTCTATCTATTCGAAGAGTTACGGTGATGAATACCTACTTATGAATTATTCTAGGAAATAATTTATTTCTAATTATTAGCTCGTAATCACTCTTGAGGAGTTCTTTCAGATCGGTGATCTGACTGAGATATTCCCACGCTCATTCACGCATTTTCTCCAGGGTGCCAACTCCAAATCGTCTTACCGCACTCCACGACATGATGAGCTGAGCAAACTTTAAAACTCGACGAAACGGTTTCCTTGTTTGCAGGATCGGAAGTGAAACGAGGAGGGCGAACGACGGAATGGCAACTCGGAAACTGCGGGCGAGGCTCGCAGGATTGATTTACGAGCTCCCTAATTCCCACGCACTGGCATTAACGACGAGTAGTAACTTCGTTTTTGATGAAACCTTCTCCTCGTTAGTGGGAAATTCTGGTGGTAAAGGATGGAAAAGCTGCCCTCCTCTTAACAGCCACCGTTTTGAGTTGAAAGAGAGTATGAGTGGAGGGGGTCGGGGCGATGAGTGTTTGTTCAAACGGGAAATGGTGTACGTGCATTAATTCTCGGGGCACCTTATTTGAATACTCCTCCAGCTCTCCGAAAGGTTTCCAAGAGGCGGTCTGGGTCGGGAAAACTGAGGTCTCCCATCGCGTTCGAGAAGGAGTTCGGGGCGGAAGGAGTTATTTCCAATTTAGAGCACAAACCTCCGTCGGCACAGGTGCGGTGAAGGTGAGGCGAGGTGACAAGTATTAGGGAAAATTATGCGTCCCTCGAGCTCCCGCTCCTCACGTTTCCTCGCCGTCCTTCTGTCGAACTTGAGTAAACACCGAGGGAGGAGAGGAGAATTTGTTTTTCTTGACTGCTGTACCTCTTTGACATCAAAGTCCTCTCTCTGGGTTATACAATATTTCATCCACCAAAGAATAATCATTTTTGTTTCCGAGTCTAAAAAGATAACGGCATCTTTGTTTTCACTTTTCAAGGAAGAAAAAAAATTTCTCCAAAATTAAACTTTCCATTCGCGTTTTGCGTTTAGAAATTTTGGTTTCCTGTCTGTATCTAAGAAAATGACTTCTTTTATGTGTTTGGAGGTACTTATAATAAAATGAATAATTCATTATAACTGAATAATTCATTTCATTATAAGTACCTCCAAACACTTAAAAGAAGTCATTTTCTTAGATACAGACAGGAAACCACAATTTCTAAACGCAAAACGCGAGTGGAAAGTTTAATTTTGGAGAAAAATAAAGTTCACCAAAACCACTTGCATGACAATTATTGTCACGCAAGTGGTTTTGATGAACTTTATTTTCGGAGTAATGTTATTTCCAACTTGCGTCTCGATGCACCCCCCCCCCCTTCCGAGGCATTCCGAATGCACTCTTGCGGAACTGTGAGGAAGTTCTCAACTCAAACTCTTCTAATTTTAAGATCTTGACCGGAGCCAAGCCAGACGTTTAACGATTACTATGGTGAAGTAGTGGATGACGATCGGAGATGATGTACAAACATCATCCATCATCACAAAAGGAATAAGAGTCTGGACCCCATTGTCGGGTTTCAGCGCTACCTACCGCCACTTCAGCGAACTATTATCCTTTTTCAGCTCGATGTGAGCGTGGTCAAGCGGCATTTCTGAAAAGTAGGCTTACCTCGATTTTACCACCTCGGTTTTACCACTCTCTAATTTCTAAGTTTGGCGGCTTTACTTCCCTGCCTTTTGGTTTATTATTTACAATAATAAGCCTTTGGAATCGAGCAAGAAAAAAAAAATTTTAACCCCCCGTCAAAATTTGATGTTTTACGTTTCAAGGTACGTAGAATACGAAAATCGAATAAAAAAATTTCCGCCCGTCCGCCGTACGCGGCACTTTTCTTAGCAACACTGGACCGATTTGGTTCAAATTTGGTATATGGGCTCCATTTGGGGTCTAGTTGTGCCGCGAAGCTTTTGGTTGATGTAGGTCAATTCTAAGGGGATGAAAATTAAGGGTTGAAATTTTCAAGGGTGCCCTAGCACGAAAACTCTCGAAATAAGGGTATCGTTTTTTCACCAATTTTAAATAGTACAGAATTTTTAAAAATTTTTGAGACCACCCGGAGCTCTGTAGGACAAACCGTTCGGTCCCTACGAGTACTTGAAGGTTTTCCTTCGATAAAACAGAATCATGAGTGTGAATCGCAAAAGAGGTCTAATCTCCATTCAAATTTTATCGGACTAAAATGCGATCGCTGTTCATTTCTTCGATTTGTATACAGTTTTGCCTTCTGCGTAACCAGTAATCAAATTTCTATATGAAGCTTTCTATTTTTCCAATCGAGTGTGAAGCGTTTAGTTCTTTCTAATAAACTTGATTGTGAAGGTGTGAAGCCAGTATGGTGTGGTAGGTAGTACCTGGCTGGTAGGTAAAAAAAAGTTGGTAGGTAAGAAAAATGTTGGTGGGTAAAAAACGCTGCAAATCATTGCTCAAAGGCTTCTTCACTCTTCAGATCACTGATCAGCTGAGTGAGCTCCGAAGCCATTTTCAATCCTATTGAATGGAAGTGCTCTTCCAGGCGTCTCCAGCATTCGAGGAGATCTTCTTCACTCCTCAGATCACTGATCAGTTGAGTGAGCTCCGAAGCCATTTTCAATCCTATTGAACGCAGGAAGCTGAAATTTGAGAGGGAAGGTCAAGGGAGAGTACAGATGGTGGTAGGTGCTATTGATGGAGAACCAGTGATCTATACAGAAGGGTGATCTATACAGAAAATAATAAACCTTTGAGCAATGATTTGCAGCGTTTTAAATTGCGAGGAAAAGGAAGTTGATATTGAAGTCATCATCTAGTTGCGCACGAACTTCTGAACCTGCTGATTGTTCCCGAAACGCTTTCCGCCAAATGCTTCTTTGATGTCCGAGTACAAATATCTCAAACACTTCTTGCCTTTTTTGAAGTTAAAGGAGAGACTTTTTGAAAATCAAAGGCCAAAACTCGCTTGTTTGCTGGGAAAATTGATAGATTTTCTCCATGACCGTTCGAACGATAAATGGTGAGTACTATTGCAGCCTTCTTGACATATCGCTCAACAACTGCACTTGCATGACACTGCACTCACACTGCCTCCAGAACCACCCAAAAATTGGCTGAATTTCCCTGGACCGCACTAGAAATCCTCCTTACATCCCATATTACCCATGCGATTACCACATGTGTAGGCCCTTCAAAGAAGCACTTGGTGGAGAGCGTTTCGACCAAGCAGCAAGTACAATAATTCGTGCGCAACTGGATGATTACACGTCCGAAATCATTCTTCGAAAAAAGAATTAAAAACTCACGATTCGTTGGGAAAAGTGTATTAGCAAACAAGGGGACCATAAGCAAGAGTGATCCTAGAGGTTTTTCTTTGGTTTCCTTGTAAAATAAAATTGTTGTAACTAAAGGCATGTTTATATTTGAACCACCCTCGTATTTCTTCCACAACAAAGACCTCGCAAGTCTTGAAGGAGTTCCATCCATTTCTTTCCCCCAATATGGTGCTTAAGAGAATGTTTCCAGAAGTTCCGTCACTGTTATACCGACACGCATCATCTTTCTGAAACATTCTGACTCATAGACGACCAACGGATAGGACAGACCCTCCTCTATAAGACTTCATCCGCGAGGTAAGCCACAATGCAAAGTTAAGCTCTAGATGTGGAGGAGGGAGGGAGGTATTAAACTTCCTTCTAGTTCTATGTCTGTCAAGACTTTTTTTCCATCAATGCCGTTATGAGTAATCCACGGGTATTCAGTTTCTTCGCCAGCGACGCTTTCAAAAACACTGGTTCTCGGACAAACAACTAGTCTCTATTACTTCCCAACTTGGCTTCAATTTCTTCATCTACCTTCTTAGTGGTTGTCTAAATTACCTTCTTAATTGGAGCACCAGATGGCCCTAAAGTTCCTCTAGCTCTGAGACCTCACACTACAGTTTCCGCGTAGTAGGCCATCCCTCTTTTCCTTTGGCTTTCAACAAAACCAACTCGAAGGGCACTGGGGAGGAGTGAACTGTTTTTCTAGGCTGTTAATTCCAGAATCGTCTCTCCGGTGTTTTCAAGCCTCTCTCCATTTGCCTTCTCTCAATTAGAAGTCCTAAGGGAACAACCATTCCTCACTCCCTCCTCCTTCCGAACTGTAACTCGTGAAAGGGCAGTTTAATGATGAGCTTGCTAAGGGTTTTGTAAAGTTGGATGGTTATCTTTCTGCAATTGGCAGATGAGCTTATTAAACCCAGAAACCGACCCGTGAACAACCGCGTGAGCTCTTGAGCACCGTTGAAATTGGACCACTTTCTTTCAATATCATTCTGGATGACTATCAGTAAAATAAGCAGCAAGGAAAACATCAACAATATTGAAGAATGGTGCTTATTTTTGTTTGATAATTGATACCTAAAAATATCCCGATTATGCTCAAATATTAAGGGTAATTCAAAGCTGGGCCCAAGAAGGTAGCTTAATCGATTCTATTAAAATCCAACCAGTGGGAGCCACGGTACATGCGAATAAGTAAAAAATCATCAATATAATTGTGAACAACTTCCTAATAGTGTTCCTGTTTTACAACTCAGTCCAAATTGTCAATAAAAATGTGAAAATTACGTTTTAATTTTTTTTAATTTATTGAATACCAATAACATAACAATTGAGCACATAAGGAGTCCAACTAGTTAATTTAATTTTCAAAATTTAATTAAACAGTTTGTAGAGTCAATAGCCCAATGGCTATGCTCTAAAGTACAGGTAACACAACACTGTCTCAATTTATCATTAGGTCCAAGTGTTTGGTCCTATCAAGCTGCCGAACGACGTTGTAGTTGTCTCGAAGACGGAGGACTTCGGGATTTATATGTCCATGAAGCCGATGTTCGTGTTTAATCGCATGTACTCGTAGCTTGATCACTTCACTGACAGTTTCCATTTTTAGGTCACATCGAAGATCACCATTTCGAACGTACCAGAGAGCGTTAACTTTGCTCCTAAGTACCATATTTTGCAAGGTTTGGATAATATTGACGTTCGATTTCTTCGTTCAGCCCCAGAGCTGAATATCATATGTCCAGACAGGTTCAATACTTGCTTATATATTCGAAGTTTGTTGTATATGGAAAGCTCAGAATGTCTACTGAGCAACCAGAACAATTTTCTAAATTTTATGTTTAGTTCCTCCTTCTTCTTTTTAACGTGCTCTTTCCACTTTAATTTTGTGTCAAGGGTCATTCCCAAATATTTCGCGGTGTTTGCTATCGGAATAGCTTGTCCATTAAGCATTATTGGCAAGCTGATTCTTTTGTATGTGAAGTTGAAAGGTGTAGATTTTAACTCGTTCAGCTTTGTCGTTGGTTTTTCGACGTTTTAAAATGAGAATCTCATCAGTTGTACTGTTACATAATATAGTATAGACAGCTATTTTTAAATAACAACATTTAAATACATACTATATGAGGAAGCTATGCTGCCCACCCCAATTGGCAGATGGGTTTCTTACAAAAGATGGAAAACTTCTTGTAACTAATCAAGCCTAATTTGAGGTTAGGGCTACAAGATTATGTTCTCGCCATCTTTATTTGTTTATGTAACGATCGTTTAATGTTTATGCTGCTGGAAAACAACGTTCGTCACTTACAAGAAATCGTTGTAGCACGTCTAAGTTAGTGCTCCACAACTTTCCTTCTTCTTTGAAGAAACCTCTTCAGTCATCTGAGTTTCGAGTAATCAAAATAAATCCAGGAATATCTACACCTCAAAAATGAAGTTACAACCCAAGAAACTATTTTCAACCATAACTATGTACTGTAACTATTCTAAGTACTCGACTCACCTCGACCAACTTGTGTATACTTTAGTAAATTCATGTAATAAGATAGACAGATTCAGGTGATTTGATGGCGAATGGCTTTGAAAATGTAATAAGTTGTAGTTCACGGAATGTTAGGTTTGGGAATGGTAGGCTTCCAACTTGGCCGGAGTTTCCATTAAGCCGAGTTGGAGCTGATGAGGGAAGTAGTTCATATCCGCTCAAGAGCAATATCGCTAACTTGTCCAGACATTGTGGAGTGGGAACTCCGTCACTAGGTTTTAGGAAGCGAGAGTGACTGGCAAGGATAGGCGATGTGTCTAATAGTATACGTCATTTGGCATATCCAATCGGGGGACGTATGTTTATCTGACGTATTTAATGGGTGTCAAGAAATTAGAAAAAGCGCACCTTCAGCAGCAAATTTAAAAAAAAAATCAAAATTGTTTACGTCGCATGGAAAGATATATTTACATACTAATAATTATACTTGCTAAATAATTATTTTGATCAACAGAAGTAGTTCGTTCTTCAGACCTTAGAGGTTTTCACAGCGATGTGTCCCTGGCGTTGGTTTCGAGACATCACCAAGTCATGTTTAAAGATTTCTTTGAGATGCAGCAAACTCGTATGGAAAACACACAAATTTCTGTAGAAGTCGTAGGTCACATGCAGTCTGATCTACCAATGCGTCATTGAACTCTAAAAAAGTCTGGCAAAAACATCGTCTTGAAGAAGAGGTGGATGATTACTAAAATTGTGTGAAAAGTCTACCAAGTGGGTGTGGCACATAGTTTCCTCGAATTCATAACCCGATTTTATAGATGATCCGATGTACCTACTGTAGCTAATTTCGAAACATCAATTTCTATGTACCTTGCACTACTCTAACAGGGGATCATCTACTTGTCAACCCTCACAATCTGTGAAATGTCTCTGAAATGAATATATGATATTGAAATCATTCTTCGAAAAAGGAATTAAAAACTTACGATACGTTGGGAAAAGTGTATTACCAAGCAAGGGGGCTATAAGCAAGAGTGATCCTATAAGCAAGAGTGATCCTAGAGGAGGTCTTTTTTTTGGTTTCCATGTAAAATAAAATTGTAGTAACTAAAGGCATGTTTATATTTGAACCACCCTCGTAGTTTCCAAATAAACCAGAGATGTGGGTTGCATTTTCAGAGCCATGCATCCACTTGTAACGGTCAAGACGAGCGGCTACAGACTACTTTCGTCTCTCGCCTATCTGCCTACTGTCCTCCCTCAATCTCAGGAGTATGCCCCTCTGGACATACAACAACCATCCATTCTAGACTAAAACTCTGCCTAGTCAATTTCACTACTTACCTTCATCCTAAATGATCAATTTCTGGTTTTGGGTGGGAATATCGTCCAACTACCAAACCTCCTTCATTTAAAGATTACAGGCCGGCCGACGATTTCCCTCTTAGAAATTCTCCTCTTTCTCACTTGAGAAAATCCAAGTTCAATTTAGTATCTAAATTTGTCGAATGCACTTGATTCAGATTCCTAGTTAAATTTTGCCAATTTATTATGTACTATATCAATTTTTCGAACCCAAGTCAGAAATTAAGGGGAGTTGTCCGCTTTTCCCTAGACATCAAATAGCCTCTTTAAGAGACTAATTTTGGGTCTGCACTCGTCTGAGCTAGAATGTTGAAATTTTTTCTAGTGGTTCACCCAGCTATTGCGTTGAACTGGTGGGCATCACCAAAATATTGTTAGACCTCAAACAATTTTTGAAAAAATAACGAATTTTTGTTTTGGAATCTAGTGAAATGTTGAACAATATTATGACATTTTGTGGAAACTGGCCCCATTAGTTGTTCATCTGGATTAGACAAATCGATTAAAAAAAGAAAAGTTCAAATCGATTGTGGGTTTTCTGAGATTTATGTTCCTAAACGAGAAAAAGCAGGAGAGCGTTTTTTTGTGAGTAGGTAACAAACTACCGAGAACAGCAGTCGCCGGCAGTCAGTTTGACCTCATACATTTTTTTGTCTGTCTCGGCCAAGGTCAAGACGTGAAAGCAGTATAAAGAAGAAGAATGAGGATTGTATTTATAACCTTAGTACCGTACAACCAAATGATCTTAGTTTGAAGCAGCAGAGGATGGACCTTCATATTATGATCCAGGTGGCAATTAGTCCATTTTCGAGCAACCATTCGGACCACTTTCTGTGGAGCAATCTTACAATTTCTTTCACCGTTCTACTCACAATATTCTGTATTTTATTTGAGGACATTAAAAACTTTTTCGATTTTTGACGGACAATTCTCCTTAAGAGTCTGCAGTCTTTATTTATGATTATCCCCTTATGAGTTTTTGTCAGTCTTGACGTATTTGGTGCGGGTTGCTCCAGCAAGTTCCTGGGATTGTTTCTGTCAACATTAAATCGTGCACATCCGCTTCCTTCACAACGTTATTTTAGTAAACACATTCGTAAATAGAAAAGATTTGTGTGATTTCACTACTTCTGACTGTCAATGAGAATTTGAGTGAATTTGAATGAGTTTTTTTCGTCTTTTCACCTGCTGAAAAGAACCCAACGTGACAATTTCAGCTATAATTGTGATATTCGCTCAGATTCTATAAATCAGAATTCACCCGGGGCTAAGCTCCAACTTACCGAGACAGGTACTTATAAATGAAAAAATAAACAATGATTAGATGGTTTTATGATAGTACTAACTTACTATTATCTTCTGTAACCGTGCACCAATTACTTTGTACTTCGCATGTTGTAGCTTTAAACACAAATAAAGTAGGAACAATGTATCTATCTAACAATTTAATGGTTCACTGTTTCAGGTAGCGGTTCAGAACGGATGAGCCAATCAGTCACAGTTCTCGTAACAGCTGCGTGTCTCTCGCTGGTCTTCACCCGGTAGCCATTCTCCACCAAAAGCCTCTCAGTCTTCCCTAGCCACCAAATGTAAATAATAGGTCGTACTCTCTCAAGAACTATGAAGAAAAAAGAGATCATATTAAAAATTATAAACCCTCGATTGTAAATACTGTTGAACATTTGAAACCCTTTCCTTTTTAGGGATAGACAACTCTGTTAACCCATCCTCCCCCGTTTTCCCTAAAAATTTAATTCATAGTGCGTTTCATTTGATCCTGAAATATTTTTGTATATGCTGTATTTAAATAAATAATTTTAAGTATTAAGATGTATCTATTACCAACGAAAATATGACTTCGTAATGTGAAGATACCGTGATCACATTGCCACGGTATTGCGTGTTCCCGATTTGTGCGAATGTTCCTTTGCATCCGAGTATTCCAATCTCCAACATCCCGTCACTCTAATTCTAATTGTCTAGTGTTTTTATAATTACTGGATTTCCATTGTATATTACCGACCTGGATTCTCCCTTTGTATATTATTGCTGCATTCAGGTTGCTGCAAGAATTGATACAAGCTTACTATCAACCTAGTGACCCAGGTTGGCAATTTCAAACCCCCTGAATACAGCTGACAGAAGCGTGATACCTAAACTTATCAACCAGCAGGATTTTATTCAGGAATCGAGAAACAGAAAAAATAGTTACGTACTCTGTTCGCCGTACTACCGCTTCTTATTTGTGCTTATCTGACTCTGATAAAAAGACGTGGAACTTCAAAAATACCTACATTTTTCTGCATTTTTATTGCATTCAATATCAATAGAGGTACTCTTTTAATCAGTTATTGATAATGAGATAGGTTTAATAATTTTTATTCTTAATAAAAATTGTTCTTGACTAGTACAATTGTTGATGTTGATTATAAAAAATGAATTATAAAAATAAAAACTTGTCAACGAAAAAAAGAACCTGTCTTCAATTGTTGCTTCTTAAAAACAATATAAAAGTGTTGGTAGATAGATACATGATACATATATTAGATCGTTTAAACTTGTGAGTGGAGCAGTAATCGTTGAAGTCCAAATTTTTTCTGTTTCCTGTTTCCTAACTGGATGGTTTTTTTAATAAATACCTAGCAATGTTAGGGTGTTAGCCAGCTGCGACGGTAATCCTCAATTAGGCGAGGCGTTGATTCCAACTGCTACATGCCCACAGCGACGACCAGGTTTCAGAGGCGTTCACTGAAAATCTCATGGCCATAATTCCCGAAGACGCTCGTGTTGTGGAATTCGCTGACTACTTGGTGGACTACTACATTTCAGAAAAAGCTCGATTTCCTCCACAATGTTGGGCGGAGGCAGAAATTTCTTTTTAACGGCCGACAAACAATTGCTAACCCTTTCATTCGAAATTCAATAAACAGTCCTCATCCAAACATGTATGTATTAAAACAAATGCGAATTGACTCTATATAACTCATTAATGGGGTACACGACAAAGTTATATTGAGTAATGCTCGATTCCGCAGGCAAAAGGAAAAAATTTCGCGTTTGCTTGATGACTACAAAGAACGCAAGATTGGCCGAGTTAATTTTCTCAAATGTGTTGCATACCACTACAGGAAAAACTGACGAAGAACCTGACTCTGGTTCAATATATTTTTGTATGATGATTTCGCTCGTGGCTACTTATTGCCTCACCCACTGAAAAGGATTAAACCCTTAAGTTTATAGGGAGCGAATGAATGTTACTTCCGGTAGCACCGTCGCAGTTGGTGTATGGTTTTGGGACGTCGCAGTTGACACAAAAAAGTCACAGTTGGCCAACCCCCCCAATGTTAATGTGGGAAATAAAGTGCTGGAATGTTATGTAAACTTATATGAACATTTTTCGGTGGACAAACATTAGTTCTTTCATTCTTGAAAAATGTATTCTGGTATTGAGGTTGCATGTATCAATTTACGTAGTGGGGAATTTTAGAGATTACACATTATATATTTTGATAAAGGGATTGGGAACTATCAAAATTGTCAGAGGATTTTGATTGCACAAAGTCGGAAACGCAGCCGCTCTGAGAATACAAACTGGTTAAGTTCTGGAAATACTGCTCATTTATCTATTTACGGCTGGTAGGCTAATTCCACCCCTATGTACATTTTTTGGTGTCAGATGGTTGTCTTGTATTCCTCAACTACATTTCGGTCGGTTTCATTTCGACGAGTTGAGATTCGCCAATATCAAATGAAGCTTTGTCGAAGTCTCCCTCGATGTGGTTGACCATCCACAAGCGCTCAATCCATCTCTCTACCTACCTTATCTCTATTTTATCGAAGGAAATATCCTTGGTTACTTATCATGATAGACCAGTCCAGGTACTTCCGAAAAAATCCCTTATGCGACTTTCCAATCTTCCTAAACAATGAACGGTAGTCTCATTAAATTAACTAGGTACTTCAGGAATCAACGCTAGTTACGCTCAATTAGGGACCCCAACTTTGTCCTTAGAAACTCGGCAGTTGAAAAACCTGGAATTATTGATATTGGCGAATTCATTCTAGGTACCTACATCTATTTCGCAATGTGGTCTGGGACCCAGAATCTCAATTTGCGATTCAATCTCAATATAACGTAAAACGCTCTAGAAACGCTATCTGCTGATCAAACTGACATGATGATAATTATGTAATTGGCTGTGGAGACGATGGAGAACCTCTGTAGGTTCAACGAGGGACGTGGAAAAACAGAGAAGTTCTCTGCGACGTAACGAAATCCGAGTTGGATTTTTCTAAGGAGTCGACATCAAAATGAAAACCATAGAACTGCATTTACGTAATAGATGTTGGAAAACTTTATCGGTTCTTTGTCTAGAAATAATTGTAAAAAGGTTTATATGATCGATGTATTCATACTGTACATATTCTTACTGAATTATCGTTTATAGATTGTTGGTTCTCCTTGAACTCAAAATGAACACTTTTTGAAAGGTTCGACTGTATATAAATAATATAGTATGTGTAGATGATCAATATGGGATGTCATACATTTTTATTTGGATGAGTGAATTTAAAATTACAAGTGCGAGTGTTTGAATGCATCAAGTTTATTTTAATTTTAGCAAACATTTAACAACATAAATCTAATTGCATAATTTAAAATTAGTTCAAATTATCAATCCAACGATTTTTGTGCCAGAAATGTACATTAAAACCCATCATTCTTACGAAATGCATACATCACATGTTATATAAGTCATACATGCAATAACAAACTAAGTGGTTTTATCTTTTCCTCATCCAGTCAATCTGTTTTACAGTTCTTGTTAATTCTGGAATTTATACGAATAAAGTTAATTAAAATAGGCTTTCTTCTATCTTTGTCAATATGTCTACTAAGATTACCCATTTTCGGCGGAACAGAATTCACTAATAGAAGAGAAACATCGTCCAAATACAGACTGAACTGAGAGACCTCCTTATTGAAGTTGGTCAAAAGTACGTTCAAAACATATTTTTGAAAAAAATTCTTCCTTCAAATGTGGTTGGTCATTATTTAGCTGTTGCGAATAGACGAGAAAAGTATATCCAAAACGTTGTTTTGCATGATTTTTAGTACTAATTTTGAAGCTTGGTTGGGAATCTATGTTTCAAAGTTGTTTTATAATTATAAAACAATTGCAGTTAATAGCTGGATAAATGTTGAATAATTGTTTCTACGGTGTAAATGATGTGAAAATTAATAAGAAATTGATGAGAAATTGTAACAACTAAAGAAATCGTGGTTATGAGGGGAAAATCCTAGAATTAGGATTACAATTTGTCTATAATACATACTAACGATATTATTAACTTACTAAAATTTGGTTACCACAATTCTAAGTGTATTGTATAATCATAGGCGAAAATATAACTATATTGTTGTGTTGACCTTTAATAATCCCTCGTTTCTTCATTAATTTATCTGCCACAAACTCTGCATTTACTAACTTGGTTACTGACGCCACTCCCTGTTACCAATCTATCGATAGTTTGGCGTTTGTGCCCCTTAAGAAGCTCAGCCAAAGGATGGAGGGTTATAGATAGGTTGAACGGGTACGTACATTAAAAAATATACAGAGTGTGTGCTACAAGAACGACAAAACTTCAGAGATCGATATTGCCGCTAATTTGCAACAACTTTTGTGCTGCATTTTTTAAAAATCGGAATAACGTGATTTTATTTAACGAAATCAGCGTTTTGGCTTGCGACAGGATTCAAGCTCATGCTTAAAAACGCTGTAAATTATTACAATGGATCGCGGTATTTCCATAATACTAGCAATAACATGAAAACAAACAACAACCAAGGACAACTAACCTTGGGAGAGAACCTGCTACCAATTAACTACCTTCTTAAGACTAGGGGTAGGTGGGAGGTTGGAGGAAAGTTCGGATCTTAGGAGCTGGATTGGCAAGGTTGTTTGTCTCCTGATTAATTTCACGATAAACCCATATTTATTTTAAAATCATCGTTGATCGTCTTGGTGATTTCGTTCGTTTCTAAAAACTTAACACTATCTTAAATTGATGAAATAAAATCATGGAAAATTCAACAATAGGAAGTAATTAATTATCCTCATTAGCGAAAGGTTGGTCCCACAGAGCTCCGGATCTTGGTAGGTAATTTTTTTTAATATCTGTTTATCGAAAATGTTTGAGCTACGGGGTTTTGAAAACGTTTTTCCCCACTTTTTACACCTAAAAAAACCACATAATAATCCGTTTCGGACCTTTCTGAATCCAAATCCGCGGAAAAGACAGATGAATGTCTGTGTGTGTCACAAAATCTTGTGTACTCTGCCCAGGCCTCAATTTCAAACCGATTTGCGTGATTCCTTTTGGTTCAACTCAGGTAACTTCCGAGTAGCACATTATTTCAGTGGAGTAAAGAAATAAGCATGGGTAGGGGGCGATTAGAAGGATAATATTCACAAAATATACGATTTTTCAATATTTCGGTTCCTTTATAGCTTTCTAATTGTACCCAAGCTTTGAAATTGAAGGGTCTGTAGCATCATGATAAAGTTAGTGGTACTGCTCAACTACAGTAGGTACAGCTGATAAGTCACGTAGTAGAGAAGGCATTTCTAGGAAGATGATGACATAGATTGTGACATATTTCGTTGACGTAATTTTGATGATTAATTGTAATGGCTTAAAAAGCAATAAACTAGCTTATATACTTTTATTCCGAGTTCCTACAGAGACATCATTAACCCTGATTGGACCATGGTATCCCTAGAGGCACCGAAAACATCTCAGGAACACCACAGCTGTCCCAAAGTGTCACCGGAGTAATCAAAATTAATTTGCATGTTAGGTTTTCTATAATCAAACACAATACTGACTTCAATGAATAGATTAGTTTAATAATTAGCAATCAAACACAATACTTCGGTATCAACCACCATCGGATGGAACCACCGTTCCAAAACCTGAAACTCCCGTTCATAATAATCACTTCTCTCTTATGCAACGCTCTTTCCATCGGTAGCTTCGTGTTTGATTGATTCTTGTGAATTAAGGGAGTTATGACCATTTTAGTGAAATAAGGTAAAAAATGGGAAAGCAATCTTCAAGTTTAAAAATTTCGGACTTGTAGCGGAGAAAAAATGTTGTAGCACAAAGTTATTGCAAATAAACAGGAAAATCGATCCTGAAGTTTCGTCGTTCTTATATCAAACACCCTGTATTATGCAGTTCGGTGGTTATCAAAAAAGTTGGCGTTAAATTGTTTATGTGTAGCTCTAGATGCTTCCAAAGGCAGAGAGGCAAGCTTACTCCTTGTGTTATGCCCCTAGCCCCCACCTTCATCGTGAAGTTGTTCTCCTTTAATTATGTCTATTGAGAAAAACTGCTAAAAGCAGAGAAGTTAGGGGAAGTTCGTGCTTCATCACAAATTTTCTCGTCAGATTTGGTGAGTGTGGCGCCGGAGCTTTCCAGGGGTGAATGTGGATTTCATTCCCTTCGAAACTAGGCCATCCTCACTAGGTACAGTCGAACTCTTCCACTCGCCAGGAAAACCCCTCGGCAGCTAATGTAGCGCCCCAGAGGTAGGAGAAACTGATGAGCGGACATTTATAACCGTCTACCTCTCCCTCCTTGCTATTCGCCTGGCCCCCGCCAAGAAAAGGAAGTAGCATCGGGGAGCAGCCTCTACCTGTCCCATCTTCGTTGAGAGAATTCAGAACAGAAGCTTTCACGATTGGTGGTGAAACTGAAGTGGGGGTAATTTTAGTTACTCCCTCCACCTGGGGTTCCCTCCTTTGTAAACCTTGGTGATGCTTGGAAGGAACGAGTCGTCTAATACGACAAGGAATAATTGCAGTAGAAACCGCCATTAATTCAAAACCCTTCTGTATTAACTAAAACCTTCCCGGATCTCCTACCGTCCTACTCCACCCCCGTAGTCCTTGTTGTTTTCAACCATCCAAAGACCACTTCCTTTTAACTCATTTTCCCGTCTCCCTTATTCTTCCTCACCGCAGGCTCACCGAGAGAGCGAATTCAACCCCTTAATAGCACCCAGTGAATCATTTGGTGCGCAATAATCCTGTCGTGGGAACTCGAACAAATTGTACGGAGCCGTTTTTGGGAGAAAGCCCGCAAGGAATTAGGCTCCAATTCAAACATCTGAAGACAAGTTATTTGTATCCTGTCACTTTTCTCCTCTCATCTCACCTAGTTATATTCCCCAAAACGATTTGTCAATGTATTTAAAAGGGTACAGGTAGCCTAACAATATTCCACCTCCTCTGTTAAAACAATCGGACTAAAATCGAACTGGCCACTCATCAGGAAGAATAATTGCGAACCGTGGGTATAGTAACCCGCTCCTAACAGGCTATTTTCGAAAATAAACAGCAAGTGTGCGTTTCATTTTGAGAGCCAGGTGTCCAATAATGACGGTCAAAGACCAGGCACCAGCCTCTCTTCTCCCTCTTCCATCTAGTAATTTTCTCCCTCACACCCTAGGAGTATAAGGGCCTCTTCAGACTCAATTACATAAGGGCTTCTCCAGACTCAATTATATAAGGGCTTCTCCAGACTCAACAACCATCCATTCTAGCTCAAAAATTCGATTTATTCAGTTCTTCTCCTTCAAACTTCCTTACAATGATTTAACGGTTTCAGACCGGGTTATCCATCCTACCAACCAAACCCACATCTTCTTTTAAAGGTTTCGAGCCAGTAAGCCAATAGTCTACCATGCTTCTTATTGTTTTTTTTTTTGTTTTTTAACCAAGTAAGTGTGGAAATTAGACGACACGTAACCAGGTAACTCGACAATTTTTTAAAAACCATTGAAATTACCATTAAGATTTGATTTGAGGGGCAGCTCGAGCTATCATTTTTAGGATACTTTAGTGAAAAAATGGCAGGGTTAAGTATCAATTATTGTTCCTGAATCAGGAATAAAATTTGAAACTTTAAAATGCTCTCCTGTAAAATTCTGTTTTTTGTACTTACCTGGTCCCCCCCCTCCCGCCAGCCATATTTACCCTCACCTACGTCGTTCAACGGTTTCGAGCCAATAAGATTTACCCTAACCTGAGTCCTTTAACGGTTTCGGGCCGGTCGTCGAACTCCCTCCAATGCTCCTGTGCGTACCTCTGGTGTAAGGAAATTTATCAGTGAAAACGTGGCTCAAACAATAAATTGAAATTGGTCTAAAAGCCGTACCTGGGTGTCGTCGACGACGAGTGGAGAGGGGCCCCTCCGTTGACAGGCTGCGAAGATCTTGAGCAGGATCCAATTTACGTAGGTGTATTGTCAGAGCCCACGTATGTTACGATAGTTTTAATTTTAAATTACTCAACAAAGACGCGTGAGAAGATATTAGAGCGAGGAGCGTAGTAACTTGGGCGAGTGTCGCAGGCGAAGTGGGTAGAACGATAGGACGCACGCCGTCAAGAGAAAGCATTGTGCACAGACATGAACGGAAACATTAAACGCCGTTTGACCCGTAAACAACCATTCGAAGGGAATGCGATAAGAACGCTACATTTTCATATCTTTTCCACATTTCTAAAATAATTCTAAAATTCAATTTCAAATGCAGTAGGTATCAACATTTATTCAATATTTAGGTACTCATGTGCTTCCGCGAACATTGAGTCAGAATAGAGTTATAATTGGGACATGAGCTTTTTACTTTGAACCTACGCTAAATCGGCTTGAGAGGTACTGATAAAGGCAAGATAAGATCGGTTCGATGAAAAGATAATATAAATCGTATAATTTGGTCAACTCCCAACCATGAAAACAAGGAGATAACTATGTTTCTTCTTATGATAATTTGTCTTCAAACCTCTTCTCAACTCATCTCATCTGAGTCCATCCCAAGACGGCAATATGCGTCACGTCCACACTTAATATTTTGCTTCTTTCAGTGAAACATCCTGAAAAATTACGTACCTTTGGAAACGTTCTCATCGACGAAAATTCTAAAATCTTCTAAACCTTCAAACAGCGTACTTAAGCTTTCAAAAAATGGGTTTTTGGATTTTTGAGACAAGTGTTGAAACTTTAACTCACAAATTAAAACTCCAGAAGTTGCTACTATTGCTGCTTGGTCGCCAGCTAACATAATTGTCGATGAACAAAAATAATTCAGCTTTTCATAAGCATAAAGTTGTGCCAAGAATAAATTATTAGTAATATTTTCGTTTGTGGAGATGAAGTTGATTTGTGGGTTCAAGTTTCTGGATTTTTCAGTCTTTTAAGGTACTAAAACTCTTGTCTAAGTTTTTCCGTACAGCTACTTTGGATAGGAACAGAGGAGGCTTCGGTTGCCACATCTAGAATGAACAGAAAATTAGTTGGAGGTATGACCCACACATCTTCTTCAGACCGTTCTTTCCCCTCTATGGTCTCAAGAGGACAGAGACCAAACTTTAGCGCTCGACGATAAGCTGGAGAGAAGTTATCTTTCACACAGATCCCTGAATTTCCAATGATTTCCAAAAGTGTGTGTCCTGAATTCGCATGCTCGAGCTCTAAAGGTGTGATGTTAAAACTGTTGTCCGAGTTTTCATTACCGACAACCCTTACAACAGCTTGTCGAAATTGACCTTCGCACCAACTTGTATCACTTCCAGTGCTCATCATCTGGGGTGAAAGGAACTAAGTTCTCGCCTTGGTATGTCAAATTTTCATCTCCACCACTAAGTGTGTACTACAAAAGACTATTTTTTTGAACTACTAATTAGTAGTTAGTGAGTGTCCTTCACCAGTAAATTTGGAGGTCTCCTCGGGCATGTCCATTGATCAAAGTTAATTTTTTTTCAATAAACATCAAACTTAGTTTTAACAACTTAGAAGGGAAAACAAAACAGGAGCCGCGAGAGAAAAGAACAAACTTATGTTGACTAGGCGCTTTCTGTGTTCTCCTTCATTAGGTTTTGTTCCTGTGTGCTCCTACATTCGAGATTTCTCAGCAGAGCGATCCAGTTTTTTCGGGATGGGTTCCAAACTTAAAGTAAATGAAGCTTATTACTGAAATTCAAATTAATAACATTTAATATATTAGGTTATTCGTTCATATATTTCATTATATTCATTCTTCATTTTCTTCGTGCCCAGGCCATCCAGTGGCACTAAGTTCCCAAAATTGACAATATTTGTTTTGTTTTTTGTTTATTCCCCTCAAAATTTGGGGTAGTTCAATGATGTTTGAACATCTGTTATATTGGCATACCAAAAGGGGGAAAACGGTCAAAATCGCGCGCTTTTGTTAATCTATGCAGTTTTTCGCTTCTCCTGAAAAATGGGGTTTTTCACCACTGGCGTATTCAAATATCCACCTGTTGGTAACAATGTTATTCCACTAGTTGACCACTTCAGATAGCTTTATAGCTCACATAGCTGATCTTATTCCTCAAAAGACCTTCCTCTCGTCATTCTTATCTACCCATTATGTTTCGTGAAAATCGTTTGAAAAGGGTAAGTAGGTCCGTCAAAAAATGTCATGCGAGAAAAACAACAACACATTTTTTTCCCATTCTTCTATCCCAGGATATTCTTACCTCATCGACAATAAATTCATTTAAATATTCATTCAACATCAAAACTTTTTTTAAGCTTACAGGGAAGGACTGGGAGAAGAGTCAAGCTAAGAGGATTGTCATCTCAGTTCTAATAATTTTACGGTGGTCTTGTGCTCGCATCGCGATGAGTGGCATCTCAAAACAAGCGGCTTGCTGGATTTTCTGCAATTACAATACAATACCCGAAAAATATTCGCATCAAAAGTTATGACAGAGAATTTTTGGACAATCTAAATGTAAGTCCTTGTTCAGCTAAGACTTCCACTTCGTCGAAATGTGAAATAGATATTTGACAAAAAATTAAGTTAATAGTTCGTACTAGAAAAAGTAAAACCCCAAAGCTTAGTAATACGGTTCGATTGGTCTCACAGTAACTTAGGCAAGTAATGAAACCTCACAAATCTGTAAGGGTATATAATAAAGTCTAAGTTACTTCCATCATTCTCAACGAGGTACCGGACATACAATGAAGAGGATCGTCAGCTACAAAATACTTCTTGAATAAATCTAGTTCTACCTACCTTCATGTCAATCACGATTCAGCAATCAAAATTATTTTATGGAGTACCTACGCATTGTATGGTAGATAATGATAAAAATAGACGATGTATTTCAAAACATATTCGAAAAAAAAGAAAATCGTCAATATTCACCATAGTATGGCATAAATATTATATAAACCTTTTTCAGCCTGATTTCGAAAGTACCTATTGAACGACATTTTGGAGAACCGCCGCCTTTCTATTTTATCTTGAAAATAGGATCCATTTAATAGAAACTGACATCAAAATGCCATTCTGGAGTATAGTAATTTTTGTATATTTTTCACAAAAGTACATTAACATGAAGTCCAATAATATAGTTATAATAATAAAATTGTAATATCCAAATAACATGCAATTATAATGATAGATAATGATAATAATAATAACCACATATTTTCATATTCTTGAAAAGTGATATCTGCATATAGTTACACAAAGAGCTAGTACAATGAGATAAATGTCAAAAGTATCCACACATCAAACTAGAACCAACTTTGTTAATAATTATACGCAAATTTGTTCTGCACAATAAATGACAAAAATCAATCAATATATCTATCACATTGATGATCCAAAGACACTCCCAATCGTTCTGCCCTGCTGGAACAATTTTTTTTCTATCAAAATCACTTCAGAAATTTGCTCACTCGTTACGCACTATGAAATTACTTTTCTCAAAAGCGTGCCTCTTCAAAGCCATACAGAGTATTCTTACTCTGTTACCCCTAAAATAATAAGATATTCACAGCAATCTTCTGGGAAGGTTTTTTTTTCTGATCCTGAGACATGAAATTCTGAATTCGAGGCAACAAGATCTATTAAGTTATTGTCTGTTTGTGATCAAAACTAAAAAATATTCAGTCAAAACTATTTCCGAAGTTGTTTTGGTCAATATTATCAAATATCCACTGATCCTACGGTACGTATTTTATATAATTTTTTGATAAATTAAATTGAATTTTGGCAATTATATTGAAATAATGGTTAATTAATGGTAAATTTGCAACCAATATTATTACAAAGATGAGTTCGATTAAATAACTAATTATTAGTTCGATTTGTTGGAATAACATGAATGGAAGCACGTATAGATTTGTATTTTGACGAGTTATTATTATAAAGGTATGTAGGTAGTTTTTTACAAGGAGATAGCATGTATATGATGAGAGTAAACGCTTCGTCAATATTATTTTGGGAGTAGGTGAACAATATAAGTTGAACAAGTGTTTTAGAGACTCGTCCACTCCTAATATCACTTGAAAACATCGCCACCTAAAAATTAAATAGTTGAAATTGCCAATTCCTTACACATATAACAGGTAACATAAACAATTACCTCCCTACATAACTAATTATAGCTAATCTCTGTAAATTCAGAACCCGGGTGAAATTCGAACGATCCAAACTTTGGATAGTCCGTTCATGATTTAACCTGGTCAGTATACTATTCAATACTGTGATCGCCTGGTAATTTAATTGTGAAAACAAGAAGCTTGATCCTTGAAATTTAATCTCCTTTGCAACGTTGGATCTGCTTCTGACTTACCTATACACTTAAAATTATGCTTAACTACTCTTAGAATTACCCTTACTCTAAGTGTTTTTAGAGGTAACATGTTGGGATTGGATTTAAGGAAAAAAGTCAATATTAGTTATTTGTTGCGTTTGTGTGGCTAGGACTTTCTCTAGCACCAGTTTTTCACAGTCATAAACTACTCGATTAAATACCATGGAGTCTAAAAAGGGGATTTAATACGCTGAATAGGTATCAAAATGTCCTCAACTTAAAGGATGTGTACTTACTTGTGCTTTTGTTACTTTGAGTCGACCGTTCTGTTATTTAATCAAGACACTATTTATGATTTTCCAAAATGTATAGGTAGTAAAACACTATAAAGTCTTTAAAATTAACATTGGTTAGTCTAATCTATTGAAATAACACGACCAATTTTATTGGTTTCTGGTATATTTTTGTGCTCATCCTGTATATTAAATCATTACCTATACGATTTTAAATGTCAATCAACGATCAGAATTACAGCCTTTCATTCAGCAATATCTGTCCGATTTGATACTTGATTGTTCAAACTTTATCGTAGA
Organism: Apolygus lucorum; assembly: GCA_009739505.2. NCBI lineage: Eukaryota > Metazoa > Arthropoda > Insecta > Hemiptera > Miridae > Apolygus > Apolygus lucorum. The sequence continues at coordinate 38,750,896 of CM019177.2, read as the reverse complement.
AACTTAATTTTATTTCTGTCTGTTCAACGTGTAATAAGCGCATGCTCAACTGATTTAAGGCATCAAACTATTTCATAGAACCTGGTTATTGTATTTAAACCACATTTAAAATAATAGTGGCGTTCATTCATCCGTTTGGTGTCAAACTGCTTATTTTTCCAACTGTTCAAATCACACAAAGAAATTACGGTGCTCTAATGTAATTCCCCTCCGCGATTAGTACGTGATTCCGAATGGTGAATTTAAATTTCATAAATAATGATACGTACACCAATCAATGTCTAAACGCCATTAAAATAAATCACGTTTTATACGATAATCAAGTTTCCTGAAATAGTTTTAGAAGTTATACCACCCAGTAGGTGTTTTTTGTCAATACCACTAAATTGTTTAAAAGTATCTCTAATTGTGCTGTTTATGCCATACGAACCCCTAAACTCTTTGATTAATATATTTTTGTTGTAATCAAATTTTATGGAAGTATCATAAGCTACGTACTTACCTATTACTATTGTGTCGTTATAATTATGTAATTCTAGCAGGTTAGGTAACATTTTAAATTAAAATACTCTTACCGAAATTCACCTTAAATCTAATAATTAATTCTAATAAGCCAATTACTAAAACATTATCATCATCTTTATCATATATCTTTTGAAATCAAGACATCGGTAACTATTCCCATTTTCTTTCCACAAAACATATTTTTAATAATCACATCGATGATAACGTTGCTTTATTGTCATCCCAACTTTTGATTTGACGGGTTCGATGCTACTCTTTACTTCCTTAACCGGTTAACTAATTTGGTGTTCCAATTTTAATCAAGTTATGGGAGTTGAAGTCATATTCTTGAAATTTCGCGGGAGAGCTGTTAGTTTCTGTTACAATTATTATGACTTCTTTTGCATACATTGATTCGACGTTTATTCAGATATTAAAGTTAGAATCATACCCGTGTAATTCTTGATCTTTGGGTTTGACGTAGGTACTTATTTAGAACAGCTCAATCTAGTTTCCCGATTCAAGTTTTTTATTCGTTACAACACTCTCCTTTGTAACTTTACTAAAAGTCGATGTTGGCGCTACTATCCCTGAGAAAGGCACCTAACTATTCTTACTAACTAAGTAATGTATTTATGTACCTTTTTTTATGTGTAAGTCGGTGATATTGGTAATCGTTAGCATTATGATTATATATACTGCCATTTGGTCACAAATTTTGTCAGGAATTATTAATGAATGATAAGGTATGCAAATAGGTTACAAGAACCATCTTGCTTTAATGAGCCATCAACAATATTTAGATTAAAAAGCGCACCTTGGTTGTATAGATTTAAGGATCTTGTATTCACTAAAACTCTTCTATGGTTTTGACTGGAATATTTCTCCAAAGTGTAACAATGCATCATTACTAACCGTTCCCAAGAATGAACTCCATGTCGTGCCTTCCAGAAAATTGCGTGAGTTTCTTACTCCCGTACGTCAATTATTTCTCATAGCATCGCATTCTTTAAACTTCGAAGGCATATCAAATTCTGGTGATTCAGTCACATCATCAAATACCAAACCCCTCAGTACATCCCATTCCAGCAGGAACAAATGGTCATCAAATGTATACCATCTTCTAATACAATCACTTAACCTCCTTTGGATCACAACTTTCCATGTTCCCGAAAGAGAACACGATCAATTTGCCACCATGCAAAGTGTACATTTATATTACCACTAAAGGACAGTCAGGGGAACAATAATTTATCCAGATAAATATAGCACAAATAACACCAATAAGTTTATCTAGACATACAGAAAGGGCTTTAAAATGAGTTTACTCAAAACGAATTTCAATTCTTACTTGAAATTCTCAAACAGTAACTCATAGCAACAACTGCACTAAAATCATTTGAAAACTGCCCTAACGTTTCTAGATAAGGAATAATAAATTGCTAATTATATTTCACAAATGCCCAGGATTTTCTTTATCAATGTCCATTTCCAAGTTGCCAATTGCCAAATCAATAGTTCTGTCAAGAATTGAATTTTTCGTTGGGATTCGAAGGGATTGTTTTCATTTGTAAGGGCGTGTTCCATAATTTTCAATGATAAGGGTTAATTGTTATTTAAGAATCTATCATATTCGTGTAGTATAGGTCGTTGTTTATTGATTGATGGATCGGGTATACATTTTTGGTCGGACTCTTTTTATTCGCCTTAGAAATATACCAATAATGGATGTCTACTGTACTTTATATTAGGAGGAAATGGAAGGGGTGGGGAGAAGAAAGGAGTTAGAACAGACAACGATAGACAGTTCATCGACGTCTGCTTAGGACGGAAGGGAGAATGTTGTTGAGACAGGGGTTGGACCAGTAATCGCAGTTGATGGGTTGCATTTTTTTCATGAGCCTGAAGTAACCTGGTGAACTCCCTCTGTTGCTGTCCTGAAGCATCATCAAGACTTCAAGAGTTTGCTTCAAGCAGTCTTCGTCCCCATCGCAGATTTCAATGTTTTCGTTTACATAAGCCTGGTTGCACTGGTTCTCTTCGACAGCTCCAAGCATCACTCCCTGAAACATTCACCGCATATTATGAACATTTTTGTACACAAACAAAATCTACAACCAAACCCCTAAACCTATTGTTGATTGATTGGATCCGTTCGGCTTGAAAAAATGGACAAATTTCTTGAAATTAATCAAATTGATAAATTGGATTTACTTACACATGCAGAGCAAAGTTGATGGAAGCCGCAAACTTGCAAAAACTTATCTTTTCTACCAAGTCTCATGAATGAAGACAAAGTTTCACACCTCTCAGTGATAGCGTCAATCACCGGGCAATCGTCATTGTTTTCGTCAAAATCTGAAAATGATTTTGTTTATCAAAATATTGGGACCTGATCATCCTCATTATTAAGATATCTGAAAGCCTGTTCGTCTTTGTATTTATGGGTTTCACAATCAGACTCAATAGTGTAACAGTCTTGGCGACAATGGTGATCATGGACTTGAAACTAGAAAACGTCTAGGCTCATTATTTAAACGACGATTCATGATAATTTTTATGGTCAAAACATTGATGCTGTTACTTACCTATTAGATCCACCCAATATTATTTCATTTTATTTGTTAAGATGTGATTACTCACTTAGTATCGAATTTCGTATCTTAGGCTCTGTATTGAGTTTTTTATCGATCTTGGGTACTGGGGATGTTGCAATCCTCTCTTTCTTATCTTCTTCTTTCATCTTCATTTCTTGGCCTACACAAAACAATTTATTAATAAAATGCGATAGTTACTAACCAGTGAGTGGAAAAACATGCAACCTTACCTCAAGAGAGGCTCTTGCATTTGCTAGCGGTTAGGCTGTAAGCAAGTATGAGTGCATAACCTGATGCCGGATTCATTCAGATCTATTTGATATTTTGATTTCGGATCGCAATCATGTTATGAATACAAGATAGTCATGTGTCACACCCAATCGTCAACAAGACCTTTCTTATTTTAGAGTAAAACGAGAAAAAAGAGAAAAACGAACTCAACAATACTTAACTGTACTGTTGAACTCCCGATGAGTTAATTTGGTCAGACAATCGTCTATCAATCCTAGAATAATACATCTCTGATTCAGGGAAATACGAGTTTTTGTTACGAAAATTTCGACTTAATGGTTTTTTGGATACCGTTTTATTGACCATCAGTCTTGCGGACCTTTAGCACCTGCTGTCTTCAGTAAAGGAAGAGAGCACTCGATTGAGGCTCAATGTGTGTAAGACCAAATGGATGACAGGAAGCTGATGATACCTCACTTACTCTCTGGATTCGTCGGGAGTGTGTAGGGAGAGTGAGAGATTACAAGTACCGCGGATGTTATTTGAATGAGAGCTGGGATTATACCCAGGAGTTTGCTGCCGTATTGAGCTTGCCAGGAGTTTGTAAAGATGAGGAAAGTATAGACGTGTCACTATATTAATCTCCCACTCCTATACGAATGCTACGTAGTTACGTGTTCAGCATTCTATATCATGAGATGGAGCCTGAACGCTCAATGAAATGCAATGTAAGAAAATTTAAGCGTTCGAGATGGGGACCTAACGTCACATACTCAAGATACCATGGGCGGCCAAGAAAACAAATATATCAGTATTACTCCAATTAAACAAAGAAAGAGAAGTTACGCTCACTATGGAGTTCTGGAATTATAATACTTAGACCACATGATGCGTAACGACAAGTGTAAGCTGTTGCAAGTAATCATGCTGGGAGTTATTGTTGAAAACCGAGAACTTGGGAGACGTAGAACATCCTGGCTAAGTAACCTCCCGCAGTGGTTCGGCTTGAGCTCCACATCTTTATTTAGAGCTGCCGTGAATAGTTTTAAATTTCAAATAGTCGCTTTCGTTCTGGAGGACAAGGTGAAAAGAAAAATGGATTATTGTGTAGATTGATTTCTGTGTAGTGGGTAGTACCTGTGCACGGAATGTATCGTAGAATATGTTTGCAAGTGCTACATTTTTCTACTGCTACAAACTAAGCAATAATTTAAGGTTCGAGCATTTTACCGCCTTCTTTTACCTAATGATTTAGAGGCAGACATAGAATGGGAAGAGGGGGCTACAGCTTTCTGTGCAGCGATGCTGTCCCTGAATTCTCCAAGAGCTAGTCTCATTTTCTCAAGGTTATAGGCTGTGCGCAGATCCGCTTCCAATTTTTCCTTCACTCGTTTCAATTCTTTGGGATCTTTAATGCCTGAAACGACAGTTGACACTGATTCGAGAAATATAACTAACGTTTTTTTCTTTCCAGAAGGAATTTATTTTAATTTCAATTATGCTCGCCACGAAGTTTTAAAATTTAATGATTGGCCGCTTCCATCTTCAAATGCCTATGGAAATGATAAAATCTATAGAAGTACTGCAGCCAACTAGGTGTTTCAGGCGGGTATTTCTCAATGTCAAGAATAGGTGAATCACCGTAATAGCGGAAATACTGACTATCGTACAAACCTTCGTGGGAACCAGTAAGTTTGATGGCTTGGTCCACAATCATGTCTTCCATGGCTAGCATCTTGCTATCCACGTCTTCCGCAGTCTGCTGTTGATGAGACACTCGCTTGGCCAAAGGAGAGAGACCATACTGCCTCAGGTACTGGTCAACCATCCAGTCGGAAGACTTCTTCTTTCGATCCAATCCGAAGTATTCAGACCAATCTATGGATCTTCATAAAACAACACTTTTACGGTGATCGTGATGTATCTTGATAATAATAAGTACCCACTTTTAAGTACTTATTGACTGTAGAATGTTTGTCATTAGAACTCCGTTCCAATGACTATCGCAGATTATTTCACTCACATGAACTATTCAATAGAAAAAATGACGGTAAAACACGCCTTTTTTGTAGTTGTGTTCATGAAAACAGTATGAACAGTCTATGGATTAAATTCTATCAACAACCAACAATAACGAAAGTGTAAAAAGAGCATCTACCTAGTACTGAGGAAAAATATAACAACACTTCTAGAAGTAATGAGATGTTTGCAGGTTATTTTTGCTATCTTGCTTCCAAAGGTATAAAATGGTATTCGTGCAGCAGATTTTTAAAAATTGAGTCCACCAAAATAAGTTAAAATATAGAAGAGATCTCTATCAAAATTCCCAAAATCATCTGTGTTGAGAAGATGGACCGCATCCTCATTTACATGATCTTGGAGCCTCAAAAAGTGATTCATGGCTTGGCTGCAAATGACCTCATTGACAGTTTCAATCTGCAGCTCGCGGTAAAGTCTGTCATTTCTAAAGCATACAGATACTTTAGAAATGACAGACCGCACTTGGAGGTGCAGATCAACTGTCAATAAGGTCATTCGCAGCCAAGCCATGTAAATGAGGATGTCGTCCAGCTTCTCAACACAGATGATCTGCTTAGAAGACTTAAGAGAACCAAGCCACACGATCTAAGTCACTTAGTGTGAGCATCATGAAGTGCAAGTTTCAGGACAATGGGAACTAAGTGAAGTATCTTAGTTCTGTTAACGTACAATATTAAGTATCAGAAAAATGTTGCTTGTAAGTTCTAACTTGATGCAATTCAACAAGTCAAAAAATCCTAAATTAATGGCTGAACTGACCTTGGTGCAAACGTAAATTTCCTGTAACAATGGTTCCCGGTGATCCAGTAGTAACTACTAATACTAATAAGCAAAAATGTCTAACGTTTCAGCCTGCAGGTAACATAGAAATAGAACCATTGATAACTACATCGCATGCGCAAACTAAAACATGTTGTCACAGGGTCTTTGGATCGATTTTGACAACATTTCACGGCCTCCCAAGAATTTCATTGGCACTGAACCAACAGTCGTGTGCCTAAGTGCGAAGTTTAAAATCCGTTTTGTTATGCGAGGAACTTCAACCAATTTGACCTAGTTTTTTTGCAGCATTCATATACTACGTTTGAGGTCTCCAAGGTCAACGTAAGTTCAGCTACAAACCTACATACATTATAGGTACCGTAAAAGGGAATTTTCGTGCATATAGAACTACATCTGAACGGTTTCAAGCATACACGTATATAGAAGTTTCACGTGCAGGAAAAATATCCGAGTCCTATCAATTACCTCATTTCAACTAACGACCCTTTTTTCAAGGCTTTTCATGTGGTTTAGAGGAACAGAGGGTGAATGATTCAAAATACGAAAAACTTATTCCATTAAATACTAGTTCAACTGGTTATACTGTCTAACATGCATGTTAAACTAGAAAATGATTTTACTGAATAGAGGTTACCACTGAAAACCAACTAACCTGTGCTCTATTTTTCTAGGGAAAATTCTGGTACAATGCAAATAAATTATTAATCAGCGAAAAACTCTTGTACAACCAAATTTATTGGTTGTAATCATTTCCATGTACCTACTTCAAGATGAATGAGCAATGTTCTGAACTATCAAACAGTATTATGTACCTACTGCTCTACGATTGCAGTCAAGTATTTAAACTCCAATCGCTTTTTATAGTAACTATCAATTGTGGAGATACAAAATCTTGAAAGTGCCACTTGAATGCCCACTTCATCATCATACATAAGTAGGTAATAAGATAATTTTCATTCTTTGACCATTGAATCCTGTATCATCTTCGATCTAAACAACATTTCCAACATTAAACTATGATTTGCGATTATTAGAACTGACTAATATTGAATTTTGGTTCGAATGTAACGACTGCTTTAAAGTCCCTAATTCAAAAATATAGGATAGATAAGGCGAATGATCAGTCAACAGAAAAAAATTGCCTATTTTAATTTCTCAAGTGGGTATTACTGAACAATCAAAAAACACTTCAGAATGTTGGTATTTTCTCACTAATCATATTGCAGATGATTAGTGTGATTTACAATTTTTGATTGACTGTAATTTTGTAATCTCACCAAAGCTGAGCTCATTTCACGTTTTTCACGTTCATACTGTAAATCATTACAAAAATTATGATTAATTTAGGTACTTTAAAGAGTTTATACGACGTTGAGTCCATCATAGAAAATGTACCGTTCCTCGTGTATTTGAGGTTTTCTTGAATATCCCTGATTAATGCGGATATAATGTCTAAAAACCTTCAGAGTCAAAGTAAACATACCAATCATTCCTACGAGATGTTTTCAGGAGGATAGTACTTACTTCTTTTTTAGTTCGAGAGGTTTCCCAGCTTGAGTGCCAACTAACGCTTGCTCTTTCTGGCCGGGGCCAGACGTTGAGGCCGGGGCTGTGGTCTTCACAGTGGGTTTCTCAGTTTTGGGAGCTTTAGTTTCTCCCCGTGTGGTTGCCGCACTGAACATTCAATTGCAGTTGTATTAACAACATTAATATAATGTAATTTAATTTATGGTAACGTATTAAATTTAAATTTAATTTTAAAATTAAATTTGAAAATTACAATAGGCTGGTTTTATTAAAGTGAATATTATCCTGCCATGAATACCTGGAGTTGGGAGTTGTGTCAAAAATGTTGTTCAATTCTGCTGCTGTTTTAGCATCAGTTTTCACACCACTTTTCTTTTTGCGTTCGAGAGGAAGAGGATAGTATGAGGGTGACCTTTTGGCTATCGGGTATCTCTTCTGAAGACCTGTTTTTCAGGAGAAACCGTATTAGAATTTTTTTATGATACTATATATTGTAACAATATTACACCACTCTGAGCGGATGAAGAAATTAGGAAATAGAAAATGAGTTGGCTGAGTGAGGCTGAGTTGGATGGATTCCAATCATTTCAATAATATCAGCGATGTGGAAAGGGTCTTGAATGAGTTTTTTCCTAAAGTTTCTTTACACCAGCAATTGTATTTATTATAACATACAAGTATGACCAGAAAATAAGATTACAACTGCAGCTAAAGATCAAAAAATGCATATGTTTCCATCAAATTTTGAGGGTGTGTTTAAAAATATATGCTTACTTTTCTACATAATCACCATCTAGCTCAATACACTTACTCAGCTTGACACCAGCTTTTTATTTTATTATTTTCGATAAAAACCTTTCACGATTCCGAAAATCGAATAAACATTTTTTACCATCGACCGATTTCATGAAATTTCGTATATGGGCTGCATTTGGTGTCTAGTTGTTCCTCGAACCTTTTGGTTACTGTTAGTCACTTCTAAGAGATGAAAAATAGGGGTTGAAAATTTCAAAATGCCCTAGTTCAAAAACTTTTGAGATTAAGGTATTGTTTATCAATCTAAATAGTACTGAAGTTTAAGAATCGAATAAAACTACCCAGATCTATATAATACCAACCGTTCACTTTCTATGAGGTTTTGAAGTTGGGTCGATTTATATGCAGGAACACGAATGTGAATCGCAAATGAATGTTTACTGACGGATGTTGGCCAAATCTTCGTTCAAAGTTCAGCTGATCAAATGCAATTTTTTTTCCTTTTTCGTGTGAGAATTCCTTCCAAAGACTTCCTCCAATCAGAGGGCGCTAATTCCGGTGAATACGGTGGGTGGGTCACTATATCCCATCCAAAGGACATGAGCGTTGTAGGTCCTGGCGTTGTCATGAAGGAGGGACACCCCACAAGTCAGCATTCGCATCCTTCTGTCTTAAATTCGCTTTATTAATTTTTTTAGGATCTGAAATTCATCAACAACTCCCCTAGTCTATCCTAAAACACAGATGCCATGACCTTTTCTCTGAGAACTGGACTAAGTATGAACTTGTTTACTGATTGGGAGTAGGTATGGCACCATAGTTGGGACTCTCTTTTTGCCTCTGGGGTATAGTGACGTACCCAATTTGGACGGAAGGATTTCGGAGGCAGGTTCGACACCCAAAATGAGGAATGAGGAAAATGTTGATGACCAACCATGTCATGGCTGCTGGAGCCAACAGGACATTGAGAGATTGATGGAAACGGCTGTTGCAACGAAGTTTCGATACAAACTGATCCAGGCCTGGGCTTATTTTGACTATTAGGAACCCTCTTAGCTGTAGGTATGCCAACCTTGACAAAAACAAAAATCCCTGCACCCTGCTGGAGAATTGTAATCTTATTTTCTGGAAATCCCTCGTACATAAGTACTTCAACGAGTTTCCAACGTTTTTTTGCTTGTGTAAATATCACGTATAATTGCTACGGTAACATCGACATAATTTTGCTTTGTGTGGAACGAACTTGAAGGTGAACTGACAGACACATGAACAGACGATTTTGAAATGTGACTTGGAACGTGATTTCTCTAACAATGTCCACGACATTCATAGCATGTGAAGCACAGCATTGCACCATACGTACATACGACGTATTTTGTGGTTTATTAATTTGCAATAGCTCGTTAGTCCTCCCATTGCATATACTTCAATATGTCAACTTGTTCATGAAAAACTACTTATTTATGAGAATGAAAATATCTAATTCCAAGACCCTGTTTAAATTAGTAATCCTGAACAGGCAACGGAATATCGTATATTCGATATTTTCGTATATTGAGTCTCCATTCTCGTATATTGATTCTCCATTCTCGCCCTCTCGAATAAAAAAATATAGTTTTCTATTGTATTTTAGAAGAGGCCTTCTATAAATGCTTGCTAAAGTCTTGACGAGTCACTCGTGAATCTGACACTGAAAAATTCTGATTCATTTTCCATTCAGTCCTGATAGCAAACGAACGGTTAGTGCTACGTACCCTGATAGTCTCATCCAATTTCTAACTGTATTACCAACTTGCTGGGTGCCCCGAACAGTCACAGATGTGTTTCGATTGATTCCTGGTAAATTCTGTAGAGAAAAAACCTCTTCGGGGGATGAATTCCAATCTTTTTTTTTTTTTAATATTGTAGTCCATTGACGGAGGAAACTTATTCTTTCTCTTTCTCTAAAGTGAACATATAATTGTGACTTGTAGAGATATTTATCGGAAGGCAAAGTGCTGATTATCGGTGATCATGTTACGGACAGTTACGAACACCTGGATGAAAACATAAACTTACACTGTAGAATTGAAGCATACATTTGCTCTTTTGTTCTATATGGATGGTATTGCCAGGCGATTAACAAAACCGATGCTGATGAAACCGGCATTTTCTTCTGCATGCATCGTATTACTGGGTACCTACCTGACGCATTTCAACACATTTTCATATTTGATGTTTAAAAAACAATTTTCAAAATCAGGCCTTCGGAATTTTATTTACCGTGGAATAAAAAAGATATGGAAGGATTATATACTGGTAAGAAAGGTTCAACTCGAATGACTTAACAACAACCTAGGTAGGAAAGCAGCGGGTCAGGAATACTCCAGCATTTCGCGTTCCAGCCCTTCCTCAACAACTTAGATATTTATCAGTCAGTCGGTATCGCTCTGTCTCAGTCTGTCTGTCTGTCAAATACATATTACTCTCTTCTTTTTGTACACAATTCAGTACAACTGACGTTTGTAAAAAATATATATATTGTACTTATTGATATGATGTATTATAAAACAATTACGTTATTTTCTATTCGCCTCGGAAAATATCATTGATAGATTTGAATGAATTATATAGGAAACATGAATTAAGCAGTGGAAGAATCAAAGCACGTCGTTAGATAGTCTTACCTCTATATGGGTAACGTTCATCGAAGAGATTGCTGTAAGCGCGCTTGTGATGAGAGGATTCTCCATTTCGTTTCCAAGTCATAGGAGCATTGAATGCTTCATATGGAGACGGATAGCTGTCACTGTAAGGGCGCTTCTTATTTTGTGAGTCTGTACCTGCAAGCCATTTATAAAATGAAAATTAATACTCCCTCTACAACCTCCCAGAGTAACTAAATTTGGTGATGACCAGTTCAGCCGTTTAGCAGTCATCGGCTCCGAATTCAAACAAACTATATCCCGGACTACTCACAGATAAGAATTGACTCTGACATCAGGATCCCTCATGGTAAAAAGGGCACGGAAACAAAACATCTCATAAAATTCGGTTCAACCGTGCACACTGCGCACAATTTTCTGAAATAGGCTATTTCCTTTCTTAGGACGTGCTCTATAGTTGTACCAAAGTTGGTGAATATCAGTTCCAAACAACCAGATAATGAGATTTATGAATAAGCGTAGGTGTGTAGATATATTCCGCCTACTCTATACAATTCTAGATAGTTTCAGGCATTCACTGTCACTGTAAGAAATGACGATTCAAAAGTAGTTCCAATTGAATTGTAGGTGTCGAAATTGACAATGTATTAGTCAAAATCTTGGCAATCAATACCTGGTGTTTTACTTGACTCTTTTCCAGATAATGGTGACGTAAAGAGTTAGTGATGAAGTTTAAAATTAACCATTGCCTTATTTTGAGTTTAAGTATCATTTTTGCAGCTACTAGTATTCATTTAATATTACTTCATAGAAATCATTTTAGTCACCTCTCAAGTACTCCAACACATCCTCAAGGTCTTCTTCTGTCAGTTCTTCAGGGTCCTGTTCTTCCCGATACTTATCAAGCACTTGGTTGACAGCGTTGATGTACTCTTCTTCTTCGAGAGCCTCTCTGGCGCTCGGCAAAGCATATGGTCCAGGATTGGAATCGCCTCCACGGGCCAGTCCATGGAGCCTGGTTGATGGACGAAGTTTTCCTCTCTCCCTGAACGGCGATGGTTGAGCTAATTCGGATTCTTCCAAAGCTCTCTGAACTGTATCGGGGTCTCTCTCACGAAAGACTGATCTCTTGATGTTGCCGCTCACCCTATTGGACAAGACAACATTGGAGTACGAGACAAATCGTCTCAGGAAGATTCGGAATGGTGTAGTTTGGAAATGATTACATTTAACTTTGATGAACTCAAATGCTTGATACAACAAGATTCTTCCATTGAAACCTACTGGGGGCTCAAATATTGTTCAAGGTATCCTCTCTATGAGCCACTTTTTTCATTCTCCCGATCAGTAAATGAGGTTGAGCATATTGGAATACATGTAGAAAAAACCCGAACCATTTTTTTTTTTATTGCGCGCAACCTGACATTTTGAACGCTCCAAGTTGCGCATCTCCACAATTGCACTAAAATTAGTTAAAATTAATTTTTTTAAATTAAAAAAAATTAATTTTTTTAAATTGAAAAAAATTAATTTTTTTAAATTGAAAAAAAAAAGTTTTTTAATCTTTATGAGTTATTAGGCAATTTTATTTAGTTCAAGCTTGGTCGTGCTGTAAGTTTTTAGACTGTTTTTTGTTTATTGTTTTCAATAAGCCTTTGGAATCGAGCAAGAAAAAAAATTAACCCCCCCCCCCCTCAAAATTTGATGTTTTACGTTTCAAGGTACGTAGAATCCGAAAATCCAATAAAAAATTTTAGTTTTTTCTAGACCCCAAATGGAGCCTACATACCAAATTTCATCAAAATCGGTCAATGCTAACTGGGAAAAGTGCCGCGTACGGCGGACGGCGGACGGACGGCCAAATTTCTATTCGATTGTAGGATTCCACATACCTTGAAACGTAAACCATCAAAGTTTGAGGGAGTGATAACATTTTTTTCTTGGTCGATTCCAAAGGTTCATTATTGAAAATAATAAACCAAAATGATGAAAAAACATGTGCTACGCTTAGGGTTCTCCAAAACCTAATTTTTGTGCAATTGTGGAGTTCCGAAACTTAGAGCATTCAAAAACGCAGGTTGCGCGCAGTAAAAAAAAAAAAAAAAAAAAAATTGGCTTGGGTATGCATTTTCCATGAAATTCGACGTAGAATCTGAATCTATAATAAAAAACGGGGTATTCTATTTGAAAAAACTAAGTTAGTGCCAATTGCGCGCAATCGCGCGAAAGTATTTCTCCTGAATTCCTCACAAAAAATCACGAAGAATAGCGTTGGTCCTAATTAATAAAGGTCCTAAATAACCTAAGCTGTTCCGAAAGCTCTAAAAGACAAAATGTGATTTAAAATTTTGATACAACACTTTCCTTCTCTGGGTAACAAAAACTCTTCTCACCTTAGTGTCAAGGCAAAACAACATATTTACATATCGTCGATGTCAGAGCAACATGGCTGGTGGCTCATGGTGGATTACTTGATCATTTTTTTCATTATTTTCATTCGTCGTTCCAATCTCCATAAGCTCATTCTCCAATATTCAAGCTACCTATGATCATTGAATCCATCATTATATTGGGTACTTGTGCCAAGTTGTCTGACAGCGACGGTATATTATTAAATGTGAGTATTCAGTTAATACTAATGGTTAAAAATTTACAACTGGGAACGAAAATTTTATTGATTTATGTTGTTTAAAAACAGAAGTATCAAAACTAAAATTATTTTTACTCCCTCATCTCAACTTTCTTTCATAATCTTTCAAAAGAGCTTACACATTTTTCAAAGTTAACCAATTGGGAAACACTGTATCATTAAGATAGAAAAAAAATCATAACAATGATGTCCACCTTTTTTATTTTTCGAAGACGAATTCAGGAGAAGAATGAATGATCTCGCAGTTGGACGCTATCGTTGAAAAGCTTACATTCGTAGATTGGTCCTAATATTTCTACAGAACTACAGCAATCTCTCTTCCACTCTATCTCCCTCTCTTAAAAATGAGCGGAAAAAATTATAATTATCCAAGTTTGTGAGGAACTTTAGAAAGAAGCAAAAAAACTCCCCTCTGTTTCAATGTATAACAATCATTATTATGGTTGGGTGTTCCCGAACGTAATCAGTTCGTGTTAATCGATTTCGCGATCCGCTTCCTTAGTGGAAAAGAACGTCCCCAAAAACTCTTCGGATAATTACACAACCGTCGCTTCAAGTGATTCGATTAAGCCCATCCCAGAGTGGATTACGTCACAAGGTGCCCTCTGGTGAAACTCCTTTTTCCGAAGTTGACCTCGCCGTTTCCTTTTCAATAGAGGAAAGACAAGGTATAAAGGAGAAATTCGGAGAACAGAGAGAGAAACTGGAAACTCTCAGTAGCACATCGTAATAAGGAGAGGACGATAATAATGAAGGTAATAAGCTCAGAACTGAAATAAGTACCGGGAGCTCATAAAGATTAAGCAGAAATCGTTTCTGTGTTTGCTATTGATCTCGAGGTCCGGAGAATCATTATACGAAATAACAAGGGAAATGATTTATTGTTCGAATTAATTGCATACCAACAACGGTCCAGGAATATTTTTAAAAGTGAATTTTTGGTTTATTATTTTCAATAATAAGCCTTTGGAATCGTGCAAGAAAACAATTTAACCCCCCCCCCCAAATTTTGATTATTTACGTTTCAAGGTACGTAGAATCCGAAAATCGCCTTACGCGGCACTTTTCTTAGCAACACTGGACCGATTTGGTTCAAATTTGGTATATGGGCTCCATTTGGGGTCTAGTTGTGCCGCGAAGCTTTTGGTTGATGTCAATCACTTCTAAGGGGTGAAAATTGAGGGTTGAAATTTTCAAGAATTTCCTAGCTCGATAACTCTCAAAATAAAGGTAGAGTTTTTTCACCAATTTAAAATAGTATTGAATTTTTAACAATTTTTAAGACCACCCGGAGCTTTGTTGGACAATCCGTTCGCTCTCCACGAGTACTTAAGGGTTTTCCTTCGATAAAACAGAATCACGAGTGTGAATGACAAAAGAGGTCTAATCGCCGTTCAAATTTTATCTGACTAAAATGCGGTCGCTGTTCATTTCTTCGATTTGTATCAAGTTTTGCTATCTGAGCAACCAGTAATCAAATTTCCATATGAAGCTTCTTATTTTTCGTATCGAGTTTGAAGAGTTTAGATGTTTCCAATAAACTTGATTGTGAAGTTATGAAGGCAGTATGGTGTGGTAGGTAGTACCTACCAATAGTTGGTAGGTAAAAAAAAACGCTGCAAATCATTGCCCAAAGGTTTATTATTCTCTGTATAGATCACCCTTCTGTATAGATCACTGGTTCTCCATCAATAGCACCTACCACCATTTGTATTCTCCCTTGACCTTCCCTCTCTAATTTCAGCTTCCTGTTTCAATAGGATTGATGGCTCGGAGCTCACTCAGCTGATCAGTGCTCTTCCAGGCGTCTCCAACATCCGAGAAGATCTTCTTCACTCTTAAGATCACTGATCAGCTGAGTGAGCTCAGAAGCCATTTTCAATCTTATTGAACGCAGGAAGCTGAAATTTGAGAGGGAGGGTCAAGGGAGAATACAAATGGTGGTAGGTGGTATTGATGGAGAACCAGTGATATATTCAGAAGGGTGATCTATATAGAAAATAATAAACCTTTGGGCAATGATTTGCTGCGTTTTAACAAGTTTTTGCTGTCTTATGTTAGTAATTTATTACCTTCCGGCAGCAAATTTGAAGAACGATCATCAAAAACGTATTCTAAGTGAGGGTCGCCACCTTATACCCATAATACCTATACAAATTATGAGTAATTATACAGATAATTGGATGAAGGTACATTAACCCTCGAACGTCAGTCCGAAACTATCCTTCTCCAAGTTTGAGTGAAATCGGACGATAGTTAAGAAGTTATAAAGTATGTCTAGAGGTTGATACCTCAAGATTTTGCGCATGCGCAATCGAAACAATCAATCTGGCTGTAATATGATTGACAAAGGCCTATCAAACCTTCCATTTCACCAAAAATGTACCATTGGAATAAATAATGAAGGCTTTTACGTTTGCGCAGGCTCAGAAGTACCATTGGAAGAAATAATTAAGGCTTTTACGTCATTATTGATCCGGAGGCAACGGTTCTCCCAAGGGACCATTCAAAGCCCAACCCGTACAATCCCTGGCAATTTCATCGAAATCGTATGAAAACTGAAAGTACGTACTGGTTCTAACAAGAACTTCCCATTTACAGATTTTCTTTAGCTACCGATGATCCGATCCCGATGAAATTTGTGAAGGATGGATGAAAACTATAGTCCTCCTAATTTGCCCAATTCAAGTAAATTTGGTAGTGAGAAAATTATCTCTCTCAATTATTTGAGAGCATTGAAATTCAAAGTATTGTAAAGCCCAACTCTCCCAATCCGTGAAAATTACATTGAAATCAGACTGAAAGTTAGTAGGGGTGCCCGTTACACGGATTAGGGGAAACACACACACATACGAAACCAAAATCATCCAAATGACAATCCAATAATTCAAATTGGAATAATACAATGAGTTCCAATGGGCGTGAATTATGATTTTATTGATATCGAAGTACCTTGAACGTGGCCCTTTGCTTTCTTCAATGTAGTCCAAAAGAAGTTTTTCCAAAGCATTGGCCGCCCTCTCGTCGAATTCTTCTCGAGCCAGATCACCATAGTTGACAGGTGCGTTGTCGTACTGCACCTCAGGAGCTAAGTTTTTCTGGTAACCGTACCCGATGTCTTCCGGCTGCCCATCACCTGACGAGTTGGTACAAACTGATTAATGAGTATTAAATGTGCAGGGTCAGTTCCGATAGTTATACATATTTTTAAAAGGTTTTTCAGGAAAACCGCGTTTTTCTTTTAAACTCACATTTCTCCACTTTATTTCATATAATTTTAACGTTTGACCATATTTTTGAAATCAGCGTTAAATGTTTATACATACGGCGTACTTTGATTCTTGAAAAGTAACATATGAAGACCAAACTAGCAACTTAAACACAAACAAAATTGAAAAGTTGACATTAAAGCGTTAGATACTATTAAAAAAAGAAAGATTCTGGAAACGGAAAAATCTCTTGAAGACTTCTTCATTTAGTGAGCTTTCCAAACGGCATGGTCAACTTTGCGGTCTCATTTCTTCGATGAAAAATTACAGCATGAATATGCTTGCATACGTGTGTTTTCTTCTACTACACAACAAGGTAGTGAAGTAAGGTACCCAAACATCAAAACAGTATAGTGTTCTCTACGCAACACGGTGAGTCTATTTTATTTATTGGTCGCGTGAGCAAGTTTTTTCGTGACGATTTTTCAGTTTATGTGCCAAAGCAAAGACATGAAAATGTCAAAAAACATTAGGCGATTTTAAGGTGTTTGGTCATCAGAGGGAGTAGTGAACCTCGTCTATGGTTCGAAATTAACGCAGTACAGGGTAAATGAAAGTCGGCGTACTCGTGGTTAGTGCCATTTCTAACACCAAACTGCATTGGGAATAACTTCCATCTACATTGTTGTTCAAACTGGTGGGTAAAAATATTAAATAAAGTATTTAATAAAGAAGTATTAAATAAACGTAAT
The DNA here is from genome assembly GCA_009739505.2 of Apolygus lucorum. Classification (NCBI taxonomy): domain Eukaryota; kingdom Metazoa; phylum Arthropoda; class Insecta; order Hemiptera; family Miridae; genus Apolygus; species Apolygus lucorum. Next base: position 38,733,202 of record CM019177.2, on the reverse strand, counting down.
AGTAGTATTCCTTTTGGTAAATATATATTTTTTTGTTGGAAGATTGGCACCTAACGTTTTAAAAATGTTAAAAAATTGTACTTTTTCAATTCGTCTATGTTTGAGCGGCTGGTATGATCTTTAGATTGTTACTTTTCAAGAATCAAAGTCCACCACACGTACTTATAGAATTTTCAACGGTAATTCCAAAAAAAAATGTGGTCAAAATTTAAAGTTATATGAAAAGAAAGAGGAGAAATGTGAGCTAAAAAGGAGAAATACCAACAAAAACTGAAAACCCCTTATAAAATATTCAACGCTGATTCCAAAAATGTGGTCAAAATTTAAAGTTATATGAAATTTCTCCTATATGAAATAAAGTGGAGAAATGTGAGCTAAAAAGGAGAAATACCAACACAAACTGAAAACCCCTTATAGAATATTCAACGCTGATTCCGAAAACGCTGCAACTTATTACACAATGGTTTATTATTTTCTATATAGATCACTCGTCTACAAAATCACCAACCATCCAATATGAAGAAAAAAGAAAAAAAAAATCAAAATCACCAACCATTGATCGCATTTTGGTCAGCTCTAATTTGAACGGAGATTAGGCCTCTTTTGCGATTCACAGTCGTGTTTTGAATTATATATATATATATATATATATTTCAATATAAACCCTTAAATTTTCGTAGGGAGCGAACGGTTTGTCTTACAGAGCTCCGCGTGGTCTCAAAAAATTCTAAAAATTCTATAGAATCTTAAATTGAAGGAAAAACAATACCTTTATATCAAAATTTTTTGAGTTAGGGCGTTTTCAAAATTTCAAAATTGATTTTGGAACCCTTAGAAGTGACTTACCTCAACCAAAATCTTCGGGGCACAACTAGACCCCAAATGGAGCCTACATACCAAATTTCATCAAAATCGGTCAATGCTAAGTGGCAAAAGTGCCGAATACGGCGGACGGCGTACGGCGTACGGCGTACGGCGTACGGCGGACGGACGGCCAAATTTTTATTCGATTTTTGGATTCTACGTACCTTGAAACGTAAACCATCAAATTTTGAGGGGGTGTTAAAATTTTTTTTCTTGGTCGATTCCAAAGGTTTATTATTGAAAATAATAAACCAAAATGTGGTCAAAATTTAAAGTTATATGAAATAAAGTGGAGAAATGTGAGCTAAAAAGGAGAAATACCAACAAAAACTTAAAAAACCCATTTAAATGTCATATTTTGAGACCGGGTTGATATAATATATAAATATCCATGCCGTAACCCACGATGCAAAGTTTGCCAGTTTGTTGGTGGTGGAGTTTAAGTCTGCCAACAACCTGAACACATATAAATGCAAAGGGTCAGCAGAATGCCAAACACCCACGTGTGTTATTAACCTCAGGGTTAATTACCACCGTTCGTCTGTGGTAAGGAGAGTGGAAGTTCATCCTGTGAGCCGGCATGCCACGTCGCTTGATGCCACATTTGATGATTGTTATCGAATCAAAATTTTGAGAAAAATAAAGGAAGAAGAGAATAAAATCCAGTCTGAAAAAGCACATTGTAACGTTGCACCTTCACATCTCTTGGACTCAATATCAAATGATAAACTAAGCAACCTTTCAACAAAACAATTATCAACAGGTCGAAATTCCCACTTTTCACTTTTGCCTTATAGTTTTTGAAAACGGTATTAACCGAAATATTAAAACGTTGCAAATTATTACACAATGGTTTATCATTTTTCTATATAGATCACTCGTCTGCAAAGCCACCAACCATCCAACATGAAGAAAAACATCGATCGCATTTCGGTCAGCTAAAATTTGAACGGAGATTTGTTTCTGATTTATTGTACGTCCAACCCTTAAATTCTCGCAGGGAGCGAACGGTTTGTTCTACAGGGCTCCGCGTGGTCTCAAAAAATTCTAAAAAGTCTATACTATCTTAAGTGGATGGAAAAACAATATCTTTATATCGAAATTTTTTGAGTTAGGGCGTTTTCAAAATTTAAAAATTCATTTTTGAACCCTTAGAAGTGACTTACATCAACCAAAATCTGCTGGGCACACTAGACCCCAAATGGAGCCTACATACCAAATTTAATCAAAATCGGTCAATGCTAAGTGGGGAAAGTGCCGCGTACGACGTACGGCGGACGGACGGCCAAATTATTATTCGATTTTTGGATTCTACTTACCTTGAAACGTAAACCAACAAATTTTGAGGGGGTCTTAAAAAAAAATTCTTGGTCAATTCCAAAGGTTCATTATTGAAAACAATAAACCAAAATAGTATTTTTTCTTGTAATCTTTGTTGATTTTTATTTCATATATACATAAAAAATATAATTAGAGTGCAGAATTGTCTAGTTGAAGTTTATGACGGGGTGGTTAATTGACCTTTCTAGACTTGTTGTTTTCATTTGCTTTTATTCAATCGCGACGTTTCGACTCTGGATCAGGGTCCTAAATAACTAAATAACAGGGTTCTAATAATTTGAAATATGTTGTATTGAGCCAAACTTTGAGAAATGGAAGATAAAATAGGTAGCATAATATGCACAATAATCACATATTATGTGAGCTGCCACTCAGCAGCTCATTATTCCCCCTATCAGGCCACAGAGGCTGATAAGTCCTGAAGACCCTCGGAGAAGACCCCAGGTCGTAGAGGCCAGTAAGCCCTGAAGATCCTCGGATGAAGACCCAGGCCGTAGAGGCCAGTAAGCCCTGAGAAGCAGCAGCAGCAAAAGCCCCATAAGCCACACATCAACGGGGCGTGGCCCACTCAACGTGCCCTCCCACCACCTTGGGCACAAACAAGCTGATTGTCAAGCAAAGGGAGAGAAGCCCCCACTCAAGAGCTCAGTCTTACCAACCATTGTGGAGATATTCAGTTGGCCAACCTGGAGGGGGGAAGAGCAAATGGTCCATCGAATGACCTGGCCCCTTCAGTCCCTGATGTGAAGCCTTGCCAGCTAGTCTAGAAGCTCACCCCCTTGTCTCTGACGCTCTCTCCCTTCCGTACCGTATCGACCCTGTATCGTACTGTGCTGTATCGCCCTCCTGCCTCCAATCAGTCGCTGAAATAGGTTGTAACCTGTGAAAGTGGTGCCATTTCAAGTGAACTCAATCTAGTCCTGCTCCCCCTGGAACCGTATCGCCAGCTGTATCGCGTGCGCTGTAACGCCTAGTCAAGTCAAAATAGTAACTATCACATTTGCCTTTCATAGTCAGCCCTTTAGGCAGTATCGGGTCGTGGAACCCTTAAAATTGAGTAATTCTTTAATAAAACAACATTTGCATTACATTTACCTTTCTTTCAGCGTCTACCCTGGTTCTGGTTCTGACTTGAGTAACGGGTATCGAGCTAGGTAGTTAAATTCACTCACAACACAACATAGTAAATTCATTTCATTTCTTTATTAACAAGTCAATACACTGTATTGGTAGCAATTCAGGTAATCATACAAAGGTATTGCAACAGTATCTACAGGTGTATCGCAGCTTCATCTCCCCAACTGCATCGTGCCGAGCTACCTACAACGCACCTTGAGTTAAGTATAATTCGATTCAATAGCTTGAGTGTATTGCGATTCCACATTTTCTAGTGACCCGTTACACTTCCCCATTTCAATAGTAACAACATTTAGTATTTCCCCCTCCCGATCGAGTCAATACCTCGCCCAAAGGCTTACACATACATGATCAGAAATGAAAACAAAAGCATAAATTACAAAAGGGATGTGAAAGGCCTCTCCAGCGTTTATTCAAATGTATTAAAATAGTTACCAAAATTATTGGGTGGATTGGACTATACCTCATATTGTTCACAAATGAGGTATAGTCTAATCTTTTCACTAATCTTCCCTTTTTTAGTACTAACCTTTTATCTTTAATCTAACTTCTTTTTAAAAATAATTATTGGATATTTTAATTGTTCTAAATTCAAACTTCTCAAGTTATGATTATCAACTGGCTGTTAAAAATGTTACCATGCGGTTGTTGTTGATTCCAAAAGTTCTGTTCTCTTAAAAATATATTCTTCTCAAAACGATCTTCAGACCACTGTCCATTTTTAAGTGTAATAAATTTAAATTCATTCCACATCCAAAACCTTCCCTCCAAAATGGTCCACCACAACCTCCTAGATACTACCTGATAAGCCCCTCCCCTCTCCATAAGTCCATTTTTCCGTTACTACCCCCCCCCCCCCCCGGGCCAGATTGGAATGTTGGTACCTTCTCCCCAGTCTACTGCCATCATTGCTTGAGGCAGGAAGTTGTTTGCCACAGTTTGAAAATGTGTTACAGTTTAAAACTAATATTATTCCTAATAAGTGATGTGTATTCACTCCATCTCACAAAATGTAAGTAACTTAAGATTTACAACCATACTACCTTTTAAGATCCGTTTTTGGCCACCAATTTGTCACTTACTCCTTTACTGAATGTCTTCCTGTATTATTTTTGTAGATTCGCATGATTAGGACCCTGATCCAGGGTCGATACGTCGCGATTGAATAAAGGCAAATGAAAACAACAAGTCTAGAAAGGTCAATTAACCACCCCGTCATAAAAAATATATATGCGGTTGACGGCATTTCACTCCATTTTTGATGTGGTTTTACTCAAAATGTTTTTTTTTTTTTTTTTGCATCGATGAGCCGTCCACCGATCACAATTGCGTGATCGAACGGAAGCGAACTTAAGTATACGGGCTCATTTGACGCGGAACACCATCGAGTCACAATTTTGGATCGTTCGTGCTGTTTCGGGTGAATTCTGACGAACTGATTCCGCAAGTTTTTGCAATTTTCCGCTCAAAGTGGACAAGAAGGCTTACCAGAAATTTTTTTCAGTCAGAATTAGGAGTATTTTTATTTTGTCGAAATTAATTTACTATTGTTTTTTTGGCTTTTGTTTAGGTGCTGACTGTAATATTAGTGTATATTTTATTATCGTAATGATTTGAAGTGCTACTGAGTTAAGAAAAATGGGGCCCCTAATGAATTTGCCGGAACCAACAAAATCACGTCAGATCGACTTTTAGAGGTATAGCTATCCATTTAAGGAATTGGTTGCCCCCAAAAGGCGAGTTGAAAAATAATGCAGTTAAGAAAAACGAACGTAGAGATAGAGTGGGGAGAAGGGAACGGCTCTGGAAATGAGGTTTTCAGATGGAAATGAGAAGCAGTCTACGCCGCCTCGCCGGGGAGCGTTAGCCCGCGTCAAAGTGCTTGACCTTATTCCAACTGGGAACAAAAGCCCTGTCAGGGTGGATATAGAGCTTCGTGGAAGGTGGTGGGAAATTGGCGATGACTCGGAGATGAAATATAGTAAAGGGGGGGGAGGAGGTGTTCGTCGCATTTCAGTAATGTTCCTATCTGTATAAAGTTGTAAATTTTATGCTTAAAGTTAATACCAGAGTTGCTGAAGGGGAAAATGCCTCTCACAAAATAATACAATGACTTAAAACTTTTTTATTTTGAAAGTTTTGAAATGTATTCAAAACTAGTTACTTATTTGGTTATAATTTGCCCTTCGATCCGATGGAAAACCTAGATACTTTTAGCTAAGCTTTGAGATGAAGGTTCATTTCCGCAGGCAAATTAAAGAAAAGATTTAAACTAGTCAGATATATTTAATTAAAAGTATGATTTTTTTACTCTTACTATGATTTACAAATCTTAGCACTGGTACCGGTTAAATAATGTTGTCACTTTCCTCTAGAATCTAGTGAACTTTTTTTGATCCAATACATGATGTAAATGAAGTTGGAATTGAATAAAAATTGACACTAGTTTGTTCAATGTTCAATCTTCGTGTTATTGAGAGTTATGACGTAAGTCAGGTCATACCTATATTCTACTTTGTAAGCAGTAGCACTCAAGAAGTCAAATCACTTTACAACTCGGTAAACAGACCACTGAGATAGTACTGGAAAGCTATTTGCAACTTCCTTCTCTCTCGCACAAATAAAGTTTGCCGAATAGAAGCATCTAACATTTCCTAGAGGGCAGAACTGTTACTAGACTGGTCATCCATCCACGATGAAATGAGACTGGCTGCTTGATGCGACATTTCCTTCCAATCTAACCCTCAGGTGTTTGAGTGTTTACATGTTTCAAAATACTTACTTAGCTAAAAAAGTACAAAAGAAAAAAACAGAATAAAATAGATAAGCCAGAAAAAGGTTCTACCTAAACTACAAGTCAATACTATAAAAACTAATCTTTTAGAAATCAAATGAGAAAATATTATGATAATATTGATATTTGACAATCTATGCTTACCGTACATGTACGGGCGGGAGTAGTATATGACCGGAGAAGAAGACAAACGGTCGGCTCTCTTTTGAACAGCATGGTAAGCTTCCTTCAAGGAGTCATTTGCTCTTGTGGATGAGAAGGCGGCCAAGAACACAACCGCCAGTTGTGTTATTAACATCTTGCTCCTGTCAACACCAGAGTAAAGTGCGAACGTCAATAGTAAGTTTCTTGTCACCAACCTACATCAAATCTGAGTAGGATGGTTTCGGCTGAATGTTCCGAAGGGGTTTCATAATAGAAGTAGTTAGGGGCTCCCTTCTCATTTAGCAAGAAATATTTGGAATGTGTTTGCATACTCCGGCTCTGAAAAAAGTTAGAATCCGTGGTAACTAACTTTCCGATTAAATATATATATATACACATATCAAGCATATTTAGAATTTAGTCTCAAGAAAACCTGAGACCCCAATATAATTCCTGGTCCCAGATTTACTAGAATGAAGCTTCACAGCTCTTCCTCACCTTCACCTACCTGTCACCCTCTGAAGAACTGCCCTGTGCAGAATAACTTCTCTTTTAGTGATTTTCTCTTAAATTGGCTATTTTACTGATAAGTCGAGATAATAATTAAATCATGAAAAAACCTATAATCAAGGAATCATTATGTTTATATCTTCGGGTTTTTTCTTTGCCCAACCTGTATTCGTCACTGGCTTCGTGAACCCCTTAAATATTCGATGGGGTTTTCGCATAACTGATGGATAATATACATATATACCTACTTTTCGCGAGATCACTTATTATTGTCATTTTTGTACTAACAGGCACAATAGCATTGCCTGTGCCAGAAATTGGACAATAACTTCGGACAGTTTCGCGCTTTACAAGGATTTCTTATAGGTATCTACATAGACACACAGACACGGAACCAAAGTTGTTCAGGAAGGTCTTAAACGTAAAACGCGAGTAGAAATTTCGATTTTTGAGGACATTTTTAGGACGTCCCACAGTAAGACTTGGGCGTCCTTATGCGATCGATCTGGGGTGAAGTTGGACAACACTCAACAGAAAAAAAAAATAACCACACAGTAATCCGTTTTAGACCATTCTAAATCCAAATCCACGGAAAAAACCATAGGTGTATGTCTGTGTGTGTGTGTGTGTATAAGTGTGTGTAACAAAATTTTGTGTACTCTGCACAGGCCTTAGTTCTCAACCGATTTTCCTGGTTCTTTTTTTGTTCGTCGCGGAAAACTATCTAGTTGTGCACTACGTCGCCGGAATTTCGAATTTTGCCTTTTAAGGGGAGGAAAGGGGGGGTTAATGCTCGAAAAACGTGCCTTTGCGTGCATAATCTTGTAAACTCTGCCCAGGCCTCAATTTCCAACCGATTTGCGTGTTTCTTTTTTTGTTTGACTCAATAACTTTCGAGTTGTACATGATTTTACCAGACTACCAAAATTCGCAAGGGGAGGGGGTGAGTGGGGGGATAATATTCACAAAATATCCGATTTTTCAATATTTCGGTTCCTTTACTGCTTACTAATTGTACCCAAGCTTTGAAATTGAGGAAAAATTCTCAATATACCTCCGGATTTTCATGAATTATTCTCTGTACCACCATGGAACTAATAGTGGTGCCACCATGGTGCCAGGACATGGTGCCATGATGCCATAGACCGCTAATTTCGTGTTTTTTTTTTTTTTGTGTTTCACCTTGAATACGGATGTGAACTTCGACGGACTGCCTACCAAAACTAACAGATGAAAGTTCAATGTTACGACGTATTTCCGCTTTGGTGCGAGACTGGCACCATTGTTGGCGTTGGGGAGGTGGTGGGGGGGGGGGGTGAACTCGAATTCGCATGTTGGGTATCGTAGATCATGGATTTTAAAATGCTCTTCAGATTCGAGGCTCCCATGCCGCTAGAAATGTTAAGGTGGATAACGGTGGGGGGGGGGGGGGGTCAGTATTTCTTGCCTAAAGTAATAAATAAATTACATCGAGTGAAACAGTTTTATTACTTAACAACTGGGTAAACTGATCTAATGCTTATCCAATGGGACGTCCCCTGGAATGCATGCATTACTAAACAATATGTTTTAGCCATGAAAAGTGAACACGATACTTCCGCTACTTTGGTAAACTCGGAAGCAATAATATATTCTATTAAAAAATCAGATTTACTAACTCGCTCACTCCTTAACTATCAGTGCTTGGTAATAAACGTTAATGCATCAGATGTGCAATTGGAGTTGAGACGGAGTGAACCTGCACAGTTCTGGGCCGCCACCACGTAGAGATTAAACGAAGTGCTGGTCTTACTTAAAAATGTTTGATATGAAGCTCATTCTCTACCTCAAGAAAATTCCCAGACTCAATCGGAAAAGAAATTTCCCCCAAGGCTCCAGCCTTTTTTAATTAAAGCGGGATAGCCTCATTCCATTCTAGGGCCCGCGAATGCTGAAATGAAGAGGCCCGTAAATTCCGACTATTCTAACGTTTAATCTCATCCAGCAGCATCTGAGCCATTTCACGTATCCTCCAAGAAATTCAACTCTGTACAGCCATGAGAATGTAGTATACTGCTACTATAACCAATCTCATGGCCTAATTTGTTATTTCAATCTACAAATAAAAGAGGAGAATTTTTTTGACCGACTTCAAAACAACCGAACGCCCGAAGGAAAAGAGATCTCAATTCGGCTTGTCACGGGACAACGATTTTTTTTTTTTTTTTTTTGTCTGTACATTCCGCATTTTGGTTTATTATTTTCAATTATGAACCTTTGGAATCGACCAAGAAAAAAATTATATTAGTCTCTTCATCAAATGCGTTGCTGAGGATAGAATCTGTAAATGAGGTCATTTGCAGCCAAACCATGAATCACCTTTTGAGGCTCCAAGATCATGTAAATGAGCGTGTCATCCAGCTACTCAACACAAATGATCTGCTTAGAAGACTTAAGAGAACCAAACCACACGATCTAATCCACTTACCATCATGAAATGCAAATTTCAGGACAATAAGAACTAAGTGAAGTATCTTAGTTTTATTAACGTACACCACTATGTATCAGAAGAATGTTGCTTATAAGTTGTAACTTGGTGCAATAAAATAAGTAAAAAAAATCAAATGCGTTCATCTATGTTCAGTTTCCTTTCAAAATTTGATAAAAATCAAACAACTGCATGAAAGAGAGTACTCTGCCAAGGGGTGTAGCATACCGCTTCCTCATCATCCATATCACGGTTGGGTTACAATGTGACAGGAAGTCTTCAGAACTGCTAAGTAACCTACCAAATATATGAGAAAAATCTAACATTTATATGTTGAGAGAGTAGTCTGCCAATCAGTTGTGGCACATAGCGTAGTCTTCAACGTGATTCCAATTATAAGTGTGATTGTAAGCATTATGAATCAGTACGGAAACTTAACCAGACAACAAAACCTGAGCCAAGTTACGGTAACTGATCCGCAGTACAGACACAATAAAAATATATTAACTAAGTAATTAAAAATAATCAAATGAAAAATCGTTTAACAAAAAACGGCCTACCTCAAAACTGATTAAGGAAAACAACTAAAATGGAGAAAATAATAATTACGAATTCAGATAGGTTGGTTGGTAGGTACCTACGCATTGAAATCCACTCAAGTACATCCTACTTCTATACTCACATGATCTGGATAGTATTACATGCGTCAATAGTCCAATTGAAAAAATATAAAAAAATAAAAATAATAACAGGAATAAGAGTAGGTATCAGTGAGGTAATATAACATGTGTTCCAAAACTATAAATTAGTACGACACTTGATACTAGATGGATGGAGGACATACTATGTTTGAATCTCTTTAAAGGAATTATTGGTAGGTTGGGACTTTTGATTAGATCTATCAACTACCTAATATATCAAGTATGTTTCTATTCTGTGTTGCATTGACGTCGCATGTAATACTTTCGATCATGATGTGGGTATATTTGCGAAGAAAAAAATCTGTACATAGAAGATACAAAGTAAGTTTGTGTCTACAGATGGGGTTTACGTTTCAAAGTATCAAAATCCGAAAATCGAATAACAATTTTGCCGTCCGTCCGCCGTACGCGGCACTTTCCTTAGTTATCATGGACCGATTTTGATTAAATTTGATATATGGACTCCATTTGGGGTTGAGTTGTGCCCCAAAGCTTTTGGTTGATGTCAGTCACTTCTAAGGCTTGAAAAATAAGACCTGAAAATTTCAAGACGCCCTAGCTCAAAAACTTTCAGTATAAAGGTATTGGTTTTTCTTCTATTTAAAGTAGCATTCAATTTTTAGAATCGAATGAGACCTCCCAGAGCTCTTTTGGACCAACCGTTTACTCCCTATGAGAACATATGGGTTGGTCTTACGATAAATCAGAAACACGAATGGGAATCGCAAAAGAAGCCAAATCTTGTTCAAAATTTAGCAGACCAAAATGCTATCGGTGATCGTTTCTTCGAGGTGTACTCAGTTTTGCGTCCTTAGCAACATTTTTGTGATCGATTGCCCCACAGAGACTGAAGGTCTTTGATGTAACGAAGGAGGCAAGCCATGAATAAAAATTGAAAAAATTAAACAAATTTATGGGGAGAACGCCCAGGACTCACCCGACGCCGGCCCTAGGGGTGGGAGAAGATGAGGAAGGTAGGGGTGGGAGAGAGGGATGATGGAAACTGCCTCTATAATAATACCACCAGTTGGAGGTACCTATGAGCTATGAGCACGGGCACGGGCGGTGATACACCTACCAAGAAACAATGCGTACCTACCAACCAACCTATCTAAATACGTTTTAATTATTATTTTCTCCTTTTTAGTGGACTTTGAAATCGGTCCGTTTTTTTTTGTTAAAAAAGTTTTTATTTTATTTCCAGTAGAAAAAACTACCAAATGTTTTTATACCAGCCTATTAACTAATCTATTTCCAAAAGGTTTTTTTTTGCTAAGGTCTAAACTACATGTCACTATAGATTAATTTGGGTTAGGGTTGTATCATTGAATAGACACTATCAACGAATATAGTTTGGATTCAGCTTCGGTCTTGCGTGAATGATCAAACTTGATTTATTAGGTATATGAATCTAATAGTAATTAGATCAATGAGGTAGCACCTATACTGAATTTAATTGGGAATGGAAGATAGATGAAGGCGGTTGAATAGCTTTTGGGCAGTCGAGGCGGAAACGTAGATTCCCTTTCCTCCCTTGAGCGATGGATTCAGGTGTTTGATGGGAAAGGGGAGAGCGGACATCGAGGTCAAAGGATTCACCGTCCCTGTTCTACCTCCAAGCACAATATAAATCCAACTAAGGGGAGTACAAAGAGAATAATAATGAACAACTCTTTATGTCAACGCATATAGTAGCTAGGTGTGTGACGATTGACGCAAAAGCCAAAGAGGCCGCTCATTACTAGCCTGCTTCACCATGCTTTCATAATTATGGAACGATGCAATCCAGACAAACCTACTCTTGTGAGTGTCAGAGGTGATTTTATTTGTAAAAGTTTCATTCGAGTAGCATGAGCGAATGAATGAGTAGAATAATCAAATATTAACAAAAAAATGTGTACTGATTGATTTTTTACTTTTTACAAGGCATTCTCATAGGAAATGTTTTAACGACTACGAATAATATTCGTATATTATATTATAATATATTCGGTGGTCTCACGGAAACCGGTTCCCCAGATTACCGAAGTTAAGACCAGTCGGAGATTATTTATCTGGGTTGGTAACCGCTCGAGGACAATATCGCTGGTCTTGATCACTTTTGGTCGTTAGTGAACCCCACTCCAATTAAGCGGGTGAGGAAATAAGTAGCTATGAGCAAAATAATCAGAACCAATTCTGATATTCCCTTTGAAAGACAGCTGAAGACGTCCTCGACGCCAAGCATAGTAATTGGACGAAAATTCAACCTGAGATAGTTGTTTAATTTACTTACTAATTACAATTACTCCAATTTAAAACTTAAAAAACCTTATTTTAGCTACTTTTTGAAAATTTAACTGCTTAGAATTATCCAAAAACGATGGCCTTCAAACTATTGACATTTTGGCAAAATTTTGAGGTTTTTAGCTAGTCCCTTGGGTCAGTTATCTTTTAGAGTGACACATGAACATAGACCTAAAAAAAACATTATGCTATGTATTCAATATTTCTTATGAACTTCAAAATAGAACTTTACAATCGTTTAAGTATCTTCAAAAATGGGTTCTCATAAAACAAATTTCTATCAAGGCAATTTTGAAGCCATTTTCCGGTATATATGTGGTGTATATATAATATACCATCTAGTATATTACAAAGCAATCCTGTTTGTTAATTCTGGTTTATTATTTTCATTAATGAACCTCTGGAATCGAGTAGAAAAAAATTAACCCCCCCCCCCTCAAATTTTGATGGTTACTTTTCAAGGTACTTAAAATTCTAAAATCGAGTAAAAAATTTTCCTTCCGTCCGCTGTTACAGCGGTTACAAAATCGGTCCGCTGTTACATAATCGGTCCATAGTCTAAGTGCCGCGTACAGTACGCGGCACTTAGACTATGGACCGATTTTGATGAAATTTGGTATATCGGCTTTAATCGATATATCTGATTTATTAGGTGTACATTAGGTCATATTCTAAGTCAAAATAGCCCAATTTAATCAATCATGAACGAGAAGTATTATTTCATTTGCCATAGTATAGAACAAATCCGCCTTTAATTATTATCATTATTTTTTTAATTTTTGTTTCAATTTTCTAACATGGACAGTGTTATAGTAATTAAGTTACTGTCACATTAAATATTGGTAGCAATAAGTATGTTTATATTGTATTGGACTTGCCCGTTTCGATCAATTAATAAATAAATTAAGCTTTTGGTTATTGTCAATCACTTGTAAGGATGAAAAACTGGGGTAGTAATTTTAAAATCGCCCTTGCTTAAAGACTCTTGATATAAAGGTATTGTTTTTCCACCGATTGAAAAAAGAATAGCATTTTTTAAATCGAATGAGACTACCCAGAGCTCTGTAGGACCAACTGTTCGCTCCCCATGAGGTCTTGAGGGTTAAAATTAATCAGAAACACTAGTGGAAATCGCAAAAGACTCTTCACTGACTGAATTAGGGCTAATCTCCGTTAAAATTTCAGCTGATCAATTTTTTTTAATAGAGTTAACCGGTTAGAAGTGGTTTGTTTCTTTTAATAGAGCTTCATGTCACTCAGTTGGGTTTCCTCAGCAACCATGAACCAAATTTCGAAATGAAGTCACTTACAGCTCTCGGATAGCGATGCTATTGCCAGTAGGTAGTGTTAATAGAAAAGTATTGTTCTAAGTAGACAGGTGATCTATACAGCAAAGTAATAAACCATTGTGTATTAATTTTACCTGTTTTTTATATATGAAGACCACAGGGGAAGGACGCACCAAGTCGATTTTTTGCGAAAAATAGGTTATTACGGTTTCTTATAGATTTTTTCACGGCGGACTCGATGGTGACAACCAAAATGGGCAAAAACGATCCAATATAGGAGAAAAATGCGAGAAACGAAACACCGTAAAGGGGAGGAACGCACCAAGGCGAGCGCAACCGGGGAAGAACGTGCCAACTTTCGGGCTCCCTTCCCCAGGTCGTATTCCCCTACCTGATGGATCTCCGTGATTCACGCATTCATGCGGTTTTCCTGGGTTTCACAGTAGTATTTTCAATTGTTAGCGGCGATCATTATTATTTTCTTCATACCAATAAGTTTATATGAGACTAGTGTTTGTTTTCTTGAAACAACAATTAATTTCCTGGATTTTATTCTATTAAAATAGTTTGCAAAACTTCTTCGTGAGTGAACTTTTGAAAATACCAAATCATTATATATATTAATAAAATGTCACGACACCGTTATGCCCTGATAAAGAGAGAAATCTTATGGTAGGATACTATGAATAAAACCAGCAATACACGTCATGGTGCGTTCTTCCCCTGTACAGATGGACCTTTGCAACTTTGGATAGCAATATGGTGTTTTAAAATACTTTTAGCAGTAGTTTTGATTGTACCACCGCATTCTACAGTACGCTGAGATACAAATTCCATTTTTTTTAATTGTATCGACCAAAGTCGAACTAATATTGGGTTTTTGCCGAAAAAAATGATTTCCTGAAAAGTTTACAAAATGGGACATGGTGCGTTCTTCCCCTGTAGTCTTCATATATATATACTCAAATCTAAACGTATGTTATGGTTACCATGATTCTGCAGATAATCAACGTGTTCCAGAATGATCATTAATTCGGGATAGCATTATGTGCTTTAGAAGCGGGTTATAGGTATTGATTTGAACTCATAAATTAGAGTCGTAACGATGCGAAGCTAGAGGCTTAGATCTAATGAATAAACCATGGCTGTACACGTTCATTCTCAACGTCTGCTCGCTCGGCTAACGCATTGGACGCCCTTTTACGACTCCTCCCATCCATTCACGACCAGATATCCATGTTGCATGGACCATCTTTATTCATCGAGTATCCGCCCCCTTCCAACCACTCTCACACTAGCCCTCGTCACTGCAAGAGGCGCTGAATTGAGATTCGTTGGATAAAGATTTCTTCCACTTTTGTTTTCACCACATTCTTTTCAACAACTAAGTGAGCAGTACGGGAAAATTTCCAACTGAACTACAGCAAGTCTATGCAGTGCTATATTATTATCTGTATAATAAATATTGTTTACAAGTTTACTATCATAACACGGATGAGGCATTTTTGGTATTTTTTTTCTTTTTTCGTGCGTGGTTCGATATCATTTCAAGGGTAAGTCTGATCAGAAAAGGGACCTAAACTCACATTCTTTCTCTAAGATATCCAAAATAATTATGCTATGAACGAAGAGGTGACTTCTCTAATTTTGACAAATTCTCAATAGTATGAAAGTTTCTCAAATTATTTTCTGTTTTCCTTCGCGTCCTCCTTTTAACACTGGATATCGCATTACTAATGTTAACTTAAAAATTGTAATAATGGCTGAGAACCTAATGTAAAAATTTTAGCATGGAACATGCTTTAGCCATCACCTAACTGGGCAAAAACGTGACGAAACTGTGGAACGAAAGTAGCGCGGGATTTTGTAATGATTTTCACTTAAAATTGACCCGTTTCTAGGGAAATGTACGCCATTAGTTTTAATCCCACGAAAATCGTTAGCTACTCGTTGAAAAGCCCACAATTTATGCGTAAATTATATACTGGCAAAATAGCTGTAAATATGGACGAAGCTGAGGTATACCTCTGATTTAAAAGAACTGTAAACAACAATCGCGGTAAAAACCAATATCGATTTAGTGGATTATATTGATGTTGTTGTTTGGCTTGGTTTTTATGAATGCAATCAAAGGGCCTTGAAACCTAGGAGAGATTTTGTTATGAACAAGGGCTTTTAGTTGTGATGTGTTTTTTGACGCTTTAGATGTTTTCGATTTCTTAGCAATAAGAATAATGTTGTGATTGAGACTGCTTTACAAAGTAGTGAGTCATCGTTACTTCCACGGAAGAGCGAGTAAGGAAGCTGATTTGCAAACTTGTATTACTCCAAGAACATTCGAGAAGCTTTGACCGCTAAAGGCATGGGGAAAGGAACGGCTAAAGCATGTTCCGTGTTTCTTGAATTTTAGCCGACGGCTCCAAGCAGAAACCATCCGGGGGTCTAGGGGGGCTTGCCCCCTGGCGAGGCTCGAAAGGCCCTGTTTTTCAATGACATAATAATTATAACATAACCTAATATTGTATGGTTAACCATTACTATTGTTTAAAACAGTAGCTCCTCGTCGATAGCAAGATAAAGTCTGATAGACCGAAGATTGGGAGAGTAGAAATGTGCTGAAATTGTACTCTCTTTTTCAGATCTCGATAGATTAAACTCAGAGATTTGTTTGAAGGCATCTCGCAATTGAGGAGTGTGGCGTTATTTGGTTTAACGATCGGCTCATGAATCACTTTGACGTTAAAAATACCCTTAAATTACTACCCTTTCCACGTTCAATGGGGTGTGAAGATTTCTCATTTTGCTTCCTCATTATCAAACATGAGGACGCTTTGTATTTTGAAGAATGAATGTAAGCTTCTTTCAGTTCAAACAAAAGCATTTTCATTAGGGCTTTGTTTCATTGGCTTTATCCCGTGACCATTTGTTAGCGTAAATTGTGTCTTTCTATCAGGATATATCTAGATATAGATTTTTTAAAACTTTGACATTGTCATTGACAAATTTTATCTTTGATAATCGTATTATTTCAATTGCGATTTCGACGGTCTTTGCAAAGGATATGGAAATTACTTGTCTATTTCCTCTTCCCATAAAATATTTAATTTTGATTGGCTTCATCGATTTCTTACAATGTAATTTCCTAATGTTTTTCTCTGATTCATGGCAACCTGGTACGTACCCTGACCGCATTCCGACCGCATGACCATCTCCAGTCCAGAAATGTATAATTCTTAGGGCTACAAACTCACTGAGAAGTCATCATAAAAATAATCAATTTTAGTGAATGGTATTTATTCTTTTTTATATTGCCATGTATAAGGTATACTATTCAGATATTTTCCAGTAAATTATAGGTACTAGATATTTTCTATCTATGATAACACCGTCGGAATGTTTTCCAGTATTTGTACGAACTTACTAGGTTTTAATTATTACTCCAGCTAACGTTGTGTGAGAGTATGATTATTTCCCGTTATGCTGTGAAGCTTGCTTGTACCTACTTATAACAAAATATCAACGGAATAATCGTAGGTACGTTTTCTTTTGGTTTATTAATTCCAGTAATAAGCCTTTGGAATCGACCAAGAAAAATAAACTCGACCCTTCGGGCCTCGCCAGGGGGCAAGCCTCCAGGACCCCCGAATGGTTACTGCTAGAGCCTTCGGCTAAAATGTAAGAAACATGAAACATGCTTTAGCCGTGCTTTGTTTGTTTGCTGTTTCCTTTTACTAGGACTTTGTTGTAGATACATTATTACAGTGAACACTACATTTACCTGTAGAAGTTGTTGGGGGGCAATCAGGACCGGGACACATCACCATTTTGAAGCGCGGTATTTTATCGGAAACATCTAAAGCGTCGAAGAACATATCACAACTAAAAGCCCGCGTTCATAACAAAATCTCGCCTAGGTTTCAATATCCTTTGATTACATTCGTAAAAACCAAGCCAACCAACATTAACATAATCCACTAAATCGATGTTGGTTTTTACCGCGAATGTTGTTTACAGTTCTTTTAAATCAGAGGTTTTCTGAGGTTTTAACCTCAGCTTCGTCCATATTAACAGCTATTTTACCAGTATATAATTTACGCATAAATTGAGGGCTTTCAACGAGTGGCGAACAATTTTCGTGGGATGAAAACTAACGGCGATACATTTCCCTAGAAACGGGTCGGTTGTAAGTGAAAATCATTACAAAATCCCGCGCTACTTTCGTTTTGCGTTTCGTCACGTTTTTGCCCAGTTAGGTAATGGCTAAAGCATGTTTCATGCTACAAAAAAAATTAACCCACCACCCACCAGTAAATTTGTTGGTTTACGTTTCAAGGTACGTAGAATTGAAAAATCGAATAAAAATTTTTCCGTTCCTTAGTTATCATGGTCCGATTCTGATTAAATTTGGTATATCGGCTCCATTTGGGGTCTAGTTGTGCCGCGAAGATTTTGGTTAATGTCAGTTACTTGTAAGGGTTGAAAAATAAGGGCTGAAATTTTCAAAACGCCCTAGCTCGAAAAATGTCGATATAGAGATGTTGTATTTTCATAATTTTAAATAGTATTGTATTTTTAGAATCGAATGAGGCCAGAGCTCTGTAGGACCAACTGTTCATTCAGTTGTACTCAGTTATGCTTCCTTAGCAACCAGTGATCGAATTTCCTAACGAAAGCACCCACAAATCCCTATTTCTTCGAATTGATTGTGAAGTAGTAGGTAGTAGTGGCAATGGCAAAACTGTGTTCTTTGCATACGAGTGATCTATATAGGAAAATAACAAACCTTTGTATAATAATTTGCAGCGTTTATAGTAAAGAACTCATTCAACCCTCGAAGCGATAACTTGTTGTGAAACTAAAGTTTTGTTCCTCATAAAGTGAAGCGCGGTGAAGCCCCTGATGGAGAGATCTGATTCAAGCCACCTGTTATAAAGAAAATATTTGCTTCCCTCTACGTGCTTTGAGATGAAGTCCGGTGTTTAGCCCGACGGAGTGGGTGCTAAACTGTAGAACGGTATTAAACGTCACAACTTTCTACATAGATATAGCCGACATGATAGATATTTTCCATAAATTGTTTATTATATAGCTTACACCTCAGAGTTGTGAGAACAAGCAGAAATAAAATTTAATGAGAACCCTCGCCGATAACTAATAATATAAGAAGCACTGAAAGGTTTGGCGTAGGCAAACACACTACATGATTGAAAGCATTCAATAATAGAGATTAATCAGGTATTTAAACATCAACTCTACTTTTATTGTCTCAGTTTTTATTGTATTACATCGTAATCAATTTGCTTCAGACACTTGCTGGCATGGAAAGTGGGGAGAGCTCGAATACAAGCTGGAGTAATAAATGAGGTCATAGCATTAGGTTGGGCCACAGTAACAAATGATGAGAGTGATGGATGTTGTGACACGTCTACCGCCCTTGCTCCCAACGAAACTTATATGCGATCAGTCAAGATGAAAAAACGTCACAGGGACTTCCTACTCCACGAATTCCTAAATCATTTTGTGAGTTGTACTCTCAGCTGTAAAACTCTTGACTTAGAGATACTTATATATTGAACGATGATAGCATAAATAATATAAATAAATATATACATTCAGTACGACGGGTCAGCAGTTCACTAAACACATAACTATCGAATCTTATTGAAAAGAAAGAAGAAGTTTAGAAATCATTACATGACCTCGAAGAGATCATTTCTTGGAAAATTTGAGTGTTGTAATTTAAACCAAAACATCGTGGAGGAGATAGTTCGATCTCAGTTTGATTACCCGCTCTCTTTTTTCTTGAGTCGGAAAGTCGTTAAATTGTTTTCAATCATAACGTGAAATCTAGTCTTAAACCTGATGAAACGACGAGTGTTCATCAAGGCGGTGTTTTCACAAATATCTTGGTAAGTGAACTGCCTTGGTAAGTGAATTCGCCTCTCCAATAACTAACATGTTCTGCTAATAGTAAGTCTCTAAAATCTCTCATACCTGTCTTGGGTTCATCAACGCTCAAGTCCAAGAATGAACTTTCTAATCCAGATGTACCAAACTTTTCTAGGTCTTGGAGGAATGAAGGGAATGAAACACTGACGGAGATAACTTCAAATTAAGGCTTAATGAAAGAAACCCCCAAGCAAAATTATCTTATCCATCACTCCTTCTTGGTTTTCTTCTAGGTAGAGTTCCTTCGAGGTTTTAAACTTTGAAAGCATCCTCAGCAAATATTATTCCTGAAAGCAAGGAAGCAACGCGTAATCGAGCGAAGCTCTTTGCGTGCCCTTGATGTACCTACTCGTATATTCGTATCCATTAGCAACTAAAGACGTCTGTTCTACACGCTACCGGCATTTCAACAAGTCTCGATAAAAGGTTTCCCATGGTTTACATCATCATACAAAAACCTTACAAGAGACAACCATAACGTCCTTACTTTCTATCCGAATAGCATGACATTTTCAGGGATTGCGTTTTTGGGACACTGGATGGCTCCTTTTTGGTTTATTATTTTCAATAATGAACCTTTGGAATCGACCAAGAGAAAAATTCTTAACACCCCCTCAAAATTTGTTGGTTTACGTTTCAAGGTACATAGAATCCAAAAATCGAATAAAAATTTGGCCGTCCGCCGTACGCGGCACTTTCCCCGCTTAGCATTGACCGAGTTTGATGAAATTTAGTATGTAGGCTCCATTTGAGGTCTAGTTGTGCCCCGAAGATTTTTGTTGATGTAAGTCACTTCTAAGGGTAGAAAAATAAATTTTGAAAACGCCCTAACTCAAAAAATTTTGTTATAAAGGTTTTTTCCAAAAATTTAAGATAGTAATGCATTTTTAGAATTTTTTGAGACCACGCGGAGCCCTGTAGGACAAACCGTTAGCTCCCTACAAGAATTTAAGGGTTGGACGTACGATAAATCAGAAACACGAGTGTGAATCGCAAAATAGGTCTAATCTCCGTTCAAATTAAAGCTGACCGAAATGCGATCGATGTTTTTCTTCATGTTGGATGGTTGGTGGCTTTGCAGACGAGTGATCTATATAGAAAAATAAAAAATAATAAACCATTGTGTAATAATTGCAGCGTTTTTGGAGTGTGTGTGTGTGACGGTATTTATCTGGGAGCCTAATGGCTGCTCTGTCCTCGAGTCCTTGGACATTTTAATTTCATTGTGATCGGACCTCTGCGCATGCGCCAACTTAAAATCCTTCACAATCCTAACTTCTCCATTTCCATTTCAATGAGATTCTTGGGGGTTTTAAAGTCGATGACAAATACCATCGTTATGTGATCATCAAATTTGGTGGGTAGAGGTAGATAATTGAAGTATTGAGATTATCTACTATGCATGTTATCATCCACTCAATGGATGCGAGGAAGATAATATCAAAATATTATTTGCCACACCCATTTCGCAAACGTTTTTGAAACTTGTTTATCTGTACCTACTTTTGTCGATTTAGAAGCCATTGGAATACCCCTAATTTGGAATTCAAATTATTCGAAGTAATTAAACAATTCATGGACATTTTGATATTCATCAGCATAGGCACTCTTTAGTTTTATAGGCAGTGAAGCTTCCTGAGAAACAATAACAAGAACACAAAGAGTTGTAAAGGAACATTGCTTCGAGTCATTTTTAGCCTAGGACAAGGAAATCGACGTTTTTATACCTTTCCTCAAACACTGTGGCTCTTAGTGGCCCGATAAAATTTATAGGCAAACGTTTTGAAGACTAAATCTATAAATCATCCGAATTAAAGCAATTTAGGACTATTACGAACAAAGAAATCGTCGTTCAAAGGTATTCACGTTTACGGATTCTCAGACGCGTGACGAACTACTTTCTGAAACAAACAAACTGAAATGAAGTCTTTCATAGTGAAGCAATCTTGCAAATTTCCTGAAAAATCCATTAAAATCGTACAATATTTTCGTATCATTTTTTTTTTTTTTTTTTGAAGAACTGGTTTTGTTTTGGATAGACATGGAGCCAAAATTGTTTTGAAATCTCAGAACCCGAAATGCGAGTGAAAATGATTTGACCATGATACATTTTTTTGGCCTGATGCGCGAATACAATGCTCTAACACGTTCGATAGTTAAGAACCAAAATATTAAAACAACTGTTAACTTCTTGGTAAAGAATGTGTCATCCTATTTATTGTGTGAAGGCATAGTATGATTATTTGAAATCATTGCTCAAAGGTTTATTATTTTCTGTATAGATCACCCTTCTGAGTAGATCACTGGTTCTCCATCAATAGCACCTACCACCATCTGTATTCTCCCTTGACCTTCCCTCTCAAATTTCAGCTTCCTGCGTTCAATAGGATTGAAAATGGCTTCGGAGCTCACTCAGCTGATCAGTGATCTGAAGAGTGAAGAAGATCTCCTCGAATGCTGAAGACGCCTGGAAGAGCACTTCCAGTCAATAGGATTGAAAATGGCTTCGGAGCTCACTCAGCTGATCAGTGATCTGAGGAGTGAAGAAGATCTCCTCGAATGCTGGAGACGCCTGGAAGAGCACTTCCATTCAATAAGATTGAAAATGGCTCTGGAGCTCACTCAGCTGATCAGTGATCTGAGGAGTGAAGAAGATTTCCTCGAATGCTGGAGACGCCTGGAAGAGCACTTCCATTCAATAGGATTGAAAATGGCTTCGGAGCTCACTCAGCTGATCAGTGATCTGAAGAGTGAAGAAGCCTTTGAGCAATGATTTGCAGCGTTTTTTACCCACCAACATTTTTTTTACCCACCAACTTTTTTTTACCTACCAGCTAGGTACTACCTACCACACCATACTGGCTTCACACCCTCACAATCAAGTTTATTAGAAAGAACTAAACGCTTCACACTCGATTGGAAAAATAGAAAGCTTCGTATGGAAATTTGATTACTGGTTACGCAGAAGGCAAAACTGTATACAAATCGAAGAAATGAACAGCGATCGCATTTTAGTCCGATAAAATTTGAATGGAGATTAGACCTCTTTTGCGATTCACACTCATGATTCTGTTTTATCGAAGGAAAACCTTCAAGTACTCGTAGGGACCGAACGGTTTGTCCTACAGAGCTCCGGGTGGTCTCAAAAATTTTTAAAAATTCAGTACTATTCAAAATTGGTGAAAAAACGATACCTTTGTTTCGAGAGTTTTCGAGCTAGGGCGCTCTTGAAAATTTCAACCCTTAATTTTCACCCCTTAGAAGTGACCTACATCAACCAAAAGCTTCGCGGCACAACTAGACCCCAAATGGAGCCCATATACCAAATTTGAACCAAATCGGTCCAGTGTTGCTAAGAAAAGTGCCGCGTACGGCGTACGGCGTACGGCGGACGGACGGAAATTTTTTTATTCGATTTTCGTATTCTACGTACCTTGAAACGTTAAACATCAAATTTTGAGGGGGGGTTAAAAATTTTTTTTTTCTTTCTCGATTCCAAAGGCTTATTATTGAAAATAATAAACCAAAATCTGTTACATAATACTCCAGAAAATTATAACGTCAAGGCAACTACCTGCGTCCCATCTCTTTGGTATCAGTTTTTGAGTGAACCATTAGGATTTCCTTGGAAAGCTTCATTAGAGGAGCAATAAAGATCCAATCAGCCGCGGCGGCACCACGGTAATGAGATTCCATTAGCCCCCAGACACTGAATGCTTCCATCAGGCGCTCTCTTGCACTAACTCGCTAACCCCTCTGACAAGTTCGAACTTGGAAGGGTGGGCTAAAATACATGGGGGTTGGAGGAAAGCGACGTCGCGAAATATTCCTAACGTAGGGACCATTTCGGAGGTTGAAGAACACTACTACTTGAAAGCTCAACGACGATGACATTTCATCAGCCAGTTGCTAGAGATGAACAGCGAGAAATCATAACTAGGAATCACAAATTTGAACTCTGTAAATCATAACAGGAGTGAGATCTAAGTCGCCATCAGAGGTTATTCCAGAGAAAAAAGAAATAACCAGGGTACTTTCAGGAATGAGCCAAGAACTACCTCCCTTTGATACAGGGTGGACATGACAAACAATTTAGGTCCCATAAAACCAACAAGTCTTTTCTTTAAACCAATTTTTCTTATCCATCAACCAAATTTTCGAAATAAGCATTAAATTTTCCGTAAGACTAGTGTACTGACCTTGTGCCCTTATTGAAAAGTATCAAATGAGAATAATAATAATAAACGTCTGCCAAGTAGGTGTTGCACATTGCTTCCAATGAACTGTGGCTAAAGTACCTTAAACTAACCTCGTGGAGACCATCTACACGCCATCCGCGGAAATTTTACCACTTATACAAAAAAAACAGCCTGCAAGTTGTCATATTACCCCCACAAACTGTAAAATTTGATCAGCTTTCCAATGTTGCTCCCAACTTTGGAAATTGGAAGGAATTATTGCGTCTAGAATGTGAAAAAATGTAACCTTCTCTATGTAAATACGGCTGATGAAGGGCTAGTACACCGTCCGCCGATCGCCGTACGCGGCACTTTTCTTAGCAACACTGGACCGATTTGGTTCAAATTTGGTATATGGGTTCCATTTGGGGTCTAGTTGTGCCGCGAAGCTTTTGGTTGATGTCAGTCACTTCTAAGGGGTGAAATTTCTCAGTGCAAAAGTATTTCCATGAGGTAAGGAAACTTGAGTCCTAAGGAAGCATGTCCGAGGACTCGAGGACAGAGCAGCCATTAGGCTCCCAGATAAATACCGTCACAAACACACACACGCGAAAAAAACTGAACTTTTGGCAACTCATTTCATACTTTTCGCAAAACCCTTATGCTTCGACAACTACTAGAGCCCTTGTCCGACTTTTTTACTCGAATGATGTTCAATTAAATATTTTTCTCTCTCAATTTACCCAATGGCGTGATATAATCTAGCTGGGTTGGCTAAATTTGCTCCTTATGGATCCAAGAAGTTGACATTTCACAGGGAGCCCATAAGACTGCTTATTCTAAATAACAAACTGAGATCCTCCCTGATCAACGGGACAAGCTAAATTCGCTCCTCGTGAACCCAAACTTAAAATTTGTGAACCCAAAGTTGAAATTTCATAGGGCCCTTAAGAAAAACACGTCCTGTATTTCATTGGTTTTATCCTTGAACATGACATTAACGATCCGGAGGTCTGGGAGTGTCTCAAATATATCTTTCTACAATAATATTACCATCATGAACAAATACCACTGGCAGCTACACCACACTTTTTGTCACGCTCGTTCGTGTCCTGTATAGTGAATCAAATTTACCTGGAGCATTGCAATTGTTTGTTTCTCAGTTTGACTCCTATGGTTTCTTACATCTGTACCTTTTCTAGAATATTGTTTACATTGTAATTAAAAACACATGATATGTGTTTTTAATATATTATATCAAATGCGAAGCTATGTAATATGTGTAATTTGATATATTATATCAAATGCGAAGCTACTTTCGAAGCAGAAAATTTTTTTGGCACATTGTCATCTTAATTTCGGGGTAGGAGCCGCAATTACAACAGTACAAGTACCTACTCAATATGATACAAAACACTGCAAATTATTTCAACCTTCAGTGTGTCTTACCCAGTAATTTTTGTCACAAAATTACACATACACTCAGCTGGAAGCTGCGATGGTTTGTTTGTGTGGACAAAGGGCCATATAGGGTTGATGTGAGGGACGTAATAAACTGGCTACCATTATAGAAAACTTGATGGGGCGTGACGATAAACAAGCGCATGGCTGTACCATTAATAATCGACGTTCCAAACTATAGTGCTAAGACTGATAATGTTGTTGTATCGCCCAGCTTCAGCGGGAATCTCGTTAACCAAGTACCGACATACTCCACATAGTAACGGGAGCTCTGAGTTATATTACAGGTAAAATGTTCGTTCAGATTACTCACGCTCGGTCAGTCTCAGCTTCATGTTACCTGCATATCGTTGTTTTCGAAAACACGGAGAGAATTACACTTTGAATTTTATCACAAAGATTCAATGCGAGATTTCGGTCAAACTCAGATTGTTTGGAATTGAGATTTGGATCAACACGTTGATGCCAACCACCGTTGCGCCTGACCAAATGTTGCCACTGTCCTTGCCACTCGCATAACCTTACAATTCACCACAGATTCCTATGGCACAAATATCTGTGGCATGGAAATTAAAAAAAAATTATTGCAATCATTGAGCAAGTGAAATTTTAATACGCTTCTCAATCACTCACTAGAACCGAATTCGCTCATTTTGGTTATACGACCTCCTATGAATTGAAATTGAATCGATGCAATCGCAGTACGTAACTAGGAAGCTATGTGTCACACCCGCTTGCTAGTCCCTCCGAACAGTAAATCTCGAATCTACCAGGTTAAAAACCGCTTGTTAAAACTGTGTGTCAAACTTGTCAAAATAATAGCGTTGAGTAACTATCTTTTCATGTAGAAAATGTAAGACATTGTATGAAAAAATCAAACCTGTACCTTAAGTCGTGTGGTTTAATTCCATGAAACTTCAGCCGATTCAATATATCTTTTATTCAGGCTAGTTTATCATTTTTAACCCAAAAAAGGTTATTCGATAGTAAATAGGTACAGTGTTACACTTATTCCTAATAAGTTTCTGTTACAGAAGGTACCGCTTGAAAAATGGACGTTTAGTTTTCCCTCCCGCGTCAGCCGAACGTGAAGACGGTTCATCACGTGTGAATCAATACCTTTCGCTTCCAAGGCTCCACCACTATCGTATCTCATACCACATTTGTTTTTCGCCTTCCCTTTTTTTCCTCTCTCACTCACCAACCAGCTTCTCACAAATCAGGTGTGTAAAGAAACGAGTTTTGGCAGCTGCTGCTGTCAAGCTATCCATCTCCTTTTTTCATTCCGCACTCCTGTTGTACGAAAAGGATTTCCCTATGTGGTTTTTAACAATTTCATCCAGAAGCTGACTCTTTGATGAATCGAAGAGTGGTTCTGACGTTCTTCAATAATTAGATATACCTGAAAAAATGTCAAAATCACACTAATATTGGCTTTTTTGAAAAGATTTTGGCGTGGATATTCATTCGAAAGGAGATGAAGGACAATAGAAATCTTATAATATATTTGAAACCGCAACAATTTTTTAGAAAATTTTGCTTCCATATACTTAGTCGGTAAAGATTTGGGTCTTCTAAAATCAAAATTTCCACTTCAAGCAATTTCGGTCCCAAGTCTGTCGGTCTGTATATGATGACTCCTCGTCCAGGACACAACTGCCTAATATCATGGTTCGATTATGACGACATTTCTTGGGTTTGTACGGAGTTGATTTGAAACTTCCCTTATCACCATCATATCAATGAGATAATGGGAGGGTCCAAGTGGGTGCAAATGGGCCTTTGTCATTGCGTGCTCTTATTCTCGACTTGGTTGTTACGGATTCGTCAATAAGGAACTTTAAAATGAGTGAAACCTTAGAATCCTATGGGCAAATTTTCCAATGCTACGGCTCTTTAACACTTCAATCCCTTATTTTTAGACCATCGAATTTTATTACGTCCATGTTATTACATGTAGAGAAGTTATTCTGACCATCCAACTTAATGCTTCAGTTTTTTTCATAGAAATTTGCAATGAATTTTGTCAAGAATTCGAATTAACTCACATAACTTGAAGTTCAGGGGGGGGGGGGGGGGGGGGGGGTTTCAGCGGCTCTTTGTAGTACAACTTATGAAATTAATAGTGACTACCTGGTGAAAGACGTGGACTTAGATTCCAAAGGAGAACTGGAATCGGTTTCATAAGAGGTCTTCGGCTCCTTGTCTGAAGTGCGGTGGAAATAGAGACGATAATACAAGCTCAATCGATTACAAGTGGGCGAATTGATACTAATAGCATTTGGAATGGAAGGAGGTCTCTTGCGAGGAACTCCTGCTGGGAAAATAACGACTTAAATACGGTGCCTACACGGAGAGTGTGAAATCTCCCCCCGTCCGACAAAACGTCGGCCAAGTTGTAGCCAGTAAGGTTATTTTACGACGGAGAGTTGTAGTATCAGTTAACGAAAGAATACCTACCTACTATTGAAAGTAATATTATGAAGCAGTACATCTTATAAATTTTTTAATATGAAACAATATCTTCATAATCGTGCGTTGACAAACATCATCATGATCGAGGAGTTGTAGTAGTTAATGTGAATTATTTTCACATTATTTCACATTTATCATTTCTTATTATAATTTATTATTTCACATTTCACTTTTATTTCATTGTTTTGGGTTATTATTTTCAATAATGAACCTTTGAAATCGAGGGGAAAAACCAATTATAACCCTCCCCCCCCCCCCACACACTCACATCAAAGTTTGATAGTTTACGTTTTCGAGGTATGTAGAGTCCAAAAATCAGATAAACATTTTTCCGTCCGTTCGACGAACGTTGTACCCTGTACACTGTACTTTTCCCAGTCCCCTAACGTATATAAACGTATTAAACGTATATACTTTTGTTGTGTCGCTTCCTGCCTACGTTCATTTCAAATATTAACCTTCATCTTATTTCACCCTAATGGGGGAAGTAATATACTATAAAAGTAAAATACCTTGACATATCCATGATGTAATGTTACATCAAGAGAGAAATTAGATTAATTGGTCAATTTAGTATAGTTTTCAATTTTTAAAAACCAATGAAACCACCGAGCCGATCAACTATTGTTGAATGACCAATTATTTTGAAATTCATCCCTGAGCGCCCTCTCCCTAAGTAGTACCCTTAGTACTTCAGATGGGCTCTTCGAGCCATTATAGGGGTCTTATCTCCGTTACTCCGTAGGTTGGACGAATCATGAATCAGTAAGACGATTGTGAACCGCACATCGATACCTTGAAGCACATAGGCGCTATGTCAAAAAACGGAGTTGGAGAAAAACGCAAAAGAAATTATCACTATTGTGCACTGACTTCCTACAATAATGGCTTATTACATTAAACTTTTTAATTTCTTCAAGAAATTTTCAAGCTATGATCGTCAAGAAGGTGGATAATAATTTTGTTGAATTTGAGTTTTTCTGAAATCAAAAAAATAAAAATAAAAAATTTGGAAGATTGATGGACGTAGCGCCTTTGAGCTTTAAGGTACCGATATGAACGTTCACTGATGGAAGTGGAGATTGTTATTGAACACTTTCTTACTCATAATTAGTTATATAATAATTAGTTGTAATAATTAGTAATAATTAGTTGTAATAATTAGTTGTAATAATTAGTTGTAATAATTAGTTGTAAAAACGACTCCAGAAGAATTATGGTCCTAATGGGAAACCCTTTATATCGAACGATTCCGAACTAGTACTTTTCGGAAATGTGTTGCGCCTCATACGTGACTGATAACTATGAAAACCATTGGAGCACAACTAGACCCTAAATGAAGCCAATATACCAAATTTCATCATAATCGGTCCACAGGAACTGGGCAAAGTGCGTACGGCGGACGGGCGAAAAAAAATTATTCGATTTTTGGATTCTACCTATCTTGAAACGTAAACGATCCAATTTTGAGGGGGTTACAATTATTGACTGGTTACATTCCTAAGATTCATTATTGAAAATAATAAACCAAAAACGGAACCAAAAACGGAATTGTTCAGATAGCTCTGAAACGCAGCTTGCATGTGAATAATGTTTGTTCCGGAGGCCTTACATTGTTGTTACCAGCTACATGAGTACAAAGCTTCCTTATCTTCGGAAACAAAAACTATCATTACCCTGCATTTCCACCCTTCAATCCAACGGAAGATTAATCACCTACTGAGACATTTCGGATAATAATAGTTGATAAATTACATCGTGCCCGACACAGTTACTAAGGGATGATGAGATTCATAGGAAGAACTTCCCTTGAGGGAAAATCTTGGGAGTTCGCTTGGCTCAAATCCAATGATATATCGACTCCCCGGTTCCTGTGGTTGATGTGTGGGATAACTCCTCCCAACCATTCCGCTCGCCTGGTGACCACTTCAACTCTGACGGCGGTCCATGAAGGAGAGGAAACGAGGGCGTTCAATATTTGTGGGCTCCGCCCAGACCACATATTATCCATATAATTGTTGAGTTGACAGGTGACTCAATTATAGTTTTTAATTATATACGAGAATCATCTCTGTAAGTTTAACTTTTTTGTCCAGTTGACAAGTATCTCAACTCTCCATTTAGTCGAACCGTCTCAATTTCTTACGCTTATGCCCGAGACAGACAGAAAATTAGTTCAGGAAGCTCAATATCAGTAACAAGCAATATCAGTAACCCACGGCTTGTTAAACAGAGATATTATCTCCTATCAATGCCACAACACAACTTCCTGCAAGACAGGTTAATTTAACTTACTAAAGTTGAACAATTTCTCTCCGATGTATGAAAGGAGGTTCGACAAATGGTTCGTATTCTTCAAAAATTCATCCAAGTGTTCACAGCAAACATCTCTGAGATCAAATCTGAGGGAAACCATTGGTTATTCAAGAAGGCAATTCCTGGAACAAACAAAGTGATCCTCGAATTGTTCTTTTTCTCATCTTTCCTCGTTAAATCGGGAATGAGGTTGGCTTCAGCAATATTCTTCCACCGAAATTCACTCCGTTTCAATCAAGAACTAATAAAACAGTGGTTTTTGATTATGAGCTGTAAAGCTGGAACCAACACGTACTGTGAGCCAAGACAATAAGAAACTGAGTCAACTTGGCAGCCAAATTGAGTTAGGTTGAAATTTGAGCTCTTGGGGTACTCCGATTTTATTTTATTCATTTTGAAGTATGTTCAACAAATGGGCTGTAGCCATAAATTGAAAAAAAAGTCTGCCAAGTGGGTGTGGCACATAGCTTCCTCGTATCCATAACCCGATTGAATAGATGATCCAATGTATGGTAGGTGATCTCAAAACATCAATCTCTAAGTAACACACACATCAACCGGCAAAATCTCTTAATACTGTCGGAAAATGTAAAAGTTATGTCCCCTATGAAAATCACCACCTTCGGACTGATAGTAGCCACTGCGCATGCGCAAACGTGAATTTCCTTGTAACGGCCATAACTTCTGCATTTTCTACCCGATTTCAATGAAACTTTCAGGGATCATGCGGATCAGGTTGTAGATGGTCTCCAATGAAGATCATCACCCCCGGACTGATAGTAGCCGCTGCGCATGCGCAAACGTTAATTTCTTGTAACAGCCATGAATTCCACATTTTCTTCCCGATTTCGATGATAATTTCAGGGATTACGCGGATTAGATCTCCAGATTTAAGATTTAAGATCTCTAGATCTTGGCATAGTACCTTCACGCTGGAAATTTTCCTATATTACGCCCATCCCGAAAACAAGTGATAAATCTAGAGTCGACTTGTACCGTCCAGTTTGCTCCTTGAGTGCAATCCCAAAAGTTCTGGAAAAGATTATAGTGGATCAAATAGCGCCCATTTTGAAGAATTACATATCTCCTAGCCAGCATGGATTCATCACAGGAAGATCGTGTGCGACTAATTTGGTCACGTTCGAGCATGTAGTCATGGAAGAGTTCGCTTCTAAAACACAGGTTGACTGTGTGTACACAGATTTTTCGAAGGCTTTTGATAAGGTATCACATAAAGCCTTGTTGAAGAAGCTTGAAGCCTTTGGATTTTTCGGATCGCTGTTGGCATGGTTCGCTAGCTACCTTGAGGGGCGTCAGTTGATGGTGCGTCTAGGAAATACACTTTCGGAGCCGTTCGGCGCCACCTCCGGAGTTCCCCAGGGCTCACATCTTGGACCACTACTGTTTGTAATTTTCATTGATGATGTGCATGGTCTATTTGAGGGGAGAGTGGGTCATTTGCTCTTTGCAGATGATCTAAAGATTTATTCCGTGGTGCGATCGTCGGTAGATGCGTCGGCAATCCAGGAGGTACTGATCTCATTGGATGTTTGGTGCAAGAAAAATGAGCTCCATCTAAACACCGACAAGTGCTCAATAGTTTCATTCACGAGGGCAACATCACCTATGCATCATCCGTACTCAATTGGTGGGAAACTATTGCAGCGCAGATCATCGATCAAGGATCTGGGAGTGTGGTTCGACACTGGACTTTCCTTTTCGAAACATATAGAGGAGATCTGTTCCAGGGCAATGAGGACACTGGGGTATATAAAAAGAAACACGAGGGAATTCACAGACCCAGGTGCATTAAAGCTGTTATATACCTCACTGGTTCGGCCGTGTGTTGAGTATTGTTCTCCTGTATGGTCTCCCAACTATGCAAACGCTAAAGATGCTCTCGAACGTGT